>CM076732.1:1619265-2208023 GCA_038501795.1 Pseudopleuronectes americanus
CAGCCCACTCAAGGTGGCCCCCAGCCGCAATCTTCTCAAGCCCTGCTACAACAGGCCCTCCACCAGAGATTGCTCCAGCAGCAGCAGCAACAGCAGCACCTGGGACCCGGCGGGTCACCGGCCCAGCACAGCAATCCCATGAGCCCCCAGCAGCCCCAGCAGATGGCCCAGTCCCCACACCTGCAGGGCCAGACGCATCCTGCATCACTGGCTAACCAGGTGCGATCTCCACAGCCCTCCCCCCGACCGCAGTCCCAGCCGCCGCACTCCAGCCCGTCCCCGCGCATGCAGCCCCAGCCCTCCCCACATCACATCTCCCCTCAGATGCAGACGGGCTCACCACACCCAGGGCATCTGAACCAGCACCACCCAGGCATGGGGGTCCCTCCACAACAACAGCCAACAACCCAACAGCAGCAACAGAACTCTATGGAGCAGTTTGGGTCGGACCAGAGCGCCATGTTATCTCAGCTGAGTGGCATGGCCAATCTCCACGGACCAGGGGGAAACAGTCAGGACCCGCTAGGCCAGAATATGAATCACAACCCTTTAGACATCATGTAGGAATTCTACTAACGTGTCATGTTGAGCTGAAATGCTCCGTGATTCTTCGCACAAACTGCACTCACCCAGGACAGTGTTATTGTTATTACTTAGCCTTTCTTTTTTATACTATTATTAAATGTTATTTAAAATGTTTTCAATAAAGATGCATTGAACTGAACTTCCTATGGGAGATGAACAATAAATCAAGCAGTCGTTAAATAAATTAGAGTAAATGAATTGTAAGTTATTGCTGTTAATATATTTTTTTGCCAATCGTGGACATGGAGCGGTGGTTTCTCGGCAGCCTCCTCACCTCCACATCTCGCTGAATAGAAGAAAGGTCATATTTTCGGGGGTAAATAGGAGAACTTGCCTTTTTTAAGAAATGTTTTTAAGGTTTTAAACGTGGTCAAGATTAAAGAGGAAATGATTTAATGCAAAGAACTATCAGTTTCGTTTCCCATCATTCAGTCTGTCTATTTCTGTTTTGCAGAGTGATGTGGATTATTATTATTATTAATATTATTATTGTGAATCCAAACATGATGCATATCCTCCTTTTTCAAATGTTTGGGTTTGCTTTATTTATTGTTTTTCTCTTGAGGGGGTGGGGCGGGGTGTTATGGACCCTGAGACTGCTTAAATTTGTATAGAAATATATTTTTGTTATTGACTGTCGGGAGGGGGGGGGTCTTTAGTTCTTGTTTCATTTCGCTGTAGACGTCTCTAGTTGGGTCTGTCCGTTGGGTGGGGGGGGGGTGGTGAACTGTCAGTGTTTAACCGCAGCAGTCGGGGGGGGGTCTGCTGCGAGTCCGAGACGTGGAGTGGACGCGTCCTGACGTCTCCTCTGCGTTGGACATCGTGCTGGAAACATGCAAGCCCTCTCCCTCGAATGTGTGTGCACTCCTTCCTTTTTAAAGACACTTAATACGGAGCGGTGGAGGCTTGGGGAGGGGGGGTGCATACCTGTGTGCCTGTAACATTTTGAGTACATGAGCTGGGACGTGGAGAAAAAGGAAAATTGGGTGGGGGTGGGCTCCTCTTAGTGTTTTGTTTTTTTTTAGGATTCTGCTGTTTGGAGTAAACAGAGGATTTTTGATCCAAATGAACTGTGTTGCACAGAAATGAGGAGAAAGTTCTTTGTGTCTTTCTGCCTCGTCCCCGTTGCTGCTTCCCTCGGACGTTTAAATCCCCCCCCCCTCCCTCCTCCCTCCTTCCTCCTCCTCTTCTACGAGAAAGTCGATCTCCCTTCCTCCTCAACTCCATCTTTATCTTTCTGAACTTTGGGATTTTAATTTAATATTTTTTACTGTACAAAGAAACACAAACTGTGGACTCAAATACTGTTTTTTATAATAAAATGAAAATTACCAATAGTGCCGTGTCCTGGATGTGGCTGTTTGTGAGACATTGGGTAGCTGGTGAATATGAGTTATAAAGAGCTGTTCTTGAGAATATCTTTTTTGGTTTATTCTCCACTAAGCTGAACGTAAAATGAGAGTACTTCATGACGACAATTTGAAATAAGTACATTTCTTATTTTCATCTTATACAAGCGTAACTGTGTGTTTACAGTTGATTAAGAGGTTTTGATCACTGGGGGCGGAGCTGCTGTTTTTTTAAGGTTAATTATTTAAAGTTAGCCGAGCTGCGTGCGACACTAAATAAAATGAATATACTTCTTGAATGAGTATAATATGAAGTACTACTAAGTACTATCACTAAATAAGCTCAACCTTTTATATAAAAAGTTAATTTTATTCACATAAATAATCAATAAAACAAGTAGCCCCGAAATTAAACCGAACAAATTGAATAAACACTGAAGCCCTTGATCCACCCTCAGTCATTTTCTCTTTCCAGGAAACATTGTGCTCTCTAGTGGTGACACATGGTGATAGTTTGATATAAAGGCCCTGAATGCATCACTCTTACTGGTTTCTATTGATCTATACAGAGAGATGAGATCATCAGTGTTATATAGTGTTATGATCAGATACCTCCTCAACTCTCTGCTGACTGATCCTTGTGAATATTCACTGTTCTCAAGTCTCTCTTCTCACAGAGGATCCAGACCTTTGACACACTTGTAGGTTTAACTGTCGCTGGATGAGCCAGTGTAGTGAATCTAAATCTAATTTGTGTCAGTTGGGTGTGACCCCGGCTCAACTGGGATTCGAACCGGGAACCTTCTTGCTATGAGGCCACAGAGATTGCGAGTCAATGTAAAACATCACCAACGATAAAAACTGATTGTCAAACCCAAATGTGAAACATGCTCCAGGAGTCGGTTTCTTTAGTTCATATTTATTGGAAATGCAGTCAAAATAAAAACTAGCTTGTAAGAGACATGTTACCTTTTGTCAGATAAGAGACTGATTCACGTACATTTAGTGACATAAATTACTTTAGCTTATACATGTGACATGCAAATAAATAATATCCTACCGGAGTTTGACCTAACGACAGTTTCTTCCTCGTCTGCCTCAACCTACACAGCGCTGACAGCGGCAGTGTAAACTGATATCTCCTCTTTTGAAATGCACAAAGGCGAGTGAAAGAGCGGACTATCAATTCATAATACAAAAATAGAACCAGGTAGCACTTTATAAAGTAACAGACAGCAGACAGCGAACACAGCTGTGTACTTCTTCTTCTTCTTCTTTTTTTTCTTCTTCTCCACCTCCCTTGAAATGCAGAACTTCATCTAAGCAGGAGGCATTAATTCTATCTCTTTGTTTCATGTCTTTTGTGACAGAAATAAACCTCTTCAATAAAACACAGGACAGTGCTTTGTGCACGCGTGGCACAGACTGGCAGGTCATGCGGTTCAGCTCGGTGTGCAAACTGAAAACAACAAAGAAGAAAACAAGAGCAGTGTCTTTACAAAAAAAGGTTGTTTTTTTTTCCGTAAGAAAGAGGAGCGACTGAAACCGGCCCCGAGAGCAGACGTGAGTCCGCCTGGAAATGACCGAGGTCGACTAGAAAAAGTAGCTGCGTGGAAGTAAGTGGACTGGAACGCTGTGTAAACCCAGCGGCCCCGGGACTGGAAACCATTGTGATCGATTTATTGCAACAGATGATTTTTTTTTGTGGGGGGGGGCCTCTCATCTGATTAATGAGCAGCACTGATGAAAATCACCGCTCACTCCTTTTATCTTCAAAGGGAAAAAATGTCTTCATGGTACTCAGTAGGAAATGAGTGTAGTTCTGTAAACGTGGAAATTATTTTTTACATATACGACTATTTACACGTAGAAAATGAGTGGTAACTCTGATCGTGGTGGTTTGGGGTCTCTGGGTTCAGCTGCTGTTAAAGAAGCCCTCGGCCACCGTCGCCTCTTTGAAAGTCACCGTCAGCGCGTTGATCGTCACGTTTGTCACGATCACACTCCCGGACCGCTCTGTGGTCGTCGTGGCAACGCTCTGTTTGTCGCCGCCCACCTCCTCGGTCCTCGCCTCGGGAGCGGAGCAGACGGCGGCGCCCGCCATCATGCCGGTGTCCTGAACGCTCACTATCACTGAGACCGTGTCGTTCCCCTCTAACCTGAGACACTCCGACCCTGACTCCACCTCCTCCTCCTCCTCCCAATCTGACCTGTCGCCCACGGTTACTGCATCTTCTGGTCCGGCCTCCATCACCGAGGCGCCGTCCTGCGATTGGCTGCACGTTAACGTTTGGTCCTGTTTAGTTTCACATGCGTCTGGTCCGTCGGTCCATGCATCGGAGTCCGCCATGGTCAGGTCGGCGTACACCTTCTCCTCCACGTCCATCAGGTCCTGTCGCTGCAGCAGCGGGGGGGAGCTGCACTCTGACACACCTGAAAGAGAGAGAACCTCTGTTTATTCACAAAGGTCAAAGGTCATCACTGAGCTACTTAATTTCTAATTGATCCACTTGGAAAACAAACCGTATAAACTGTCTTCCTGTGGCTCCTCTGCGGTGCTCTCTGACTCCTCCTGCTTCTCTTCTTCGCTGGTGCCGCTCCAGTCCTCCTCCAGGGGCTCCTCCTTCTTGCTCAGGGGCTGGAGGGGTTCGTTCGGGGGCTCGTCCGGCCCCCGCTTGGCCACCCTCTGCTTGCTCCGCCTCCTTAGCGGGTGGCGGTACATGGTGCTGCACTCACCCGTGTCCACGTCCGTGCTCATGGCGCGGGTGAGGGAGAGACGCAGCCGGGGCGGCGGCTTCACTGCCACCTTGTGGGCGCTCCGCAGGTCCATGGCAAAGATGTTCTGTGTCAGGGCAAAGGTGACAGAGGAGTCACTCCTGTGTTTGTTTGGAGGTGTGAACAGCTGGGGAATGTAGTGTTATAGGTTAAACGCTGTCATTTTGTGTATTTATGTTGATGAAAAGACCAAAACCAATAATGAAGTGATGCTAACAGTTGAGTACGGCTGCTTTGAGTTGAATCTTCTTCACTTTGACCAATTTCACAACTTCAATGAAGTACAAAACTTAATTTAAGGAAAGGTCACACTAAACTCATCTTAGAAACGATGCACTCCTTTTTAAAGGCCTCAACTCAAAGAACTCATCGTCTGAGGATTATTCAGAGATGTTTCCTAAACAAGCCCTGCAGCAGTTACAGCTACTGATCGAAGTAAAGCAGAAGAAAAGTTTCTTTACCCGCAGCAGGAGCCTCCTGGGTCTGAGACCTTTCCTGCGATAGGCCAGAGCTCGGAGCTTCTCCTGACTGGAAGAGAGGTGGACAACAGAGGGACAGAGACAGAGGGACAGAAAGAGACGCACTGTGAAACCGTTTTCAGATAGACCGGAGAATGTCCAGAACATCATGAAACAACACAGCAGGAGATTCTCCACTCAGACACAACAACAGAAGAATCTAGCGGATGAATTCTGCAGCAGAGATCACACATCTGCATCTGTCCTCAATATGTGAGGCTCAACTTTTCATCCTGAGATATTTGTTTTTCTTATTTTCAGTCTTGGACCAGTTTCTACTGAGGGGCTGACTCTGAAACTCCGGAAAAGGTCCAGAGCGCCTCACTGGGACATTTGCGTTCTCAGGTACAGCCCCTCTGGAGAATGTCAGGAGTTCCAGAACACGTCAACATAAAAGTTATTACTCACTTCTCCTCGTAGGCCAGGACCAGGCGAGGATCCAAAATATTTTCCTCCGGTTCCCAAGTGCTGTACCTGGTGAAAACAAACACACGTTTTCAAATCCCATCCATCAATCACACATAGATCTGCTCATGTGTCCATCGATCTGCTCGCTCCGGCACCGACATACACACACACACACACACGGGTTATAAAAAGGCTCCTGAGTTTATATTGAGGGAATGTGGTCACTGGACGATGACTCGAGGTTTACTCACTTCGGGGGCCATCCCTGCCATTTCAGTAGATACTCCACATTACCCTGAGGAGAGGGAGAGGAGAGAGAGAGAGAGAGAGAGGAGGGTGAGATACAACACACACACACAACCTGCACTCTGTAATGTGCACTGTAGCCACGTGTGTCTGTGTGTGTGTAGTGTATGTGAGTGTGTGTGTGTAAGATTTAAAAGGGTGACTGTCACTTTAAGATGAGGAATGGGGTCATGGACGTAGTTCTCGGTGCTTTTCTCGGGAATGACGTCACTGACAGCATCTTTCTGTCTTTTTTCTCGCGCGCCGCGGTGACGTGACCGCACGTGGCCACACAAGCCGGCTCCGGCGACGCACGCGCGCTCAACATTCTCGAACATTTCGGATAGGTGGGGCCACGCACGCGAGCATGTAAACAGAACGGGTTGCGCAACGCTCGAGTCCCACCTCCGAGTGAACCCCTCACACAACAACACGGGATAAGTGGTGCGTGTGCGTGTGCGTGGAGGACACGAGAGAAGCTGTAATTTAACACAGTTTCACATTCTTAACTTTTCGGGGTCGGGTTGAATGAAGCTGGTGTCACGCGCGCTTCCTCCGGATCCCGGGACAAGCTGTGCGTAAAACCTGCGGAGCTCCGTGCGTGAAGCGGCTCCATCCTCTGTCCCCACCGTCCACACGACACGCACAGCGGCGGGACAGCATCACGCAGAACCCGGTGACATTACGCTGCGGTCCCGCACGCTGGCGTAACCCAAATAAAGTGCGCAGCTCGGTTCCAGAATACACGCCCCCTTCTCCGGTTTACTACAGCTGCGTAGGCGCCTCCACAACACGCTCGTGTCGCAGCACCGCAGCTGGAGCCCCGCGCGAGGCGGGCTACAGGTCAGCGGCGCGCGGCACCTCACGCAAACAACACGCAGAGACTAAGACAGAGCGGAGGAGGTTGTTTTGCGTGAAGTGCACGAGGGGTGAGTGGGGGGGGGGACTGAACGTCCTAGTTCTGTAAGCGCACGCGGACCGAGGATGGCACAGTGAGCACGCGCTGCTCCACCGGGACCACGTCCATCATCACGCGTGTTAGAATAAGTTGTGTGAGTTTGAGTGCGGCGCCGCCTCACCTTCCTCATCCTCTTCTTCGTGATGGACTCCACCGCGAACACCTGGTCTCCGATGGATGACAGCTCCATCGCTCCGCAGCGCGCGCGCGTGTGCGCTCAGAGGAGCGAGCGCTCAAAATAAAAACACAGAGAGAGAGAGAGAGAGAGAGGAAACACAAAGTTCTCTCTCTCTGACTCTGACTCTCCCTCCCTCCCTCCCTCTCGAACTTTCTCTCTCTCTCTCTCTCTCTCTCTCTCCCTCCCTCCCTTCCTCTCTGCTTCCCTCCTCCCTTTCTAAAACCTGCGACACATCAACACCGGACAACGCGCTGCTTCCAGCGGGCGCGCCCCCTTTTCCATTGCGTAGGACCGAGCCCCCATTAGTGTGCCCGCGTCCTCGAGGCCGCGCACGCAAATTGGAGCAAAGTGCAGGAGAGGGGCCGAAATGAAGGAGGAGGAGGAAGCGGAGGAGGAGGAGGAGGAGGAGGAGGAGGATGAGAAGCGGAGGAGGAGGAGGAGGAGGAGGAGGAGGAGGAGGAGGAGGAGGAGGAGGAGGAGGAGGAGGAGGATGAAGAAGCGGAGGAGGAGGAGGAGGAGAAGGAGGAGGAGGAGAAAGAGGATGAAGAAGCGGAGGAGGAGAAATATGATGAAGAAGAGGAGGAGGAGGAAGCGGAGAAGGAGGAAGAAGAAGAGAAGGAGGAGGAGGAGGAGGAGGAATGGTCGAGAAGTTTATTGTGAAACATAACTGATGTAACGATTTAAAAAAACATACATTTAATTTGGATAAAGATTTAAACTCAAAATAACTAAGTTTACTCGTTCTTAACTTTTGGGCGGGAAGTTTCGCCAACAAAGTCGTACGATAATGTGAAAAAATTTGCAAAGTTGTGATAAGAAAGTTGTGATATTGCGAAAATAAAGTTAAATATAGTATAATAATAATAAATCCATGTGGTTCCTTCTTCAGAACAGACTCAGTTTCGTGATTAAAACAAAATATGAAGTATTTCATTATTTCATTACTTACTTCACAGATGCTTGACTTTATTCTTGTCATATTATAACTTTTTGCTTATGAATTAATAATAATAACTTTATCGCAACTTTCAGGGGAGCCAAGGACACTTTACATATTTGAGGGAGAAGGACAAATTTAAGCCAAAGACAGATTATGACTTTTCTGTCCTGTTACATTACGACTTTAATTCTTGAAATCTCAGATCATCGTCATACTTTTAAAATCAGGTTTTTGTATTTCTACAAATCTGTGAAGTCAATTCATGCTTAGTGTGAGTTCAGCTGGAGAAAACGTCCTGTTAGCTTAGCTTAGCATAAAGAATGACACCAGCATACTGAGTCCTAACAAAACCAACACAATTGTAATCGTTCTTTAAAAAAACACACATGAGCTGGTGACTGTTTCCCTACATTTCCCGTCTTAATGCTAAGCTAAGCTAACTGGCTGCAGCAGATGAGCATTTCCCAAACAGCTCAGTCGTGTCATCGGCTCCAGATTTAACTCCTGTAATTGATCTGAAGGTTTCCTGAGAAGAGGTTGTGTAATTAAAAACCCTGAAAGCACCGAGCTGCAGCCTGAGAGCGAAACAGAAAGTGAACTGGTGTCTCTCTTTATGTAACCGTTTCCAAGGCAGGAGAAAGATCAGAATCTGCAATGGAAATGAAAGCTTTGCCCGATTCTCTGGAAGAAGCACGTCCACACCTCCAGTGGTGTTTGATCCAAATATGGAACCAAACAAGCTAAACACTGAAAGTCTTAATTTTACTCCCTGACTGCTAAGCAACCGCTGCCGAGCCGAGAGCCGGACGAGAGCCGGAGCACGAGAGAGATCTCCGTGACGATAACGATCCCTGATGTGGAAGCCAACGTTTCTTCTTTTTAACTTTAAATCTGGGCTGGGCGGTTGTGATCACAGCTGCTGATCACACACTTATCTAATTTTACACCTGAACATCTACACATCCAGGCCCCGTGTAGGAAGATCTGACAGAGGCAAAGTGACGGCTGTGGAAAAAAAGGCCCGGAGCCAGATTCCTATTATCTTTCACTGAGGCTGATGTGGATCAGTTTACAATAAAACTCTATGAAACCACACACACACACACTCACACACACACTCACACACTCACACACACACACACACGGTCCGCGGTCTCTCTCTCTCTGCACCTGGAACACTCGCATCCCTTATGGGCATTGGGTGTCATGGCAACTGTTTCTACAGCGACTGCTGAAAAGCTGGATGATGCCGATGAGACAGCGAGAGTTGAGGAACAGTTCAGGGCTGAAAAGTGATCCACACCTACACTGACCCGACGTTAACCTTTGACCTCCCGGCTCTGAGGTTATAAGAAACAGCCCCGATACGACAATCCCATAATAATCCAATCGTATTCTTATATAATCCCATGTCACCTGTCAATCAGGATTTTCAATCCAAGGAGTTTTCGTAGAGCTTCACAGCTGCTCTGGTTGGGTCGGATTAATACTGAGACTAAAGGAGATTATCAATTAATCCTTGAATTATAATTAATAATTGTCTAAAATCTAAACTTAAAAGCATCATATTTATTTTTTGACAGTTGTTTCCACACTGATTTAAGTCACCAGGCTTCATCCGTTACAATGACGCCATATTTCTAAAAATAAAAGCCTCACGCTGTCTGATGATGACCTCACTGATGTTAAAATTGATGAAGCTGATGAAGAGCGATGGAAAAGAGAGAAAAGAGAGAAAGAGAGGGAGAAAGAAAGAAAGAGAGAAAGCAGTGGAAGTGAAAACCACTTTCACACCTAAATTAATGGGAATATGCAGTTTTTTTTTAAACAACGTTAAACACAACGTTTCCATTGCAGGACAAGCAAAGTACGACTTTCAGTGTACGGTGCGACAACTGTTTTCCTTTTTGCAGATGACAATTAAGAGTCTTTTTGTTTTTGCCTGATGACTCATGTTGGACGTCACAAACCACAGAGGAGCTGTCTCTCTCTTTCTCTCTCTCCCTTCGCCGTCATGCCAACATTTGCTCGTTCACACGGGCGTCATGTTTCCATCTGAACCCGAGTCTGCTGCCGAGTCACTTGACCCGGGAGTGAACGATGATTGAATCCATTCACACCGCAGGATCCAGGGTTTTCCTGACCAGAGGGAAAGTGTTTATAGAAATCCAGACTTCTACGTGTGAGTTTTCTCCAGTAGAAGTTCTCGTAATTGGCCAGAAACCACCAACACAACATTCACACCCAGTTTGAACCATGGTGGTGAACATTGTGTTGTGGTGAGACAAAGACGCCTTGGATCAAACTTTTACTCATCGTTGACACAACAACAGTATTTCTGCCACTTTCCTTGTCAACCACAGAGTTCAGCATCATGAAAGTGTTTCTGCACAAACAGCCTGAGAACCCACAACCTCCCTCCATGACGTCCGGCCCCTCGCCTCATCGTAACGTCCAGTGGGAACACGGTCGACACATCGTACAAACTAGTTCTGATGAAGTCTTGTATGTTGTTGTTTGTTCATTTTCGTGTGTCATGTGTTTACACGTCATCAACAGGCCCACTCGCTGGCAGGGAACCCTCCGGAGGACCTCCTGCTGTGCTCTCACCTGGACTCAGACAGACCTTCTCCAGAGTTTGCACTTGAACCTTTTGTGTTCTCAGATCTGAACCCCCTTTCCTAAGGATTGTCAGGAGCTGATCTGGAACCAGCTCTAATTACTGTTATTCTATCTTTCATCACCTTTAAAGAGTCATCGGCTGCTGCAGTGAGTCACTGACAGTAAAGTGTGATGATCGAACTGCTCTGAGGGGTTTTCATATATCCATGATTTTAATGATCTGATCTCATTGGTTCTGCTGGAGTGAGCCCGCGGGGCCGAGGTGTAGCTGCAGCCCGGCGAGGTGAAGCGGGACCCGGGATGGAACGCGGCGCTTCTTCCCGTGAGGAGGAGGCAGGAAAAAAAACAAAACGATCACATGACCGGCGGATCTGCCTGGAAACTAAAGTGAGGAGTTTAGGAGCCGATCACAGCTCGCGCACACCCACGTGCTGTGACTCACGCATGACTCACCAAACGTGCCAGTAAGAGCCTCACATACACACACACACACACACACACTCATACAAACACACACACACACAGAGGCGCACACAAATTTAAGAGGAAAAACATTAGGGTAACTTATCGCAGCCTCATTCCGGGAAACCACGCGTTTCTGGTTTATTCCCTTTTGTCCAAAGTCACAGTTTCATTCCCGGTAAAGTGAAGGAAGTGAAGCACATCTGGGAAAACACAACCATTCAAATGTACCGGTGAAACCCACACATGCACAGCTATAAGATAAGATATATACAAATATAATCTAATATATACAAGCAGTGTATTGCACAGACAGAATGAATACAGCAGTTACGAGAGGTAATACTTTTTTCCTCATAGTATAACTTAGTATAGTATAAAGGAGGGTAACATTTAAAGTCACCTGCAGAAACACACAGATTACATCAGATTCTGAAGAAATCTTTCAAACTCAATTATAGAGCTATAAATATTGATATCGTTTTATCCTCTGGAACTTTACAACATATCCAATTGATAACTCAGGTACTAGTTTGCTTTGATTAAATCTACTGCACCACATTTCCAAAAGTAAAGTGCTTTTCACTCCACTTCATTTATCTGACAGCTCTGTGCAGGCGGCAGTTTCATGTGTAAAACATTTGCAATAAACGACGAGTAGTTGAAATCATCACAGGCTCGAACAAATAGACAGGCAAGTGCACCGTTTTAAAAGATATTCCATGATAAGTAGTAGGTGAGGAGATATAGATAAATAAATAAACAATTTCTAGAAAGAGCAAAGGTTTTATTCTTCCTTGTTATGTTTATTGTGAACAGCAGCAACAAAGACATTCCACCGGCCAAAAGTCTCGTAGAGCTTCAGATGAAACTGAAACCAAAACTAGTTGAACCGACACAAAAGACGAAAGATTAAAACCAAAAGCAAAACTTCTTGCAACAAACTCTGTCATGACTGTGAAGATGTTATCAGGGTTTACAGCACAAGAAAGTTTATTAACATCAACGTTCAAAAAAATACTGATGATTGTGGTGCTGACAGTTTCTCAATCCACCCACTCGTACATTTACATATTTCAATGTTTCCTCCAACAACAGTTCAGAATCCAAAAATCTACATATAATGTGTAATATTTATTGTTAAAAAACTGTGTGCAAATACGTTTTTATTTAAAATACACCTTGTTTATTTAAGACAGAACTGCTTCTGTGGAAGATTCCTCTTCCTCCTGCTGATCTCAGTCAGGACCGGGAACACGACTGACAGGGTTATTAATCTGATCCAAGACCAGCTGAGCAACTCTCTCATTATCTTTTGAGCATTTCCAGGAAACTGCAGCGACAAACTGAGGCAGCAGGAGACTGGACCATGCTGCTGAGTTTATTATCTTCAGAGATGACTGCTCCCCGAAAGTGAAGCCAGAGTGTCTCCATCGCCACCTAGGGGCGGGCTGCACAAAATCAAAGGGATGAGAACGGAGAGAGAAGTTCCTGTTTCTACTGACCTGGGCTACGCTTTATAACATTCCTCTTTTTTTAATACAAGTTTTCAACGTGTGGCAAAAATCAGACAAGGAAAAACAAGTTTTGATTTTGTTTAGAGTCGTAGTTGTGGATTTTCTTCTTTCCTTTTTGAAACTGTTATTAAACACAACTTCGGGTTAAGTGTGTGAATCCCAGGAAGGGAGTTCCAGCCCAGAGAAGAGGCACTTACAACCTGCAGCTTATTTAAGAAGTAAAACCTGACTCCGAACTGTAAAGTCAGAAGCTTCAATATGTCCATTCGGCTCCAGAGCAGCTTCCCAGTCTTTGCCCCGGCCCAGCGGTCACCGCTGTGGACAGGTGACCCGGGTGTGTCCTGGCATGTGGCAGATGCCGCAGGTCCGGGGTTTCTTAGCAGCAGGAGGTTTGTTGGGGTTGGCCGCTCCCATTTTCTTCCTCCCTCTTCCCCCTCCTTCTTCACGGTCTCCTCCACCATTGAATCCACCACCATAATTACCTGCCATGGGGGAACAGGTCAAACACGACATGAAGTGGTGAGATGCAAACTGGGAACTAACGATATTTCTGTGAGCGGCAGCAGGCGCCTGAGAAGAGGACGCTTCAAGGTCTCAGTAGTGAGAGAGTCGTGACAGATGTTCTTTAGCATCAAGTCTTTCTCTCTCTCTCCTCCTTTGTTGAATCTGACTGTAAATCTCCTCGGATTCAACACTCCCATTAACACGGTTTTAAAAATTTTACACAGCGCACAGAAAGCATGAGCTGACACTGAGCTCACGGTGCAAATGATTAAAGTGTGAGAAATGAAACTCTAATGTTTGTCTTTAATTCATTGTGAATTGTTTTTACGTGAATGCATTATTAGATGCTTAAGATGGAAGGCAATTTTTTTTTAGAGAAATCAAGTATTTGAGTTCAATTTAACCAGTGATTTGAAAAGTTATAGGATTAAATACAAGCTTTGGTGAGAAATATTTGCTTCAGCCAGAAAAATAATACATATCTAGAGGCTTGAGTCCTCCAGCAGCAAATAGACTGTCATGGATGTTCTTGTACGAGGCCAAATTTCTGTATTGAACATTTGACATAATTTTTCTCCATTTAAGGCTAGAGTTTGGAATTGTGTGTCTGTGTGTGTGTGTTTGTGTGTCAGCCTTACCTGGAGGAGGTGCGTTCTCGTCCGCCCATTGGAAGAAGCCACACTGCTGCTCTCTAGGTTTCCCACAGGTGTGGAACATCCGGCCCTTGTTGGGACCGTCCTTCTGCACCGTCCGCGTCACCGCTGTCTCATTGCAGTTGCACATCGTCTGTCCCACTTGTCCTCCAGATCCCCCTTCCTGCCCTTGGCCTCCTCCAAACATGTTTTTGAAGCCCAGCGAGGGCCTCGGAGGCTGGGAGGTGTTCGGTGCAGGCAGGGGGCGGGGGGGGCCTCGACTCTGCGATGCATCCGGCTGATTTGGGTCATCTGACCAGAGGAAGAAGTTGCAGCTCCCGGCGTTGCACTTGTAGAACTGACGCCCTTGGTTGGGGCCGTCTTTACGCACAGTGAGGAGAACTGCCTCCTGACCACAGTTGCACACGATGGCGTCGCTGTTGGGGTCCCCACTACCGCCCCCACCTGGTGGAGAGCGAGGCTGAGGGGTCCAGGAGGGGACCGGAGGAAGGGAAGGTCGGGGATTGGAACGTGGGGGTCTGGGTGGGTCTGGTCGAGGAGGCCGGGGAGCTGGTGGCCGAGGGTCACCTCTTCCTCCACCTCCTCCACCTCCCCCACCTCCTCGTCTCCCAGCTCCTCCCACTCCTCCACCATCTCCTCCTCCTCCCCCTGCTCTGAGGTACTTCAAGTCCAGCACCTCTCTGAGCGTCTCATCGCATCCACCGATGCAGCCGACAAATTCTAAAGGCATCATGGGAGGGAGGCTGCCCCTGCGGAACTTAAACCTCAACCTGAGGAATGAAGGACAAACAGAGGACGAATGGTCCAATCAGAACAGAAGCAGCAGTTGATTCACTATGAGCCGAACAGAAGCAGGAAACACGGGAACATGGGAGTGTGAAAATACCAAAACGTGAAGAAAGACAATTCAAGATTCTGAGGAGCCGACCCAGTTCAGTCTAAAGTGATAAACCCCTGAAACTCTTCTGTGTTCCTCAAAATTACATATTCAAAAGATTTGTCATGAAACAAAATCCCTCTCACGACCTTTAATGACGCTGCTGAACAAGTTTCATCCTCCACATTGATGAAGGTTTTATATTCTGCACCATGTGACTGGTCTTTTCACCCTGATTATACTGTTATTTAATAAAACATAACAGCTTTAAACCAGGCTGATAAATAACTGTGAGATAAAAGCTGGGATATTACATCAAGTTGCCGTGGTGACCAGCAAGGTGGCAGCAGCAAGCAACAGTTTATCTCTGCACTGACTGATGTGAGAAGAGTTGTGTGTTTGAGTAAGTGCTGCAGTTCAACTTTGAGCCCTGTTCAGGACCGGTAGCTATGGTAACGGATGCTGTTACGGGGCTGCTGCCGAGCGCGCCCTATATTTGGACTGAGCTGAGGCACGTGCTCAAGGGGTTAACGCCCACTTGTGTAAACAAGAACTTTGACGAGTTTCTTGTGCTGATGAAGAAACTTCATCTGAGTGTTGAGCACGGACTTCTTCTGAGCTCCCACATACACTCATCAGCAACACAACAAGTATAATGTGTGTGTTCACCGGCTTCAAAGTGACACTGAGAAGAAGTCGAGTTACTGTGAAGCAAAGCACAGTCAAACCAAACCAGTAAAGGAAATTAATTATCTTTATTTCGTTAATTTAGGAAATATTTATGAATGTAATTTGTAAATATCCTGGTTGTATGTATATAATGTTATTTCATTTTAGCATTTTTTTCAAAATAAAGGCACAGCTGAGGCTCATAGGAATGTCTGGTCGTTCTGCAGGGTCACGAATCAAAGTTATTAATAATCATCTTGAGTGAGATATTTTCATGACAACCCGTCAACAAGCAGATCTTTGTGATACGTTATCATTCAGAAATCGGTGCCGTGTTCAGCTTTGTGAATCAACCAATGAAACGCTGACGAGTATTAAATAAATACTTACATGTGAATGGGGCGTGGCTGACAGGTGGGACAAATGCTGTCGTCTCTGCTGACCTCCAGCACTGTGTCGGGGAACCACACTGCTGTCTTACAGGCAGGGAAACCCACGCAGGACAGGTACTTCCTGTAGGGGGACGGAGACACAGAGGACGGGACGGGACAGAGGACACAGAGTTTTACACAGAGAGCATCTATAACTCAATATATCATATAGATTTAAAGGTGTATCAGTAATGAGGTTTTAAGCTACATGTCTATTCTCACCCGTTTCCCTCCCTCTTCTTTTTCAGCACCATGTCCTGTCTACAGTTAGGACACTTCCTGACAGGGAGAGGGATCTCCATGTCCTGCTGCTCCTCTTCAGGGATCTCCTGAGCTGCACCCAGATACAGCGACAGAGCTTCATCTAACCTGAGGCGACATCACAAAATGACTTCCTACCAGCAGCCTGCAATGATTACACCCAAGGTGCAACTACTCAGTTTACAACATGATTTCAATAAATCTCATTGAGTGCAGACTGACTTCTTTGCCTTCCTGACAGACTCAATGAAGACGGTCTTGTATTTCTGGATGTGTTGCAGCAGCACGCCCCGTTTGTCCTTCCTGCCCTCGGACACCAGCTTGAGATCTGCCTCCAGCTCAGCACGCAGGTTTGGTTTAGACATCTCATAGCCCATGGAGTTGTATCCTAAACAAACAAATGCTCATAAACACTTGCGTCATAGCTGATAACACTACGTATAAAGCCCACAGTGCATTGTAGAATGCATTGTGTTGTGTTTGTGTGCAGTTACCCTCCACCAGCCCCATGCCGAGCTCTCCAGGGAGAAACCTCTGGTCAGATGTCAAGCCCACGTACATGCGGCTCTTGATCGTCTCAATGTGATCTGCATGGGTCGCGTCTGTGCCTGTAACACACACAGTTTAACACAATGCAGTAAATCTTGAACAAACAAGGTCTGTGATGACTAAGTCGTTCCTGGATTTGCTTTGTTCACGGATAAAGGTTTGTGAGTCTGTGGGTTGCTACACACACTCCGCATGTGTGTGTGTGTCTGTGAGTGTGTGTGTTTACCGATGCCGTGCTTCTCCATCAGTGATATGAGGTCGGCTTCAGTGAGCAGCTGCGGAGGACTCGTCTGTCCGTCCACCATCTCAATCGCAGAGGGCTGGAACTGGGAGCCGTTCTCGTACACTGGAATCACCTGAAACATACAAAATGAAGGTTTGACACAGGTAAGCTGGAACCACACATGAACATACAACTGTGTATTTAACTATAAAGTATGTGACTTCAGCTCCAAGGGGTCGCATAATCAAAACCACACAAAAAAGATATAGTTTGATGACATCGTAAATCAGCTAGGAATCTTTGATTTGATTTTGATTTGAAACACACACAAACACACACGCACTGCCTACCTTGGCACTCCACCTGTCAAACGGGTAAACATCCAGGTAGTTCCTTGCAATGATCATGAGTCCCGAGGTGGAGAACGTCTCCTGGGCTATGTCTATGTCCACCACTGTCTCCTGCCCCAGTGCATCCTGGGACACGCAGGCAAGGAAGTGACGGACGATGAACTCGTAGATACGTCCTTCATTGCCCTGGAGACAAGAAGAAACGGAAAACAGTTACGTCCCAGATTCAATGTGTGTTTATACATTTATCTTAAATTAATATTTATTTGATTTTTGAGCCTCTTGTTTCCCTTATGCACAGAAGGAAGTGTTGGTAATTGTTTATTATGAGGGTTTACTATTGATTTGAGAAGCAGAAATCACCGTCAACATGAAATACAAATCTATTATTATTTTTAAGATGTACCCACAAGGAGAGAATGCCAATAAACATCCCATTGGGACTAATGAACGATTTATGCAGAAAACTGATCTCTATTTTCATACCTGCAGTGTATGAGTGAACTTGGTGGGGTGAATGGGGGGGTGGGCCTGGTCAGATTTCTTGCCCTGTCGCGGGTTGGGACCCCCGGGCTGGTCGAGCACCCGCCGGGCGAACGTCCCCCAGGCCTGGCTCTGTGTCTGCAGCTCCACCAGGGGATTGAGATCCAGGGTTGCAGGGAAAATGTTTGTCTCAGTGCGGGGGTAGCTGATAAACCTGAGAACACACAGGAGTAACCTTCACTGCACAGAAATCAAGATGGAGCAACGGGGAAGTTTGACATTTCTATCAAGTGCTTCACTGACACACAGAGACTCAAGGCAGCTTTCTGACTGAAACCAGTTCAAGTGACATTAAGCAAATGGACCAGAACAACACCAGTATGTGCTGCTTGTTCAACTCTTATGAACTCTTAACACTCACCCTTGAGTATATAGTTTTTCTGCGATTTTCATGGTCTCTTTGGCGTTGATCCTCAGCTTCCGAGACGCCAGCTTCTCCATTTCCTATTGGTCAGATCAAAAGTTGACATCTGATCACAAAGGGGCAAAGATGAGACCCAGGACACTTGAGATGAATAAACTTGATCTGTCTCAAATGCTTGAATAAAAGCTACATGCACTTTACAAGCAGCACATGCGTGTGTATGGCTTCACATTCTTACCACAGTGTCCAAAGGCAGCGGTCTCCACTTGCTCTTGGGTTTGCTGGTTACTGAGGTGACTGTTGCTATGGGATCCTGGAAATGAGTAAAATTATATTCTTGTGTGTTGTTTTTCACATACGTGGCTTAAAGCCCAGTTTATTCAGACTGGTTAAACAAACACATTTGAATTTGAATTTTCACAATTCATTTCTCCGTGCACAACAACCATCAGTGTTTTTGCTTTATACTGATTAACTAGTTTGTACAATCAGATTACAACAGTTTTGAATATCTTCTCCTGTGTAGCTTGGCAGATGCTGTGTTTGAGTATGAATATATTTTGAACCTGTTATGTAAGAGCAAAAGTAAGGCAAAGTTGTTGTTTTTTTTACTTTCCCATGTTTGATTCCATTTGACAGTTTAAGAAAATGTAAAAATAACAGAAGAAGGAAGAATTTGACAAAAACTATTTGCAGGATGTTGTCACAAAGCTCACTAGCTCCCGTGAGAGACCATGACTGTGCTCACATTCACTGTCCGACACACAAGCAGGCACGTACCTCCATGCAGATCTGGTAAAGCACCAGGCAAGCCGTGTGGTGGAAGAGACGGTTTCTTTTCCAGTTGAACTCAACAGTGTCCTCCTCAACTTCATGGAGCACTGACACACACAGACAAAAACTCAGTTTAAATCCTCAACACTCTGCATTTGATGTGTGGGCCTGTGCATGGATCCATTTCTACCTTTGATTTTGTAGAAGGTCTCCGGAATAAACGCCTGGATGGCTTTGAAACGCTCCACCACAAAGCCCAGAGTGGGAAACTGACAGCTGCCGTATGAGATCAGCTGGTTGGCCAGAGACTCGGGAAAGATCTTCTGAAGGCGAAGCGTCTGGAATCGAGTGAAGGACGCACCTGCAGAAGATGAGCACACACGGGTGGACAAGATGTTAACCGTACTAAACACCGTATATTTATACATTTGTTCCATTCCATTATCTATTGCCATATGCTAGCGTGTGGAGTATGACCTTACCTATCCGCAGGTCGAGCTCCTGACGGACATCAACAGCATCACTGACGTTAGCATCCGGCGCTGTCAGAGTTTCACAAGCTCTTCGAATGGAGTTGGGGGTGATCTCAGAAAACTTTGCCCGAAAGACTTGCAAATTGTGTTTAACTGAAAAACAAACGCAGACACACCATCAGGGGATAGTAAGGGGCATATGAGCAAAGTAACTGTTATTCCCTGGCTTTGCACATTCACAGAAAAACATGCTGAAATCATGCTTATCATACCTGCTTTACAGACGTCTATGACTTCAAAGCCAATGTTTTCTCCCTCTCTGTCACAATCAGTCCAGATGACCAAGGCCTGGCACTGCCTCACCTCTTTTCTCCAGAGTCCGCTACAGAGCAGCAAAGGGAGAAGAGAAAAGGGGTTTGATGAACAGATGAGTCCTAAAGATCCAACGGGTTAATTATATTACAAAATGAAGATTTTAGAATGAGAGCAAAAGACCATACCTTGATTTGTATCATGTTATCTGGACAGTACTTCTCTACCTCAGCATCATATAACAACTGGGGATTACAACTATGCCTTTGGAGAGAAAATATTCACATATGAGTAATATGCTATAACACTGTGAGATGCTGAATGTACAGTAATAGTAAAAAAAGTTATTACCATTTCTGGAAAGCAGCTTTAAACTCCAGACCCAGTAAGTGACCAGATACTGATGTCATTGATACTGAGACATTCTGGAGTAGGAGACAAAACGACACCAACAAAATCAGAAACAGGAAAAAGACAAAAAGAACAGACTCTTCAACTATCTCTGTGTATTCACTCACCTGACCAAAGAGATGATATTCATACTCGTAGATTTTATTAAACTTTGACATTCCTTCCCTCTGAAAAGGAAAATAATACAATCAATACAAGAACAACTGAAGAAATGTGGGATCCATCCATAAACAACTTCTGAACTTATATCCTAAAAAACTTGCCATAGTGTCAATTATAATGTTTTGTTAATGTACAGTAAATCTTTTCCCAAAGTTAAAAATCTACTTATTTAACATAAAGTTTATTGTTCATGTTGTTTGACCAGTTGTCAAAAACCCAAAGATATTCAGGTCACAACCACAGAGATAGAGGACTGAGGAAACCAGCCAATATTCACATGTGATATACGTTAAGATCTGATCTTTATTCTCCATTTCAAGAGGGTGTTTGGGGAACATGGGACTTAGGGAAGCCCAGTTAAAGTGTAATTGTTTCAATTTAAGATGAATCCCTGTGTCATCTAATTGAATGTTGTATTGTGGATCAGCTGAGGCTGTTTATTTCTGTGTCGAGAAGGGACAACAAACTGACAGATACACTAGAACACAGCGACTGATCCTAGATCATCTAATGATTCGGGGCTACAAAAGTTATGATCAACCTGCTGATTAGATTCAAACAGAGGAAGAAACTGTCTATAAGAAGTAGTTAGAGCCCATTGTGGTTTGTTTAAACAGTCAACAACAATCAAATACACAGATAATCAAATTCTCACACCAGAAAAGCACAGAGAAGCATTTGAGAAACTGTAAACTTCAATCCCTTTGTGTTGTAGCCTGATTAAAGACTTTTGTCACAATCGTTAGGTCCATAAAGACTAAAGCATGGCGTATTGGACTTGTTTATTCTGTTGGTGACGAAGAGACTCCACTGACCCTCCGGGCTCCGCCGCCGGACATGATCTCTGCGATGCCCTTGGCTGCATCGTTCTTCTCGGCTACGCAGAGGACCCGCTTGATCTGACCCCGGCTCCGGTTCATGTCTTCCTGCAGACGTGTGTCCGGACTCCGGCCACTCTGCCCCGCACAGAGACGCCTCCACTGGACCCCGAGCCGCTGCAGTCCCGGTCGAAGCAAGGATCTTCCCGGTAGGTTTGCTATGAGCATGCCTGGTGTCGCTCACATGAGGCAGCCGCTCCGCAGGGCAGCCCCGCTTCTGCTGCTAGCATGTTAGCTGCGGCTAACAGCTAAAAACATGGTCTACGCTCCCGGAAACTGTTTAAAAAGAGCTAAAACAATCCCCACAAGTTGTCCACCTGCCTTCATAATCAGAAAACACCCGGAGAATAGCACGTAAACACCATATACACAAGTTAAAACTTTGCTAGCGGCGGAACCGTAGTCTGAAAGCGAACCGCTAACTCTGTTTACAAATTGCCGCGTCCGCCTGTCAAACACTGCCGTATTCAAGGTCGTAAAACTGTCGCAAAAACCCAGGAACTGCCTCGTTGCGGAACACGACAACAGGCAGATTTACAACAACGGTAAGTGAAACGCTTTTTAATTTTAGAACCGTTAACATCTGTAACACGCGCTGTGTTTTTATTAAATAACGTTTTTAATAATGATGCAAATAATATAATCTCATGTCACAGATAACGGAAGTACACCCTAAATCCGGAATGTTGAAATATAGACTAACCGATATGATATTACTAATATAACTAATAAATGACTAATCAAGATCATAACACGATAATATTATTGGTTATAAGAACCTGCTACAATGACCGAAAGTACTATTTTTGATTATCACATCAAGTACTCCCATTCATCCCAGCCGGTCACAGTGTGTACTTTGTGTTTTAGGGTGTACTCCGTGCAGGAGGCGGAGGGATGGTCACCTGACGGGACTGTGACCAGCTGGGTAAACATGGCGTCTGCGTCTGGACCTAAGTGACATGTAGCGCTCCTGTGTGTAAACCACACTACGGTGGACGAACAGGACGCGGGACGAGACGCGGCTCAGGCGGAGAGAAGCGCTTCACTGATGCTGCTCCATGTTGAATCGTCTCCGTGCTCAGCGGGAAGAGGCTGATTCCTGCCCGGACACAGTGATTGGCGCAGATCATTCCTTTTGTTAACAGAGACGCTGCCTCAGGTTCATGTGGAGGATTGAGTCTGACAAATATCGAGGATCCTGCCCTGGGGACCGGCTCCTGCTGGGATCAGTCCGGGGCCCACCCTGCTCTGCTGTGGGACCCTGTTTTTAAATGATCTGCTGCCTGGATGCTGTGAGAGTCGGATGATCAATGTGTCTGTTGGTCTCTGACAGCTGGGTTATGACTGTGAGTGGTGCTGCAGCGTGTGTTGTGTTTCTCATGCCTTGCCCCACAACACCACTATGATAGGCTCACCTGACGTGGTGGCTTTCACTAAAGAGGATGAGTTTGGCCCGAACAGCCCGGACCCCTGGGCTCTCCCTGAGGAGTTCTCCGTCCCCCTCCATCCTTTGGGGGACTCCAACCCCTGGGCCAAAACCTCCTTCGCCAAGTTCACCAAAGACTTTATCCTCATCTCGGAGTTCTCCGAGCAGGTGGGCCCTCAGCCGCTCCTCACCATCCCACCCGACCCCAAGGTCTGTGGCACGTTCGATCTCAACTACTTCTCCCTGCGCATCATGTCAGTGGACTACCAGGCCTCCTTCGTCGGGCATCCACCAGGGAGTGGCTACCCAAGGCTCAGCTTCGTGGAGGACTCGAGGGTGGTGTTGGGCGACTCGAAGGAGGGGGCATTCGCTTACGTCCATCACCTCACGCTGTACGACCTGGAGGCGAGGGGCTTTGTGCGACCGTTCTGCATGGCGTACGTGTCGGCCGACGAGAGGAAGATCATGCTGCAGTTTCAGGAGATGTCCCTCCGCTTCCTGCAGGCGTCCGAGTGTCTGAAGGCTGGGAACAGGAGAGCCTTCGCCAAAGAACTGCAGAGGAAGCTCCAGGACCTGGAGTAAGATAATGAATTCCTTTACAACATAGAAGTCAAATACAAATCTGATATTTCTATATTGGCCCTGTTAATTGTTTCAATTATATATGTAAACTTGTAATTGTTCAAATCAATGTGAAGAATTGTACCAGTGAGAGTTTGCTTTTGGGCCCCTGCTCAGTCCTCGGCCTCAAATCTACTGCTCCACACTTTACATGTGTGCTGACATTAGGCAAAGCTTTTGGCTAAATAACAAAATATTGTGATTTTGACCTCAATAAAAACTCTGACGATCTTAAAACTGTGAACTTCATGGTTGCACAATAGGAAAAGTCAGAGGTCACTAAAGTTTTAAGCATTCATCCTCTCGGGACTTTGAATGTTGTTCAGTTTTTTTTGGCAATCTATCGAGAGATATATCAGTTTGATGTGGTGGACTGACCAACAAACCCACACTTATACCCATGTGGGTTCTTAGAATGGATATAAACATAACTTTCCAGCTCTAATCTAACAGTTCATGAAGTTCTGCTGCATGCTGTTTCTGTTTTGTTTGTGTAATAGTTTCTCAAACTCCGTTCAGACCCTAACATCCATCCTGAGTGATCTGATCACATTCAGTTCCAGATCGATTTGGTTACAGGACACATTTTAAATCCAGGTGTGAAGAGATCTGTCCACTTGTGATCAGATCTCTCAGAACGGATGTTAATACCAGGTCGAAATGAGGCTCATGTTACTCTTGACTCCTCTTATTCCTGTTCCCTGTATAAACCCATGTGCATCAGTAACCCGTGTTGTCTTCCCCTCAGGTACACTCACTCTGTGCTGCAGAAAGAGGAGGGCCTGCAGAGGGAGGCGGGGCCTCAGAGCATGTACTCCGCTCACGCTGTAGACAAAGCCAATGAGCTCGCTAACGTTGAGAAGAGCATCTACGAACACAGGGACCTGCTGAGGCAGATCAGCTCCTTCCACTGCCGCCCGCGCAGAGACCCGCACGCTGTCACCTGTCCGAAGTGTATGACACAGTGCTTGAGCGAGTGTGAAACGCTGTTGGAAAAATACGCCAAGCTTGCCAACCCCTTTCTGTTACACGGACAAAGAGGGGAAGAAGGACGAAGGGACAGGGTCAGATCAATGATGAAGCAGGCAAAGAGGAAGGGGTGGAGGATGACGATGAGGGGGTTAAACGCAGGCCGTCTTACACACCGCAGCTGATCAAAGCTAGGTCCGCCAAAGTGTTTCGACAAGCGCCTGAAGACCATGCAGGAGCTGTGTGATGACACTTTCTACGAGGCCACCATGGGGCTCCTGAAGGAGACGGAGAGGAGTTTCCGTGGCGACCTATGTTACCTTCACACACGGCGCCTGGACAAGTCTTTACGCAGGAGACAGATAATCACCAACTTCCTGTTTGAGGAGGATCTTGGTGATGATGCTGAGGATGAGGAGGGGGTACCAAGACCTTTCTGTGCTGTGAACCATGCTGTCAACAACTTTACACTCTCAATACCTCCTCCTCCAATTGTGCTGGGACCAGAACCTCTAGAGCTAGAATCGCTGGCACCTCCAGATCCAACTTCTGAGACCAGCCATACTCAGGAGAGTGAGCTCGGGCTTGGGGAGAGTCATCTGGATTCCTCCCCCTCAGACCAGACTCTGGAGACCCAGGAGAGCTCCGATGGGACCAAAGGAAGCTTCAGCAGCGATAAGAGCGGGATGGGCCTGGCAGAAAAGCAACAAAGTCTTGCTAGTGTTAGGTCTGAACCTCCTGATCCCGATCCTGATCCTGATTCTGACTTGACCCCTGACCACAACACTGACCTGGAGAGGGAGAGCAGCAGTGAAGATATGGAAACCACTGCAGGGGAGGATGAGGGTGAGAACGGGGGAGACGACACACCTGTGTCCTTGCTGGAAGTGGTGTCTGAGCTGGAGGGCAGCCGGGAGGACGACTGTGAGAGAGCAGATGAAACTGAATCTGACTTGTTGGTTCCAATTGACACAGCGTGCTGCATGTCTCAAGAGGGTTTCCTGTATGAGGCATCTGCCCCAGAAAAGAACCATCATGAGGAACAAAGCTCCCACCATCAGTCCCCTCCAAACCGCGGTGGTCAACCAGGAGCCTCAATCCCTCCCCCTTCTCCAGGACTATTACGCTGTGGGCTCTCCAAACAAAGCCTCTGGGCTGGAGCTGCCCGTGGGGCTCCTTGGAGATGCAGTTTCCAGTACGTCAGCAGAGGACGGGTCAGACTGCACCATGAGTGCTTCTACTGGGTCTGATCGCGCTGCCTCACCTCTGGGCTACGGGGCGTCGATGACCCTGCGTCACAGGAAGAAGGCTGGACAAGGAGCCCTGAGGTTTGTGCGACAGTACCCCTTTGCCATACAAGCTCTGTGGTGCCTGCTGAGTGGCAGAACCCTGGTGGTGCTTGGGGCAGATGAGGGGAGGGTCCGACGGTTGGTTGCTGCTCTGGCCCTCTTCGTTCCCGGCCCTGGGAAGTGCAGCGAGAGGGTTCAAGCCTGGCTGTCCTGTCCTTTCACCCTTACTGACCTGCAGAGGTGGAAACTCATTGGTTTGCAAAGGTATGTCCAATCTGCATTTACATGTTAGCCTTTTAAATAACACAGCTATAAAAAGCTTTTATTCAGGGCGAGTAGAACAAGACAGATGATGTAGATTTCCCAGATTTACTTAAATATTGAGTTCGATATTCACTGAACCATAGAACTTATTTATCAATATGAAATATGAAGATGATGATAGATTCCTCAACAGAGTTTGTATCACAATCTCTCCACTATTACTCATCTGCTCTGACTCAGTCTGCGATGACGCACATAAACTATTCACCTTCCAGCCTCTCGACTGTATTGGAGTTTTTACAGAGAAGAAGCTTTAGCTTTATAAATTCATGCACTTGTTGAAAAGTGAAAAGTTCAACAAAGCAGATACAAAGCTGCTGATCGAATTACACATTTTATTTATCTTAAAAGCCACAAATGTCATCTTAGTAGGGACGTCTTTTGGATCCATCCTCTGGAACCATGAATCTCTGTATCTGATGTTTTGCCAATGTGTCCAATAGATGTTGAAATATATAAACCAGATCCATATAGCAATAACAATTAAATGATAATAATGATGTATTACAATAATATTGCGATAAAAATAATGTATACCTCTATGTAAAGCTTTTTTTAACCAACTGACAACTATGGTATCTGTCTGCCTCACACAGAGTGGCGTCCCCTGTTGGTTCCAGCATGCTTTACTCTCTGTCCCGCTACAGCCGCTATATCTCCATCCTTGATGCCGACCAGAAGACCTTGCGCTGCCCGCCGTATCGCGGCCAGCTGCTCGCCAACATAGCCGATCATCGCACCTACATCCGCCGTGGCTCCACCTACTTCCTCCATGTACAGAGCACCCTGTGCCGCCTGGCTGCCAAAGCCTTCCTGTTTACTTTCACCCACCACCTCCACCTGCCGGTCAGCTCCACGGAGGGGCCCGAGGTGGTGGAGGGCCGGCGCCGCTGCTTTCTGCAGGAGCAGCTGGGGCTGGGCGAGGAGGACAGCCAGATACTGCTGTGCCTCAGCCAGCTCATCACCCAGCAGTACCTAGAGCCCGCCACCGGGAGCAGCGCACTCGCACCTTGTTTTAGTTTTAACTACACCACGAGCGTTTTATACAAAATCTAATTCCCTTCTCGGGAAAGGATTATCATGCAGGTTTTAGCAGAAATTATCTGTGACTCTTTGGTTTTTAATGGACCAAAGGTGATTGTTACAAGGTCTAAAGTTATTTAAGTTTCAGGAAAATCTGCACTGACTTTTATTTTTCTCTGCCTTGCTGTGTTTTTCGTTGCTCTGGCTCTTTCCTCCGTGTGCAGGGGAAAGTCGTCTCAGAGTAACTGTTTACTTTGGTTCAGAGCAGCTTCACACACAACAACATGTCCATGACAAACAAGTGTCTGCTCTACCCTTTGAGGCTGTGGGGGGTGTTTATGTGCTTGTCTGAGGTCAGGGACACATTTTTACTGTGTGTGTGTGTGTGTGAGTGTATGTTTTCTTTTACAAAGTTTAAACCAACATGGCTGTCTGTGTATTTAAAGTGCTTCCCTGACCTCAGCCGGCTCAGTAACAGGTTCAATCACAGCTCTGTGTTAACACCCATCAACCACTGAGCAGTTTGTCAGCGATGACATCATCTCAGCTACATGTAAACATGTTTTTCAGGAAAACTGTGACATTTTGTGCGGTGAACAGACGTCCCTCTCAAATCTGTCCATGACACGGTTGGTTACAGCTGGGTTGTGACACGCCTCTCTACCTACCACCACAAAGCTTCCAAGGGCCAAAGCTTCTCTGAAGCCGACACTCGTCATGTTTCTGTTTCACTCAACCTTACTTTCTCTTTTTACATTTTTTTGATTATGAACACACATCTCTGCAGTAGTGGTTGAATGTTTTGTTTCCAGGAGTATTGATGTTTTAACCGGAGTAGATTTGACCTTGAGGGCATGAAGTAAGCGTTCCCAGAGGCTGCTTTCGGGTTGTGATGCATGAGGAAGTGTATTCGCCGTGTGAACTGGAGCCAGTCGGTTTCCACGTGATGTTGCATGTCCAGAGAAAAACTGTCATCGCGCACATACTCACCAATGTAAGGCCAGCGGCAGCCGACAACCTGTCAGTATTCACTGCTGACGAGCATTTTCATGGATATTACCCAAACGGTCAGTAGCATTTGAAAGCTACTTAACCTAAATGTATTGAAATTCACTGTTGTCTTAAAGTTGTGTGCGAGTGTTGTGGTGTCAGCATGAGACTGTCTTGTGCCGGGGTGAACCACTGTGTTGATGATATTTCTGTTTTTGTTACATTTGAACGAAACTGACTCGGACGAGATGCTGAACACATTGAGATGTTTGCTGGGAGAGACGGTGCCGTTGTGTTTGTATAGATTTTATGAATTTCCTGTGCCATCAAAAGCAAAACTCTGAAGTTTGACACTTTATTTAGGACAGTAGTGGCCTATCATTTTTATCCCAGCGAACCTTGCTGGATGTGTGCTATGAACAAAAGGTTCTATTATTTATTGCTTCAGGACCACATTTGAATCATTATGCTGAGAATATCTGTTTTGGATTAAGCTGAAGAAATGCAAAAAGAAAAAATAAGAAATCTCTGAAGTTCTGGCCAGTGAAACCGCACTATGTTAGTATTTTAGACATTCCTGTTCCTAATTCTGTGGCGTCGGCGTTGGAGTTTTGATTCTGTATCTAAGGTGGTAACTGTACTTGTGACTGCATGGTCAGAGTTTTAATGTGAAAGGTCAAACAATGTGGGATCATGGCCGCTGTCCTTCCTGCTACGATTTCAAAAAATAATGTTTTTAAGTCAAATGCTTTCAACTACTAATGACAACCTCACTTTTAATTGCACCTAATGTTTTATTTCCTTTTAGTTCAGGTTTCTTCCAAATGTGATGTCTTTATTTTTTTAATCTGTTCGGACATTAAAACCTTTTTTTTTAGCTATTATCCCTCTAATGCAAAAAGGTGAATGTAATTTTAATAAGCCATACCACAGTGTGCTTAACACGTCGTCACTCAGTGTCCTTATGTTGCCATATCACATCCACCTTTTGTATTTCACCACGAAGGGGGCCACTGTTAACTTCAGCCCTGTTGCCATTTACTTTAATAAAGCACGTTGTGAATGTCGTGACGCTTTTATGTGATGTTGAATATCAACTAAAATCCTTTTTGCGTCAGTGCCTGGTTCCCACAGGAGGCGGGCGATCATGTTGATGTTGCTGAATCTCACTGTGAGATACTGAAGGAGCTCATTTCTCACATTAAACATCCGATACCCAACAGGCTCTTTGTCTTTGTGACTTGCTTCGGCGATGACGCATGTGCAATCATTGGAGGTGTCATGAATAATAAATACTTCTCTGTGAGCTGCTTCTAATTGCCCTGCTGGGTTCCCAGAATGAAAAGGTGGTGGCCTGCCTGGAGGGAAAGTAGCAGCGGGTGAATGATTTACAAACACTTCACAACAATACAGTCGTGTTCAGAGTTGATTATCATTGGTGTGCAGGAGCTGAGTGTGTGGGCAGCACTGTTTCTCAGACATTATTTAAACCGGGGAGATTCTATACCTTTTTCTGCCATTGCTCTGAGTATTTGTAATCTCACAGAGTCGAGCAGAGACAGCTCACACACACACACACGCCTGCAGGCACACACACTTACACAAACTCTCCTTCTCCTGTCAGCTGCACTAAGGATCAATAACATCTGTACATCGACAGGTGAGGATTTAATTATGCGTTAGTTTCATCTGCAATGTTTATGCCTGAGATGAAACAATCGCACAAATAACTGGAATGTCACTCAGTAGAGTTCAAACTTCTGCAAAGGCTCAACAGTCCCTTGAAATTAATTTAAGCTGGACCAAATTTCAAACACTCAGATATCAGTTCCCTAAATGGGCCTGTTTTTCCCCATCAATTGTTTATTTCCTGTAAATGTTATTATTCTGTAAATGTTTTAAGTAGAATTGATATAGTAGGCAGTGAAAGAGATGAGTAAAACAGTATTACACAACAGATATATCACTTTCAGGTCTTCAGCCTTTGGAGTCGCCGTAACTACAGCCAATAATTAGGAAGAAAAATATAAAAACGTGAGAGCAAGTAAATCAGAATTGCTTTATTTAAAATTATACTACAATAACAATGTTGAAAAGGTTTTCAGGTTTAAAACAACATTCAAACACAAATCACTTCTTCCCAGCTTCAATGCAATGAAACACAGAAGTATTGAAATTGACCTTCACAGTGGAATAACAGGCCTGATCCAGAATCAGCTCTTCTCGAGCTCAGGTGAGGCCAGGGCTTCAGTTTAGTGTATATTAAAAAAAAACACAGAGAAAAACAAATGTATTTAAGATAAGATGGCCCCCTCAATGCTTTCTCCCTTGCCCACCCATGTTTAAAAGCAGAATATTCTATACTGATCCCAAATCAGGTCTGCTGGAGTCGATGGTGAAGATGTTAGCGAACTGTTTCTAAAGCAGGCGACTGAATTGAAGAAACTGTGACGTCAGGGTTGTGAGGGAGCACAGATGGAGGATTGATGAGCCCTGATGTCCAACAGAAAAATAGATGTCCAAAGTCTACACTCAGCCAGAGCAACCTCTGCATCCACAGTGGGTGCATTCGATGATCCGTCCCTGCAGAGAGGAAAACCACACAGCAACAACAGCATTAGTTACAAGACTTTACTATCACATTTATTGTGTTGTATTAAAGTACTTTTAAGTTTCTAGTTTGTCAAACCCTTCACCAGGGTTAGATGCACGAAACGTCCTCAATATCCAGAGCTGCCCTAAAATACTTAACCGCTATCAGGGGGCAACACTGATGAACAAATGTTTTTCAAAATTATTGTCCACAAATTTAGCCCTCTCAAAACACCTCTGTCCCATATGCTCAGATTTATCAATGCACATCTGGGGGTTGTCCTCCTTTTCTCACTGAAGTCGGACTAGATAATTTCAGCCGCAGCATGTTGTTCACCAGACCAGCTGGCTGCATGAGAACCAACAACTTGAGAAGAAATAGTGAAGTGTATTTTGTCAACACGTTTCACTTTTCATAATACTTCAGGAGTTAAATCTGTTGATTTTTTCCCAAATACTATATTATATGTTCATTTCCCTACGTCATTAATACCAGACAAAAGGCAAGTATTAATTTAAAAAAGGGCCAAACAAAGCATGGCGATGATTATTAAATACTGACTGACACGCTGACTGGAAAGAAAAGTCTGGTCTAATCTATAAAAGAGCCTGATATACTTTGTGAGTCTTTGTTACAGTTACAGGTGAAGTGTGCGATTTGTCGCTTAGGCAGTTTTTATGAGTCACGTCTGTGCAGAAATCAGCAGTGATAATGTAAATCTGAAGACAAACTTGAGGCTTCAATACATATTTAATAAAAAACGCAGGCTAAGATTGTCTTTAAATGATTTGATGTCAGACTTACGACTTCCAGCTTTCCCTTGGGGACTCTGCAGATGCAGTTGGTTCCGAAGTTGGTGTCTCTCGTTTGGATGCAACGCAGACAGCACAGGTTCTCGTAGCCCTGCTTCTTCCACTTGGCAATCAGGTTCTTGTCTGCATAGCCTTCCTTTATACAGTAATCATACAGCTCTGCCAGGGCACACACACAAAGACCATTAAAACTTAACATTCCCTACACAGAATAAAACTAGAAATAGGTAATGTATTGTATGTTTGGTTGTCTGCACATTAACAACAATACAAAAGGTAACTTGCATGAGTAAAACCTTTAAACGCTTAAAGTAAATTCTTAAGAGTTGTCTCAGACTTAGATACTAAGTGGCAGAGTCTAAATGAAGGGTAACGAGATAGTTTGGTTTAGTTTGTAAAATACTGAAGTGGACAACATTAGATATCAGGTGGTTCATATTGGGGGGTGGTTGAGCCTGCTCACCTCTGCTGATGGCTTTGCGTTTGTGAAAGAGGTCGAAGATGTATCGACTCCGCTGATGGTGAAGCCTGAAAATCGGCCACAGGGACTCGACCTTTCGTTTTCCTTCGTGAGGCTCTGTTTCAGCTGCGAGGAGCAGGACACAGGAGAGAGAAGGTTGGAGTTAGAACAAATAGATTTAAATTTATGAGATGATGTTAGAGACTCGTAGGTCAACATCAGTGTAGAAAGAAGATGTACAATCGTCAAACTTTACACGTGCACCGGGATTCAAACTGATACGCCAGGTGCTTTCAAAGACAAGATGAGTCTCTCCGTGTTTTCCCGGTTTACGAACTTCTACTAGTTGTTGGCTGTGGTCATTTAACTTCCAGTAACAGACCCGGGGTTGGATGAGTCTATTCAGGTCATTGCTTTGAGCATCCCCCCCTCACCCCCATGCCTCCACGGAAGTCTTCCCCACTCGTGTTAATCGACATTTGCTGTCGTAAATACCAAAAAACCGTCGTGTCACCATCATCCCCCAGTGTTTAAACCAAACTGGACAGTGATGGAACAACTAAGAGAATCGACGGAACTCGTTTCACGGAGCTACACGCTGCGGGTCCAGCGGAGCCGCCGCGGGGACGACCGCCATCCACCGGCTTTACCTTCTCTCATTTTCTGATCCAGCTCGTCCAGAGTGGGCTCGATCAGCTCCCAGCCGTCCGGCGGCGGCTTCCTGCTTCTCTTCACTTTGGGCATCTCGTCGTGTTTTGTACAAAGTACAACAAAAGCTCCCCCCTTGTTTACGCAGTGAGAGCGAGCTCAAATAGTGGCAGCGGTAGCTCGTCGAGGCACTTCCGGTGTAGTGGAACTTCCGGTGTAGAGGAACTTCCGGTGGCAACAGAAAAGTGCCACTGATATCAGAATCAGGTTTTATGGCCAAGTAAGTTGCACAAACAAGTATGAGTATTACAGTTATACAGTGAGGGTAAAATAAATAATATAATTAAATATGATTACAATATAATACAACTTCAGGACTATTTGTACAGTGCTTATTATAAAGATCCAGGGTTATTCCACAGTGGGTTGGCTGTTCAGTAGTGAGATGGCGAGGGGGAAGAAACTGTTTTTGTGTCTTGAGGTTTTTGGTGAACAGAGATCTGTAGCGCCTACCAGAGGGGAGGAGATGGAATTGGTTGCTGCACTATTTAAAGTTTCATTTGATAACTGCCTGAGTAAACTGTGATAAACCAAAGCACAAATTTACATTTGTATCCTTCCCTTAAATTCTACATTAGATGGTGAATATAGCATTGATGCAAAGAGGGTAATCTAGTAATTTATCTAGTGAATCAGAGGCATTCTCCAAGGACTCTTAGTTAAATACACTAACATCCTTAAGGACATTTAAAATATACTTATTGTTACTCCTAACTAAACAGTACATATACTAAACAAATGGCAAACGAACATGTACACAACAAATAGCTACTGACCCACTACTAAGCTTTATTCTCATGTCTTCAGTATTTATATGAATTCAGTTAACTGACAATGACTCCACGATACTGATATTGAAGCAAACTGTTATTAATACTTTCCTGGCTAACCAGTTATTTCAAGTTCATCTCCACTAAGGCTACCAAGTAAAAGAGACATTCAAAATGTATACATAATCTCCTTTTTTTTTGGTATGTTTGAGTAATTTGTGGAAATGCAGATCATAGTAACTAAATTAAGCATTGCATTATAGCAGTGTATATTGTAATAACCATTTGTTTCAGTGATGGTAAATGTTAATAATGGAGTCTTGAAAAGGGCCTCAGAGCTGCAATAACAGTGTAGCACAGGCACATATAATATTTTTGTTTCTGCCGGAAGTGCCTCTATGAGCTGCCGCTGCCACGATCTGAACTTCCTGTTTCTCTGTTTTCGTTCCGAACATGTTTCGGGCGCTGAAGTTAGACGTCATCGTGGGAGGGGGGGGGGTTCTCCCCATGGTTCTCCCTCTATCGGTGCTCTGATGACGTCGAGGCAAAAAATTATCTCCGTTCATTTATTTTTAAAAAACTTTTTTAATTTCCCTCAGGACGGAAACACGACATGTGTTTATTTAAATAAAGTGTTTTTCCACATAAGGAGGAAAACTGAGATAAAACCAAAACAGATGTTTTCTCACTTTCTCTGTGAATTGCATCACTTTAGCGCTCTAGCAAATTGCCTTAAGAAAAAAAACAGAACGTTTGTTTATGCTAGTTTATAATTCACGTTGCTTGGCCCAAAAAACTGGACATTGCATGCAAATATATGTATAATATAGATTATAACGTCAGACGGGATTGTTAAATATTTTAACAAACAAGTGTTTTGAAGATTTGCGGACAGGCACATCCTCGGACCACTCCGCATATCACTGCCGTGAGTTGAGTCAGCTGTCAGTTTGTGTTGTCGCCTGAACATTTTGTGTTTTTCTGACCGTGTTCACGTTTTTAAGAGTTTTTAATCAAGGCCTCGTTTGTCAACATGCCCAAAGGAGGTAAGAGTGATTCCGAGTCCAGCGCCATTGTGTTGACAGCAGTGTTTTCCTGCTGTTCGCCACAGTACGCCACAGGCTGTTGTGCTGCTTATAGACGTTGTCATAACTTTCACGTGTTAGTAAACAAAAATGTTTATAAACAAGCTTCTGTTTTTCCGCTCCTGTTCCCATCGTCGCAGGAAAGCGAGGGAGCCACAAGGGCCGCATGAGAACGTACACCAGCCCCGAGGAGATAGACGCTCAGATGAAGGCGGAAAAGGAGAGGAAGGAGGTTAGTGTACTACGTATGGTCATGGTAGTACAGGCTCCTGCCTACACTTCCCATCATGCAACAGTTTGAGTGACCTGATCCAGAAGTTTGAATCTCAACAGCCACAGATTTCACTTTTATATCTGTATACAGTGGTGATTCCCTCAAACAGCGTTTATATACACTATGTTATAAATAATGTTACACCAATCTTAGGAAGTGTAAATAATTGTTTTATTTAAAATCTTTATCTTACTTAAAATAAAGTTTTCAGAAAAACAACATATAATTCAAAATAAAGAACAATATAAAGCGCGAAGAAGCCAGTGATGACATTAGCCAATAGAAGTAGGCACAATATAAATATTTAAATCATCATATGTAACTTGAAATATAAACAATATAAATATAACCAAGGCCAGTGGTTTAATGGCTGGTTTCTCATATGAAAGGTATTAACTTTCCAAACTGTCTGTACTACTACTTTCGTTCATTTTGTTTCATTAACTCGTTTCTTTTTCTATTTCACTATCGGGGGGATAACGCCTCTGCGATTTCCTTTACTTTCATTTTCAAGTCAAACTTTGAGAATGATACAGAACTGTCGCTCTGACGGGAGTGACATGGGGCCCTTATAGGGAGGTCTCCTACTGAGATGTCATTGCAAATTCACCATTGTTTTTGTTAGAGATATTATCTAAATACATTAACCACTGGTGTTAATAATGGTCTGTTTTTGGCTCAACTGATTGTCTGTCATTTATGTTTTATAGCAGGAAGCAGAGGGGGGGGAGGCAGCAGCTCCGAATGACGTGGCAGAGGAGAAGTTACCAGCATCAGGATCAGAGGACAGCGATGATGACGACTCCCTGGTACTGCCACACTAACTCTGCCAGTCTGTGTATCACACATACAGTTGCCTCGACATAGAGGGATGTAATTCATTCAACTTATACCGTACAACCTGTTGTGATGTGTTTGCAGAGAAAGAGAACAGGTACGGAAGGCATGATAGAAATCGAGAACCCCAACAGAATTTCACAGAAGAACAAGAAGGTGACGCAAATTGAGCTGGACGAGCCGAGGCAGTTATCAAGGAGAGAAAGGTGTGTGTCAGTCTGTCACATCATATCAGTGCTTCATGAGAACAATTTTTTTTACTTTATTTAACATACAATAGTATTGGAAGGACAGAAATTACACAATTAAGAGTTGTATGGGCCTCTGGTGTCCAATTCTATTGTCTTATGTGCTGGAAAATTTCAAAAAGTTACCTGCATATGCTGAGCACTTTAATACCTTATTTTGAAATTTACTTTCTGTGATTCCAGTAAAAAAAACAAACGATATACACTAACTTTCCTTGTCACCTTGACATGCACCAACTCCTGCACAGAGAAGAGATCGAGAAGCAGAGGGCGAAGGAGCGCTACATGAAGCTGCACCTGGCAGGGAAGACGGACCAGGCCAAAGCTGACCTCGCTCGCCTCGCCATTATCAGAAAGCAGAGAGAAGATGCTGCAAAAAAGAAAGACGAAGAGAAGAAGGGTGAGCATCTGTCAAAAAATGGATGTTTTTGTGATGTTAGTTTGTGTCATTGGGTTTTTATGACCAGTGAAAAATGTGGCTTTAATTTTGTTGCGCTGATTGTGTGTATCCTTTATTTTCTCTTCACAGCAAAAGTAGCAGCGTCGGCGGCAACCAGAGGAATAAACTCCCTCACGCTGAAATGATGCAGAGTGTTTATCTGAGGCGTCTTCACATGTTTCTGGACTGGTGCAATATATATATATATATATAATATATATGACTATTTTTTAAATGAAGAGCTATGAAGAATATTTGACTTTACTGTAACATGACCATTTTTTAAAATGGTTGGTGAGACACCAGAGGGGTCGTGAATGTTTTGGCATGGAATGATGGCCTTGTTGATCCCTCTAGGAAATATAGTTACAAATGAGATTACATCAGTTTTCAAGTACACTTGGAATGAATCCCTTCTAACCATTTAGCTTGTACATGATATTTATAGTTATACTTATCACTGTACAATTTCAACATTGCTAACTGAGCTTTACCACTATATTTTGGGGGATGTTACATTGTATATAACGGACTCATGAAAATATTTCAGATAAATATGATGAAACAAGTCTGTTCTTTCTTTGTTTGCTGATTTACCCTGTGAGAAACCATCCATCTTGTATTTTGGAGGCTTTCCCAACCTCAGGTGGAAGAGTCCATGTTGGACTCACTGATAAAAACTAATGAGTCAACATCACAGATATTCAGTTTAGAATAGAAGTATTTCATAGTTCAGAGAATCCTACAAATCTTTCAAATACTCATACAAGAAAGATACATACATTCAAGGTTTTTATTAAAGGTTGGATGTTTGGATGAATAAAGTAATCTATCTATCTATCTATCTATATATATTAGTATCAGGTTGGTAAATGTCATGTCTCAACTCTTCGTATCTATAATTATCTTAATTTTGCTTATTATAGAAATTTCAATTATCTCATCTAACGTAACGTAAATACTAATAAAGAGATATTTAGTAATAGGAAATTAAGGAGAGAAATTAAATAAATAAATCTAAACAAATAAAACTATGATGAGTAATGAGTGTCCCTCAGTGCCCCCTGAAAATCATGGAGGTCATATTTTTTACAATTTGAATTCATTTTATTACATTTTATTTTGGGGGATGATACACAAAACAACCACATAACAACTTCGACCACAGGGGGTGCTGTTGCAGCCACACTGACAGTTAGCGACCGCAATAAGAAGATGGAGCGCTGTGATTGGTGCATAGTTTGGCGGACTTTACCCCCGGGTGGTGGAGGCCGTGAGGGGGATCGAGGTCTAGCGGGGATCTGGTGTCACTACAGCCGGACTCACGTCTCCCTGCGGCCGGAGCCTCTTCTCCACTGGCGGGTGAGCGACCTCCTCGTGTAACGGACCCACTGCGCGTCACATGGGCGCAGTAATACTTTGTAGTTAAAGTTAGTTTCTAGTGACAGGAAGTGATTTTAAAACAAAAACCTAACCACTTGTTGTGAGTTTTGATTTCCCGCGGTGACACAACAGAAGCTGGGACACAATAACAATCTCAGCTGCAGTTTGAACTCTCGTTTAATCTCTTAAGTATAGATTTATAATCATTTACTTTGGGTCACTTTAACTTTGCAGGTTTATAGAAGTTGTCCTTTTGTCCACTTCCGTGTTGGTTTGTCCGCTCCGCTGCAGATGGTCCGTGTCCCGGTCGAGCCCGAGCAGTCACCCGGTAATAAACGTCATGTGCTCAGCTGACCTGGACTCACCCCTCCGCTGAATCCCTGTTGTCTCTGTGGAGGCTGTGGTATCGAACTGTCTCTAACCTGCAGGGTCAAAGTTCAACCGATGAGACCACGTCAGGCCCACCGAGTTGCATCATGTGTCTCTGTGTGAAATAACAGATCTTTTGGAGATGGTGGATCAGTGTGTCCTCAGCATTCACTCACTCACTCACTCCACTGGTTATATATAAACCTTTATGACTGGGAGAGTTCTATTATTATATGATTCTGGGACCAGGGGAATATTTCATCTGCTCTGAAATCCCTTCACTGGCTTCTGGTTCAGTTCAGACTTGATTTATAAGTATTACTACTTGTTTAATAGACCCTAGACCCTGATTGTAGCTTAGGCTGATCCCACGCCCCAGATAGAATACAGACGTGGGCCCCTTCAGTCAATAATGTGGATCTTGTGGCCTGGACTAAATGGAGTTAAACCTAAAGTGGCCTATGTGTAAAGGGTTAATGTGGCTCAAACAGCACAAAACTGATTAAGGCCACCTCTGGTTGACATGCGGTATGGTTGTGGGTTATTTTTGGCCAAGATCTGGCAAACAGGAGCAGATTGCCACACTGTCATCGTGCTTGGAAGGACACATCAGGGCCAAAACAAATCTGTATGTGGGTCAGATCATCAAGTTTGTGTGTCCTTAATGTGCTATACAAAATAAAGTCATCGATCTCTAACCAAAGAAACCATAACCTTTCTCTTTTTAAGATTTCTATCCCGTGTGACTAAAGAATCAGCTGCCATGTCTGCAACAAACGGCCACGGTGTGAGCAAGGAAACATGGGAGTCGCACAACAAGATGATGCTGGAGCCTCTGGGCATCAACGACTCAGAGGTTTGTTGTTCAGTGGATACACAACATCCATATATACATCACATCTATAGATACGATCACTCACTAACTAACCTTTAAAACAAATTTTATAACTGCAACTTATTATAATTGTCACTATATTTAGTTGAGGGACGGTCCGATACCAGTTTCCTCATACCTGGACTTTGCTCATCAGCCGACACAGAGCAAACATCAGTAGTCATAACTGTAAAAGAACACAAATACATAAATCAATGAATACACAACATTTACACCCTTGAACTTGCTAAACACTAACTCCCCCCCCTTCTCGAAGCTGAAGTCTTGCATTCAGTTCACGTCTCTGTTGTACTTGTGGGACTGTCCAGTGTGTAATTGCTGACATTTTAGCTATAGCTCAGGTTAATGCTCCACTACAGGAAATCACTTCTTCTTTAAATACAGTACTTACCATTTGCAGTACAGCACAACTACTGTTTTATTGCAGTGAAGAATAAGTGATTTATGGGAAAAGACTATTCCAGGTTTATTTGGGTGAAACTAATGTACTAAAAATTTCTGCAGGTTTTCCCTTTAAGAGCTTGTGTGATAAACTGTCACTGAACCCCTCAATGACACAGCACCTGTGTATGTCTGTGTTTTCAGGTTTTCTCCATCATAAAAAAAGAGAAGCACCGGCAGACGTACGGTCTGGAGCTGATAGCGTCTGAGAACTTTGCCAGCAGAGCTGTGCTGGAGGCTCTGGGTTCCTGCATGAACAACAAGTACTCTGAGGGATACCCCGGACAGAGGTACAAGAAAACATTGAGTTTGTCAAGTTAGTTTAAAAACTCACATAAATCATACACCACACATGATAAAAACAGTATAATACCATTAGCTGTAATAATCATTGTGATCCCTGTGTTCAGGTATTATGGTGGTACAGAGCATGTTGATGAACTGGAGAGACTTTGTCAGAAGAGGGCGCTGGAGGCTTATGGTCTGGACTCAGAGAAATGGGGCGTCAACGTGCAGCCATACTCGGGTATCAAATACTGAGTCAAATATTACTGATGTGACTTTATTTTCTTCAGACTCCTCTGTTTTCCTTTCTCTCAGCTTGGTCCTTGCTCACCTGTGGTTGATTCTTCTTTGTTCAGGTTCGCCTGCTAACTTCGCGGTGTACACGGCCATCGTGGAGCCACACGGCAGAATCATGGGCCTGGATCTCCCTGATGGAGGTCACCTGACACACGGCTTCATGACTGAAAAGAAAAAAATCTCAGCAACGTCCATCTTCTTCGAGTCCATGCCGTACAAGGTACAGTGCAAACAAACACATTCTGTCAACACAGACCCGTCAAGAAATGCATTTACAAAATAACTTTGCATGATTTTTCGTTAACTTTTACCAGAATAATTGTTAAATACATGAGAATTAAGGCACAATGCTCTTATTGTGGAGGGCCCTAATTCAACTCTACACCAAATAAGTGTTGTTTCCCTGGGTAAGATAAACTAAATAAAGATTATGTTTTATGTGGCTGTCTGAAACACATTTTGATTTGGATTTAATTTTTAACTATAGAGTCAAAGTTCAGCAAGATTCATTTTTATCATGTCCATATAATATTGGCCTGATATTCCTCATAAAAGTTGGAACCGTTCATACAAAGTTCATCAATTGCCAGAGTTGTTGGAGTCAAAATAGACTAAATTAGCTGGAGAAAAGAACAGAAGGTAAATAAATAATACATGCATAGATAAATAAAGGAAACATGATATAAAATGTGGGGGATGTATTTATTTGTAGGTGAATCCCGAGACCGGCTACATTGACTACGACAGACTGCAAGAAAACGCACGTCTGTTCCATCCCAGAATCATCATTGCAGGTATTTTAGTACACACACACACACACACACACAAACTCACAAAGTTATCTCGCCACAGAAGTTGAACGTTCACCTCTTCCTTGTTTTTCCTCACTAGGAACAAGCTGCTATTCCCGCAACCTCGACTACGCCCGTTTGAGGCAGATCTCCAACGAGAACGGTGCGTACCTGATGGCAGACATGGCTCACATCAGCGGTTTGGTGGCTGCCGGCGTGGTGCCCTCACCCTTTGAGCACTCTGACATCGTTACCTCGACAACGCACAAGACGCTGCGTGGCTGCCGCTCTGGACTCATCTTCTACAGGAAAGGTAGAAATGGAGAATGATGCTTCTTCTGTCCAAACAAACCAAATTGTTATTTATCAAATCATTTCATTTTTCTCGCCTGTGTTTCCCTCCTCCAGGGGTGCGGAGTGTCGATGCCAAGGGGAAGGAGATTTTGTACAACTTGGAGTCTTTGATTAATCAGGCTGTGTTTCCTGGGCTGCAGGGAGGACCACACAACCACGCTATTGCAGGTATCATACCACTTCTCCCTTTGACTTTCAAGTAAACAGCCAGATAATTATGTCAGCAGCATCTATGTCAGATTTGTCTGTTGCTGGTTGTCCTCAGGTGTTGCTGTAGCTCTCAAACAAGCCATGACCCCAGAGTTCAGGGCCTACCAGGAGCAGGTTCTTGTTAACTGCAAAGCTCTGTCCAGTGCTCTTATTGACCACGGCTACAAGATCGTCACTGGTACGAGCAACTCTGCACGATGACACTTGTTTTCTTTCATTAATGGTTTAGCTGTTAAAGGACTCACATTTGAAGAAGCACTTAATAGCTCTATGGTCCATGTAATGTCCTCTCATGCTGTGTGTCTCTTCTTGTGTAGGCGGCTCTGACAACCACCTGATCCTGCTGGACCTGCGCAGCAAAGGAACTGATGGAGGACGAGCTGAGAAGGTTCTGGAGGCCTGTGCCATCGCCTGTAATAAGAACACCTGTCCAGGTAGCGTTTGTGTTTCTATCATAACCTACCAGTAGAGAAATTTCAGACTAAAAACCAGTTAAATAGAGGTGGCAGACATGTATACAACTTTGATTTTATATTAATGAAGACATTATTGTGTGTACTATTTAGTCTAATCTATTTCTGTGGATGTAGTTCCTTAAATGTATTTTCCCCGGGATTGCAGAGTGCCATTCTTAATTTTTCCTGTCTTTTAGGGGATAAGAGTGCTTTGCGCCCGAGTGGCCTGAGGTTTGGATCCCCAGCTCTGACCTCCAGAGGCATGGAGCAGGATGACTTCAAGAAGGTGGCAGAGTTCATCCACCAAGGTAAACTCGTAAAGCCCACATTTTAAAAAAGTCAGTATATTCAAGATGTTCTTTGAGAGATGTTTGAAACGAACCACAAACTCTCTCCTTTTCCCCTGCAGGCGTTGAGCTGACCTTGGAGGTGCAGAGGAGTCTGGATCCCAAGGCCCCTCTTAAGGAGTTCATCAAGGCCTTGGGACAGGAAGAGAAGTTCCAGGGGCGGGTGGCAGAGATCAAGGCTGAGGTGGAAGCTTTCGCTGGTCAGTTCCCCATGCCCGGCCTCCCTGAGCTGTAGGGGGCAGCAGTTCACACTCTGATGGCAGCTGCACTGATGCTTAAAACAAACATTGTGTGTCGTGTGTATATTTCTTTTAAGTGTTAAATCTGTCTGCAAATCAAGATGCTTCTCACAGCCATGGATACACACATTATATCAATGCTTGGAACTGTAATTTTTGCTACAGTGCCTTAACTCTCTTTGATCCACTGTGAATTCAATCTCTCTTGTGACAATTACACTGAAGCTTTAATTATGTCAAAATCTCCTTTTTCTTTTGTATTACGTTTAAAAATCCAAAGTTTGTTTTCAGCAGGCAGAACTGCACATCTGAGTGCCAAACATGATTACTGTCTTCATGCTTGATCATCCTTGTGTACGAGACGTGTTCAATAAAATCTGTGAATTGTAAAACCACTGTTGTTACTTTGTTTGTGTATTATGACTTCAAAACATCCATCCATCCACTTTCTATACTTATAGAGTGTCACTGAGAAGCTGAAGCCAATCCCAGCTGACATGGGGCGAGAGGCAGGAAACACACTGAACAGGTCACCAGACCATGAACACAATAATTGTTTTTTGACAAATTAATTGACAATAGAATGGAGATAAAATTAAAAACATATTTTTGAAAAATAGAAACATGTTTTAAGTAACATAAGAACATGTTTTAATTACTTTTAAAAGAAAGGGAAACTAAATTAATTAATTTAAAAAATAAAGAAAATGATTACATCTCATTTAAAGGTTTCCAACAAATGCTGAAAGACTTGTGGAGCCGACTGTTGCTCTAGATATCAGAGAAGCTAGTTAATAATAATAATGATAACATAATTAAGTTTTTTAAATATATACAAACACTAAGTGAATTTAAGTGGAGTTAAATTGAGGGAAAATCTGAGCAGATGTGATTTTTAATCTCTCGAAAATCTATTATTGTATTTTTCTTTTTTACACTCATAATTCCTCCACAGAATTTCATTGATAATTGATGTAAACCAGAGTAAATATCAACACTTTATTATATATCACCATATATTTTTTATATATTTCCAGTCTATGATCTCATCCAGATGTGATTTGAGTGAATCGAGCCCACGAGACACCTTCGATCGAGCGCTCGACGATCGTTTAATGGCGCCTGGTCCGGGGTCAGAGGTCAGTGCGCGCGCCTCACGGCTGCTGTGGAGAACAAGGAGCCGCTCGGTGACAGTTTACCGGTTGAACGCGGATCTCCGTCCGGGGCTTTTTGTCTAAAACGTCCCCTCCACGCACCACAGGAGCTGCGGCTGCGGGGCTGTGTCGTCGGTGAGCCCGCCGATTGTTGTCGGGAGTGTCGGTTAGCCCCGGCTAGCCTCGTTAGCCACTTTAGCTGGCTCATGAAGAAGTACCTAGCTAACTAGCTTAACTTCAAGCTAGCTAACAGACATTTCCTCCGGCCGCGAACACGACCCGCAGACATGCAGGACTTACTGGCCAACGCGGAACACATCAAGTTCGACCTGGAGCTCGCGATGGAGCAGCAGCTGGGGGCGCAGCCGCTGCCCTTCCCCGGCATGGACAGTAAGTTCTCGGCGTGCTAGCTGGTGCTGTAGCCGCTGCAGGTGGAGTGTGCTTCTGCAAACCGCCACTGGTGTCCTATCGCTGAATGATTTGTTTTGTTTTCTGCAGAGTCCGGATCCGCAGTGTGCGAGTACTTCATGCGAGCGGCTTGTGTTAAAGGTAAGAAAACACAACATGAACGTGTGTCCTGTGTCCGATCTGCACGAAGTTGTTCCTGCAGCATGTAAACAGGAAGCAGTGCTCGGCTCCAGCCCGCGGGTTGAGTTCAGTGCAGAGGAAAACAAGAACACATCAAACTTCTTATGGTTTCCCCTCGTTTTTTTAAATCAACTAATAGTTGACTGGACAAACTGCAGCTGCTGTCAAATATAACACTGCTGCAACTGTCTGTTACCTGCTTTAATATAAGATGCACATTTACTAAATTAAAATCCTTTTCTCAAATATATAAAAATGAAGGTGCAGCATTGGACTGTTCATTCACATGAGCAGCTTTCTGCAAATCAAAAACCATTCATTCATTGTGTTTTCATGTTTCTTTATTTTCATCTTTTTGTGGTGAATTTTTCAGTTGGAAGCTGTTACTGTGAAAGACAGAGCAACAGGAAGTGACCACATAATCTTAACAGTAACTGAAGACCCTCAAATGCAGCTATTAAACTACCGTCGTAATAAATAGGTTAAAATACATGAAACCTGACAGTTGATTTGCGAGACACGTTTTTTTTTAAAGGAGATCCATTACCACGGCTGTGTGTAGGGGCAAGAATTGATTGTTGTTGATTGTTTGTTTGTGTTTGCTCTCTCAGGTGGGATGTGTCCCTTCCGTCACATCAGTGGAGAGAAGACGGTGGTGTGTAAGCACTGGCTCCGAGGCCTGTGTAAGAAGGGAGACCAGTGCGAGTTCCTCCATGAATATGACATGACCAAGATGCCTGAATGCTACTTCTACTCCAAATTTGGTTTGTCCCCTCCCACCTTACTGTGTTTGTCTTGTGACTGTTGATCAACCTCCAGTCCTTAAGTTACCTGTAGTGTATTTCTTTCTCCTCTCTGTGCTGGTTAATGACTCGACCCTGTTGGTCTCTGTCCTCGTTCGTTTGTTGGATCCTTGCAGGCGAGTGCAGCAACAAGGAATGTCCGTTCCTGCACATCGATCCAGAGTCCAAGATCAAGGACTGTCCCTGGTACGACCGGGGCTTCTGCAAACACGGTGGGTCCCACGGCGCTCTGTTTCAGCTGCATCTCTTCCTCCTCTTCCTCTGTGTTGTTTGTAATTAAGTCTCTGACTCTTTCTGTCCATCTATCTGTCTCAGGTCCCGACTGCAGACACAGACACACAAGGAGAGTGATCTGTATGAACTACCTGGTCGGTTTCTGTCCAGAAGGAAAATCCTGTAAATTTATGCAGTAAGTTTTCCTTTTTATTTGACTCCTACATAATATTTCTGTCTGTGTTATTATCAGAATATTATGATTTATCATTAATTAAGCTGAGAGGCTGCCGTCAACAGTTATAGATTTAACAGAGAGATGTTTTTTCCGCAGCCCTCGTTTTGAGCTGCCTATGGGAGCCTCTGAACAGCCTCCGCTACCATTACAATCCCAGAACCAAGCAAAGGTGAGAGGATACGATAATACACGATCATTCATCGACCCACTTGACAGTTGCTGCCTCAGCTTCTCCCTCAGTGCTGCGTGTTAATCACTTGTTAATCACACTGCTTCCCCCCCCCCGTGTCCCGCTGCAGCCAGTGCCCACCCTCGGCCGCTCGTCGCTCTCTCTCATCCAGTTGACCCACTCCAGTCCGAACCAGCGGCCGCAGAACAACCATCACATGGGAGGTTTCCAGCAAAATACCATGATGGGCAACAGAGGGCCTCGTCCACTGGACCAGGTCACCTGCTACAAGGTGAGACTTGTCTTAGGTGTCCCAGTCGCTCACTGCTTCGTTAGTATCTAGACAATTCATCTTCCCTAAACTGAACATCCATTTATTATTATTTAAACTTGTTATTCTTCTAACTCCCATCATGTCAGTGCCCTTAACCCCTTCATGCCTTTCTCCTGTGTCTGTAGTGTGGAGAGAAGGGCCACTATGCCAACAAATGCACAAAGGGCCACCTCGCCTTCCTCAGTGGACAGTGACCTTCAGTCCTGAGGTCCTGACCCCACAGTGCTGCAGCCGGCGCTCCACACGTGAGCAGAGGAAGCTAAAGATGAACTTTTTTTTGCCTCTTACAAACTCTGCCGCTGAGGTGACACCTGTGGCAGGATGACTTGGCTCGACTCCGAAGAAGTAGACATGAAACCCCGGGACCAGTCTGCAGCGTGCCTCTCCAGAGGGGCCGCGCCCACACGCTGCCGATCTTCGTCTCCTCAGGTCACGTGACTACATCTGTGACGGCAGACCAAGTGCTACAACCTGCTAATCCTTTCAGAATCTGTCGACCTTATATAAAGAAAAGTTGTGATAAAAACCAGCAGGAATTTTTTTTACTCAAAACTACTGTGATCCATTGGAGCCCAAATTTATTTGCCAGAAACAAGTTCAATGTCAGATGTTATTTTCCAACTGTGACATCTGTGGCGTTTTTGCAAACATTTAAATCATTGATAATTATTTACTGTTAGATCTCAACACATTCAAAATTCAACTGTGTGGTGTAAAGAACTCAAGTCCTAATTACGTTGAAAGGATAAATTTCACTTGTTTGGACGGCGTGAACATTTTTACAAACTGTACAATGTGTTCAAATAAATGTTCTTGTTACTGATTCACCGGTCGTATTAATATGTTTATAAACTGTCGTCACACAGGTCGTTTACAGCTGATAGATGTAGAAATTCAAACATGACACAAGTGTAGATCTTTATATTGTTTATTGGTCACATATTAACACAAGAGCTGAGAGTAGAAAGAGCCGAGGGAGTGAAGAGATCCACCGTCAACCCCTGAAGGTCTGAGAGCTGCTCAGTGGTACTTCCTCCAGCGATCGTGTTCTGGGAAGAAACGAATTATAATTTTCATTATCACCGTTTCATATCAGTGAAACAGAGGGGGAAGTAGAATACATTAAATAAGAAGTGAGAATTGTTTCTTACTGATGTGGTCGTATTCCCACAAGTAGCTGAGGGTGACATAGCCAACCAGCAGCATAGCGATACCGCCGATGCCCCCCTTCTTCACATTGATGTACTTGTTGTAGTATCTGTCATGACCTGGAAGAGACGGAGGGGAAACACAAATTGAGAGGAAATATACAGCAGAAAATGTGTGGGTGTCTAATATCTGCTTGATACTAAAGAGTCACTGGTTTGAATCCTTTAAATTCACCTAAAACCTGAACATTTGTTTTGTTTAAACTGCAAAGTCGACTAAGTTTCAGTCGGAACAGGTTTCCTCACCACTGCGGACAGATGAGATGAGACCATTGGGGGTGAAGTCTCGACCTCCGAGCCACTTGCCCAGCTCGCCAATCTTCACATCCAGCAGACGCTTCTCCACTACGGCAACTGGTCATAAAGAAGAAACAACAATTAAATGACTGTTGGTCCTGAAATCTGCTCTTCAGTGAGCTTCCATTTATTTTGGGGTTGCCACGATAATTATCACGACAAATGTCACATTATTTCTTCTACGTTCTCCTGAGTGAAGGTTGTGGTTTTAAACTCTGAGCAGATTATGACACTTGATAAACAGCTAAACTTTCTAAAGACCAATTACATATTACACCTCCACACTGTGCTTGTAACACAATGCACAAGAGATATGTTGATATATATTGAACCTTTGTTATTTGTATTTGTCACTAATCTGACAAGACATGTTTTTCTTAACTTGATCTCAACACAATATTTATTATTGATCTATTCATTCCTTCACCATTCAAGGTGCCTTTTCCTTCAAGGTGGTTACAGCCTGTACTTCTGCAAAAAATACACAAATTTGCACTTTGGACAGTAGCAAGACAAGTGTACAAATACACACGTGAAGCTGCAGTGGTACGGTTTAAAGATTCATTTTAATCTGCTCTGTAAAGTCACTGAAGCAAACTTCAGACTGTGACACATTTGACATCTAGCAGGCGAGTGTCGCTCTGGATCAGGTTCAAATGAATGAGGTTTATTTAGTCAGCTGATATAAAACCACTGAGAGGAAAGTGAAGGTTGTTGGTTGTTTGTTTATTTGTGGTTTAGTTGTTTTGGTTATTTGATTTAAACCGAGAAGAGCGTTTAGGAGGAGGACACCGGGTTAGCACTGTTAGCATGCTAGCTTCAAGAAAACGAGTATACAAGTAAAACACAACAACACAGCTCGAGTGTAAAGACCTAAAACAAACAGATAATCACAATCAAACACTTTGGTGACGTCAATAAAACGGTTACACATCTGGAAACGTCTCCCGCAGACATTTAAACCGCAACTCGGCCAATGACACGCAAAGTCCTTGACGTGACTCGGAGGAGCGAGCGCGGCCTTCAGGGACACACGCAGCTTCACGGACTCACAAACACAGACACACGCAGACACACACTGCTACTGCAAACTGCAAACAACAACAGGCAACACACAACGAGACACAAAACACAGGCTGAGTGTTATTATTTCTGCAGAGGACACGTTACTGTACCTGGTCTGTCCGCCATCTTGACTGGTACGAGAGATTCACCGCAAGGGCTGATGGGAATAAAATGAGGCAGTGCATTGTGGGATGTGGGAGGATGTAGTTTTATAATGTCTACACCAGGGGGCAGCAAAGGAGACGTCACCAGATTCTAGCGATGATTTAACAATTTACAATGACTGCTCTTAGGTTATAGATATAGTTAATATAGAAGAAGCTCATATAAAAACAGTCAATATATAGATATAGTTCATATAGAAACAGTTCAAATAGTAACAGTTCAAATAGAAAGAGTATTTATAGAAACAGTTCATATAGAAGGAGTTCTTAGAGAAACAGTTCTTATAGAAATAATTCATATAGAAAGAGTTTATAAATGTGTGGGTACTTAATATTCACTTCATATTGTGCATGTACATTATATTAAGTATAATGAAGTATCTTTGCACTTCTCAATCCATTTGCAGTTTTCCAGTTTGCACAACTCTAATCCTATCCACATGCTTCTATGTTGTACTCTGTACTGTGTTTTGTGTACTTCATATGTTATATACACACCATTTTGAACCTCTCTCTTATTTAAATAGCCCAGTGTGAGTCAGATTTCAAGCAGTTTGAAGTAGTGACCTGAAGAGTTCCCTCCATCAGTCTGACCAATGAGCAGCCGGCAGTAGCCGTGTCCATAAAGTATCTGAAGATGTAATCAAGGTCTCGGACTGGGAGTGTTTGTGTTTGTCTGTGAGTGGCAGAGGTGGAGCTGTGGTAGTTCAGGTCCCTTCTCAGCAACCAGTCGATCAATATGCTCAATACAGAGAGAGAGAGAGAGAGAGAGAGAGAGAGAGAGAGAGAGAGAGAGAGAGAGAGAGAGAGAGAGAGAATCAGGGTGCAGCAGTGGTTTTGGCCTTCATCCCAAACCTCTTTCATTTATTAAACTGAATTCCCTGCTTCCATTTAACGACTCTCAGTAGACGATGACTCGTACAGATGTCCGACACCCACCGCTTCACAGGTGGCCTCATGAATACAAGATGTGTGTCTGTGTCTATTTTAGTGTTTAGGTCAAATCAAAACAATTGTAAAATGATGTTCTTAGATTATTTTAGAGCTGTAACTTTGAAATTGAATAATAATTCTAAATGTGTCTAATAAATATTTTAGTTTTGACAAACCCACAGACATCACACGACTCCACAGTTTCCCTCTTTCATTGCTTTGTGTTTATGGCCTGAAGCCGTTTTGTTTCAAACATTATTAACTTGGTTCAAAATAACAGAAAATCACAGATACAGAACATTGGATTTGTTTATTAATTAATAAACTGGACCCAGATTGTATAATAATCCTTCAGTTTTACATTTGACAGTGTACTTTGTCCATCCAGTGAATCGTGATCATCAGCCGACATCGTTGTATATGAACAAAATAACTCAACAATTCATGGACATATTTTTAACAAACCCGGTTGGATTATTTCTTTCTCCAGATGATCAACAAAAAGTTCAACAAAAAATGTTAAAACAAACGTTTTCCAAGATTTGTAGTTTCTTTAGATTAATTTGTCATCATGCTATAAATGATGACACGATGAACTGTACAAAAACATAAGTGTAAAAACAATCTCTCCTCCTCCTCCTCCTCCTCCTCCTCCTCCTCCTCCTCCTCCTCCTCCTCCTCCCCTCCCCGCCCCTCCCCTCCCCTACCCTCCCCTCCCCTCCCCTCTGTAGGGGCAGGTCAGAACCTCTAATCCAATCTCTTTGGTGCCTATGAGCTCACGCCTCCAGATGTGGCAGACTGTCAAACACAAACACACACACACACACCCCTACTCCCACACCCCTACACACCTACACACACACGCACACACAGACATTTCATTTGGGCAGTAGAGGTTACCGACAGCAGTGTAACGTAATCTCATATATAGACTGAACTCCTGAGTAGAAATAACCTGTGGTCCAGGTTCACCTGCTTGTTTATTGGTTGTGTGTGTCTGTGCATCGCCTGCGGCCTCAGTGCACTTCAGAGGAGTCTGCACCGGCCACAGCTGCACGCACCAGCACTGGGGATTTTATTCCACCTCAAGAGGCCGATGCCCCCGAGGTCGACCACAGAGAGACGGCTCTTTGAAGCTGATGGAGAGAGATAGAGGGAGGGAGGGAGGGAGGGAGGGAGGGAGTCGGTCTGTGCAGAGAATAGAAAGAGGACGAGGGAAGAAAAGATGAAGACTTTCATACAAAAGGATAAACTGGCAGCAGGGAGAGAGAATGATGGAGGGAGATGAAGGATAAAGGAGAGAAAGGAACTGAGTCCATGTGTCTGCACGCGGCCCCGTAGCTTCCATGACCTTTGAGCAGCCAGTCGCTCCCTGTTCATCTCCACTCTCTATAGAGATAGAGAGAGCGGGAGAGAGAGAGAGCTAGAGAGAGAGAGAGTTCACTCACACACTTAAACGTTATGTCCTCTAACGACTCACTGACCAATCGAAGCTGGTCAGTATATTTTTTCTGGAAGCAGCAGGGAGGATGGTGGTTTCTCCATTAATCACTGACCCAGTTTAATCTTCTCTTTACCTTGAATTCAAAACATTTGAAATAGAAAGGCCTCTTGATTTTATCTAACTTTAATTTCACTGTTCTGTCAGAAGAAGCTATGATACTTTATTTTCTTTTTCTGTTTTTTAAGCGAAAATCTACCAATTAATTCTGAGTGACTTCCATCGTCAGATTTGGAATTATGTATGTGTGTGTATTCAGTGTGGAGCTAAAACCAGGAGGTGAGTAGATATATGCATTTTTCAAGAATCTGGAAAAAGTGTACTTCTGGAAGATGGCTTTCAATACTACAAATAAAACACCTGAAATATCAATGAATAGCAAATATTCTCATAATGTCCATTGCAGATATGAATGCACATATTGATGGTGGATCCCTGAGTGAAATAACCAAGTTGTATTGTTTATTGTTTGTGTGTTACCTGAAGCCTCAGCAGCAGATCAGACACAGATTGGTCCTTTTGCTTTGCTGTGGAAATACTGCAGCTGAGAACAGAGACAAATGAGATTACAGTGCACACAGACACACACAGACACACACAGACACACACACACAGCGAAGACAGGAATGGGAACACACACACAGAGCAGCGCTGTGTAATTGAAATGGTAAAGGGCGCTGCTTGTTACATAGCAACCTTTAATAAACATCAGCTGTAAGATGGAGGCTCTGATAATGAGACACAGAGCAGTGACTGAACTCTGCTTCTCTGAGCTCTGGTTACATGATGTCTGCTGAGATTTGTTGTGGATATGAATGTGTGTGTGTGTGTGCGTGTGTCTGTGTGTGTTTGTGTGTGTGTTTATTTGTGTACATGTGTATCTTTTCTCTCTTAGTGAATTCAAGCTTTTGGAGCTTTGTTAAACAAGCGAGTCCATGGAAGAACACAAACACACATACACAGACACACACACACACACACACACACACACACACACACACACACACACACACACACACACACACACACTTTGTTCTCATGTAATTCCTCCCCAGCGCAGATCACAGACAAACATAACAATAGTACGGATTTAAAGCGAGAGCTCGAGGCGCTTTCCAGTTTTCACAGCTTCATAAATTGGGATTGTTGGGTTTGTGTGTGTGTGTGTGTGTGTGTGTGTGTGTGTGTGTGTGTGTGTGTGTGTGTGAGTGTAAAATTGTATTCCTGTTGGTAATATCGTGGATTAAAGACACGGAGCGAAAAGGCTCAAGATCTTTGTAGCTTGAGATTCTGTTTTTACACAAAAAGTATGGATGTAGCTTCAGTTAAACACAGAGCTGCTCTCTCTCTCTCTCTCTCTCTCTCTCTCTCTCTCTCTCTCTCTCTCTCTCTCTTACTCTCTCTTTCTCTCTCTCTCTGCAGAGTCAATGCTCGCTCGCCCTCCTTCCTCCTCCATGCACCTGTTCCTTCCTCCTCTATTCGTCTCTACACTTTCATTTCCCCACAAACCCACTCATCTGCCAACAGGCTGCACTCTCTGCTATCGTGTGAACTCTCTCTCTCTTCTTCTTCCTCCTCCACTGGTGTCTCTCTTTCTCCCTCTCTTCCTCCTCTCAGTCTCTCCATCTCTGAGGAACTTGTTTCTCTCCACTGCAGCTGTACTCGCCCCTCACTCACTGTCTTCTCTGTATATCTTCATCTCTGAATGCATGTGTAAACTCTTTCTCCTTCTTCTTCATGCACCCTCCCCTCTCTCTCTCTGTCTCTCTCTCTCTCTCTCTCTCTCTCTCTGTCTCTCTCTTTCTCTCTCCATCTGTCCCCCCCCCTCGACACCTCTGCCTCTGCATTTACACCTGTCTCTTTCCTTTCATCCCTCCTCTTCTTCACCTTCCTCCTCCTGATGCCTGTTTCTCATGCTCTGCTCCATCTTCCTCTAACCGTGTCATAAGATTAAGGCCCCGTCTTTCTCTCTCTCTCTTTTTTCTTGGCTTTGCTCTCATTTCCTTCCCATCATTTCTTTAATTCGCTAATTCCCCTTCATTTCTCCTCATATGTTTCTCTCTCTCCTTCTTTCGTTATCTGTTTCTCCAGAGGTGAGCGGAGGTGGTGATGGAGGCGGTGTAGTACTATCAGTATGCAGAGTCATGCCGCTGTGGCTCTGCCGTCATTGATTGGACCGGCAGCTAAATATAGATACAGTTGAGGCTCAGCATCTTTACCAGGCTGGATGAAGGGATGATGGATGAGTGGATGGAGGGATACACACACACACACACACACACACACGGGGAGAGAGAGGGACGGACAGACGTACACACACTTCCGTCGGTACAGTCCTGCAGGGTGTTGGTAGGACAGGGAAATGATTCCATCTGAGTGAAAGAGGCGTAACGTGGTCTGACCTTTTTACACATTCATAACAGAGAGCTGCCAAAAAAAGGAAATGCTCATTCTCCTCTGGACAGACTCGCCAGGGGCTGAAGCAACATGAAAAAACATTTACTATTCAACACGCAGCATAAATCCATGCAGAGCTGCGAGTCGTTCCACAGGCTGAGCAGAGAGAATGACACAGACAGAGAGATAATAGAGAGAGAGAGAGACAGAGAGAGAGAGGCAGGCACGCAGCCAAGCGGAGAGGAAGACAGGCAGGGTGACGGAGGGATGACAGCTCAGACAGACAGGTAGAGGGAGAGTCAGACAGACAGGCAGCCGAGGAGACAAACAGGCAGAAAAACAACATCCTCCTCGTCCTCTTCAGGATTTCACACAGATTAGAACTGATCTAGAGAACGTCTTTCTGGAACTGCATCTAAACCCCCTGCTGTGCTATGAGAGATATGATTGTACGAGTCATAAAGAAGCGTTTGGCTGATAAATCACAGATAAGACTTGTTTCAGAGAGAGTGTCTCACCGGCTCTCAGGGCTGGAGTTTGGGATGTTGATGTTTGTGTTACTGTAAATAAAGCAATTTTCTTTCTTTGATAGCAAAAGGGAAATACTTCAGTTTGCTGTTTGTGTTAATATTCAATGAGCCTGTTGATATTTGGGGAATTTTTGGCCTGATTTTGCTTAGTGGGCTGTTACTATTTCCGCTTTTCAGATCTTTAAAAGAATAATTTACAATTTCAATGATCGGGAATCAACTTAATATTTTATCAATATTGTTACAATGCAAAGCAAATGTATATTTTTTTACTGCAGAGATTACAATCAGAAAGACAATATTTTGATATATCAGCACAACGTCGACAAGTTTGCATTATTGATCCCGAAATTCAAACTAATTAACACCCAAAACCGGCAAAAAAAAACACAAAGCAAATTGTTTGGACAGTTTTTTTTACATTTTGAAAAACTAAATAAAGATGGAGATGAAAATAACTGTAACATCTGTACAGAAGCTCTGAGGCCAGAGGTGTTAGCCTAGCTTAGCATTACACTGACTGGAAACATGGGGAAGCAGCCTTTCTGACTCTGATGAACTAAACTAGACTGTGTGTATAAAGTTTATTCATATTTATATCTGTTTATATACTTATCCTGCTCATAGTGAATTCATTGTACTTTATATATACTTATCATATCTACACCACCTACTTCTTTTGCTGCTAGTCTTGTATCAATACTGTTCATATTCCATATTTCCTACTGTACATATCTTATTTATTTACATATTCCACTTTACACATACTCTGCACTTTTACTGCTTTTTTTTGCACTTCTGGTCAGATGCTGAACTGCACTTCGTTGTCTCAGTACTTGAACTCTGTGCAATGACAATAAAGTTGAATCTAATCTAATGAGATGAACCTTGAGCACGAAGCCCCACGTCACTCGAACCAGTCGATCTTTGAACTCGTCTGTGATGTTGAGTCAAACCTGTGGAGGGACTGAAGGTTGTATCAAGTTGGGGATTCAAACCCACAACATTCAATGCAGCTGCACGTCCTGGATATCTGCTGAGCCGCACTGACGGTGGAGAGAGAGAAGGACGACTACATCATCCTGGCTCCGCTCCTCCATGACGCATGGGGGGGGGGTTACCAATATGACAAAGAGACCCTGCCAATAATACAGAATTAGCATAAGCTATTGAAGTGAACTGATAAAATGTCAATCACACAGAGGCTCCGGTGCCAGCACTGAACGTGTGTGTTTGTGTTTGTGTTTGTGTTTGGGTGTGTGTGTGTGCGTGTGTGTGTGTGTGTGTGTGTGTCTAAACCTGTTTTTATCACGTCCTAAAGACCTTTTTCCAGTGACTTCATCAGGAACAGTTGACCTCATGGGACCAAAGCCTGGTTTAGGGTTTATTATGTGAACTCCGGTTAAGTTAAGGTTAGAGTTAGACCTGAATCGGTTTTGGCTCTGTGTGTGTGTGTGTGTGTGTGTGTGTGTGTGTGTGTGTGTGTGTATGTGTGTCATAGAAATAAGCGATACAGATCTCTTCCTCCACTATATTTCATATTTGGCAGCACCTGCATTTCTCATATCATCCTGAAGCCGATGAAGATAAATGCAACTGTATAAATCTTAATAAATTCATTGACAATAACACATTTAATATATAAATAGTTGAATATGTATCTACACATTTATCTTCTTTATGAGATTAACTGTGACATCAGTGACTTACTGCTGTTTGGTATTTTGTAAGTTCTGTATAACGATTTCCACTGATCGCTGCAATCTGCTTGTTTTTGTTCTTTTACCTCCGAAAACCATAAATGTTTAATCCCAGTTTCATAGTCGACTAGTTTCAGGATGAGCACAAAAAGAAACCACTCTTAAATAAAATAAGAAGTTTTACGCATGTGTTTGGAAGCTTTTATCCTCCATATAGAGCAGGGGCTGTTTTTATATAAAGACTGATTGCAAAAGATGAACAGCTAGAGGCAACAGTGCCCTCTCCTCCTCCTCCTCCTCCTCTCCTCCCCCTTCCTCCCCCCTCCTCCCCTATCCTCCCCCTGCTCACACACATCCTCCATCTCTCTCCTCCGCTCTGCTGGATGCTGGTGCGTTCCAGGAGCGCATGAAGGACGCACGGAGCCGGGGCTTCCCTTCTGTCAGTCGCATGGATACGGGCTGAGGAGGGAGCGGGTCCGGCCGGCAGCAGAGTCCAGCTCGACGGTCCCTCTGCGTGTGAACCCCCCGGGCAGGAGGAGACACATCCAGGTAAACGGGAACATTGATAACCTGTTGTTTGTGTTTTTCTCGGGGTGAAAAACACAAAGATGATGCTCGGCTCTGGAAGCGACAGGATCCTGGAGCTGCCTGTGCATCAGCAGGAGGATTTAAAAGAGGATTTCAGCAGAAGGAGGTGAACCTCCGCTGATGCGTCACTGTGCTGCCGTCGTGTTTGAGTTCAATCTTTAATTTCCACATGAACAACGAGCCAGACACGCGAGCTTCTACCTGAGGTGCAGAGTTCGAGTCCAGACAGGCTCACGTGCGTAAAAGGCGCACGGTCACGTTCCGCTGTGAGGTTTTTCTTACTCCGTGTTTCTGCTCGTTTCGTCCTCAGTAAACAAAAGAGACTGCAGCGGGAGAACAAATCAATTACAGACCCCGACTGGAGCGTTTTAATCTGGAGGAGGAGAAGGGCCGAGAGCGCCGCCTGCAGTCTGCAAAGGGCAGAACGTTCCAGTGAATTTGGAATCATTATTAGATTTAAAACAAGCTCAATGCAACCGGTGCTTTACTTTATTTTACTAATTTACCCATAATTCGTATTATATCATTGATCTCTGCTTTCTGCATCGTGAGCCAGATGAAACAAACTGGGAAATTCATTATGAATGTCAATAAAAGTATATTTAGTATAAATGTATACGTAAAAGTTGAACTATATAGATTGGCTTAATTGTTTTTTAATTTTAATTCCTGTTTTACAGCTGCAAGGTATCAGGCACAACATACTATATAAAATATAAAAATATGAGAACAAAACCATGCAACATCTATCTATCTATCTATCTATCTATCTATCTATCATAGTGCAATGTACATAATGTGTATGTATATAGAACATTGTATTATGAAGGTAACACAATGTCCTGTTTGTCTCTTGCTCATCATTTATCTACACAGCTGCAGCTTCACTTCATCATTTATAAACATCTTGATCTAAGAAGCCATATTGTTTGCACATTTAAAAAATAATAATTATAAAAAGCATCCTCTAGCTGCTTCCCTGCTCCTCTGCATCCCGAGGAGAACAGGCAGGATGAGCCCACGTTACACGGATGAAAACCTTCTTACATCATCTCAGTGAGCAGACAGCTGGCTTTTTAAAATAGACGAGGATTTCAACATAAAAACAAAGCAGCCGGAGGCCGGAACAGAAATGAAACAGCTCGGGGCGTCGGAGGTGACAGAGGAGAGACGGCAGCAGCTCCTTCACCACAGGCCTGATTGTGTGGCTCCCTCTGACAGAGCTTTGTACGTCATCACGTGTTTGTGTGAGCACACAGGTGAACACAATGGATGAGTCTTTGTCGAGTGTTTTTTTGTGTGTGTTTGCACAGCAAATGGAACAGTGTCGATGTCCGTGGATATTGATCGAGCTTGTAACAATATCATTTCTCTCAGCAGCTCCCTGTTGACTGAAGTTAATGAAAACAGTGGAGGAGAGACCTGAAGAAAATGTAAATCAGCCTCGGGGATGTTTTCCACTGATTCTAGTTTTGACAATTGATGAATTCATCATTTAATGGACACAGAGCAAATCAGCTCATTTGTCTTTTAATCAGTTTTAATCAAGTCTAAATGTCAGAAAACAGTGATTTTACAATTTCAAACCCAGATCAACATTACGTCGTATCTTCATGATGCTTGTTTCTCTCTAAATTATTCAAATTGATAAAATCCACATTATCTGTGGAGCTGGAGCAAAGTGTGGATATTTCTACCTAATAACTGAACGACGAACAGATCATTAAAACTCTGTTATCACTTCCTCTCTTCTGCCTCTTGCAGTGATATAAACTGCAGTGGCTGTTATTTGAATGCAGAGCTGCCTGTTCGCCGACCTTGTCTGTTTCTCTCGTTTAAGATGCTTCTCACACGGTCACACACAAACACAGAGAATCTATGTTTCCTCCTCTTCATCTTCTTCTTCATCATTTTAATTCTGCTCCTGATCCTGTTTCCTGTTGTTTCCCTGCTGCAGATCCTCCATCATCTGACGTCCTCCCACCTCCTCTCCAGTCTCTGGGATTCTGTTTAATATGTACACTCTCAACAGTGTGTAGCCTGCAGAGCCAGTGTGTGTGTGTGTGTGTGTGTGTGTGGGTGTGTGCGGGAGGTGTTTATATATGTGTGCATACTTGACGTGAAGAGATGGGTTCTGTGGGAGCAGAGCGCCGCAGGCCCACGCCGGCCCAGACGCCCGAAGAGAGGGATGTGTGGCGGGATGGAGGGAGAGCTGGATGGAGGGAGGTGGGGAGGGAGGGCTGGAGGGAGGGGAGGGAGGGGAGGGAGAGCGGTGTGGTGCAGAGCTACAGCTTCGACTCGTACCAGCTGGAGGAGGAGGAGATCAGCAAAGACGCCCCCGAGCGAGGAGTCCTGGCTCTGTCCGAACCCGGTGAGGGAGTTTCACTTCTGACTCACTGTGTGTAACTCCTCTGTGTGTGTGTGTGTGTGTGTGTGTGTGTGTGTGTGTGTGTGTGTGTGTGTTTGTCCTTGCTTCACACAGAGAAGGGCCCTGGAAGGAAGCAAAGAGATAAATGCATCAACAACAACAATTTATCAAAGTGGAAAAAGACGACCACATTATTATTCTGCTCCAGAAAACAGCAGGAAAACCGTGAGATTAGATCCACACATCGAAAATAAATAGATAGGAAACACCTTTGTGTTGTATTACATCAAGTGAAGCACAACCAGCAGCAGTATAGTGTTCTCCTCTGGGTGTTTATACTCAGGAGGTGGAAAGAAAACAATGAACAACTGAAGGCTACAAAATCACAGTCAGAATCTCCTCCATAATTCACTGTAATTTGATTTGTGTGATATCTCTGTGGCTCAGTTTGTTTTTTCTCTTCATAGACTGTTCCTGTGCTCGTCAGTCTCAGCTGTCAATCATGAGGTTTCACTCTATTTTTTTTAAATATCTAACAACCCTAACCTAAAATGACAGAACCCATCTTTGAGGTAAATAAATTTGACGTGTACTTTGACTTTTGGATTTGGTCCGATCCACTAACATGGAGGAGATGGTTTGGCTTCAATTCAAAGGAAGATGTCGTGTCGTCCATCTTTTTGTGCGTTTCTTGGCCTTTGACCCTAAAGGTGACGAGCTGCCGACACAGTGGCAGTTTATTTTAATGAGTGAGGCTGAATTGAACATGTGAGTGTTGGATTTTGAATGTGTTTGCAAACAGCAACAGGAGAGAGAGGAAATAAAGGAAGTGAATATAAAACACAGCAGGTCTGTTCACAGACAATTGCTCTGTTGCCTGGTTACACAGGTTGAACAAAGGGCACTTTAATCAAATCAGAAGAGAACAGGGACACACAGGGAGAGGCAGAGATTCTCAGAACACCCCACATACACACTAAACACCACCACCATCACGCGCCCTCCGTTCCGTTATCCTCTGCTTCCGTCTCTCTTTCTCCTGCAGTCGTCAGTCGCTCATCTTTTCTTCTTCTGCTTCTGCTGCTGTGAATCTGACCTGAGATGAAAACCATGTGGTTGCTTCTAGGAGCTAAATGCAGGTTCTTACCCATCAACAGATGAGTGGGAAAATAAAAATCTTTTGTAATTTATTAAATGCATCGTTAAGATGTTTTCCCATTCAGTGTGCTGTCAATTCAAAATGCTCAGGAATCCTTTGGAGCCATTTTAAAGTGGGCTCAGAGGATCAGAGGAGGATTATAAACAGTAACTTAAAGATCCTGAACATCTCACTTTCACCGCGAAACTGAATCAGCTGCAAAACATTGTAAAAGTTATGATTATGAGTGACGGGCGTTGAGCAGCTGATCCACGGTTCCTCTGATCAATCTTTCATCAGCACAACAGGAGCTGAGCTACGGTTCCTCCTCTTCAGCCGTGATGAAGATGCACAGCGACGCACTCAGATCTCACTCAGATGTTTTAAACTCATTTCTCTCTCCTCTGATGTCGCCCGTATTAATTCCTCGACCTTTGACCCCCCTCGTTTCCCGTGCAGACTGTGAGGAGCCCATCCCTGACGACCGTTACCATGGCATCTACTTCGCGATGCTATTGGCCGGAGTGGGTTTCCTGCTTCCTTACAACAGCTTCATCACGGATGTGGACTACCTGCACCAGAAGTTTAAAGGTGTAAATACGCACAAGCTCAAATAAGCCCTCACATGCACTGAGCTGCAGAGTGCACGTTTGTGTTTAGCTCCCAGGGGTCACGGTGTGTGTGTGTGTGTGTGTGTGTGTGTGTGTGTGTTGCAGGCACGTCCATCGTGTTCGACATGAGTCTCACCTACATCATCGTGGCTCTGATGGCCGTGATCCTAAACAACGTGCTGGTGGAGAGACTCAGCTTGCACACCAGAATCACAGTGGGTGAGTGACACACACACACACACACACACACAGACACACACACAAATCTCTTATTGTCAAATATTTTCTCATTATAAGAACTAAGTCTCATTTGTGAACGGCTGCTGGGAACCTCAGGGTCTGTCGGCGCAGAGCAACACTGAAAAGGCAGAATAAAAAAAAACAACTGCAGTAATTCTCTTGTGTTTTTTATTCATTAACTGTTTCAAACTAACTTTACAGAGTTTAGGCTTTTTGTCTGACTTTTAAAATGAAAGAAAACCCTTCTTATACCAGTGCACATCTGAGCATATTCCATATATCAGGTTTGTAAAACATTAAGATTGATCCTGGACAGATTCAATCAAATATTTAATTTCTAATCTGCAGTAAGAATCTAATATTGGTGCCTATTACTTCTTTTTTCAGCCTAGTCGAATGATTTTTGAGGAAGGTTCTTTAAAAATGTATGTTGCCCGAGGAGAAGCTGAATATCTCTGCAGATGTTCCGTGTTTGTAAGAACTCGATTCCACCGCTGAACCTTCTGCAGCTTAAAATAACTTAAAATAACTCCTCCTGCCTCCGAGAGGAAGAGTCGTTTGAAGTGTGTTGTCTACACAGGAGCTCGTCCCTGGAGACGGTCGGACTCCAGTTGAAAGTGATGCTTGTCGACATGTGTTCTGTGCAGTCACAACATGACCCAGTTCAGAGATGTCTCCTCCCTGTCTCACTGTCTGTCCATCTGTCTCACTGTCTCACTGTCCGTCTGTCTGTCTGCAGGTTACATCTTAGCTCTGGGGCCTCTGATCTTCGTCAGCGTCTTTGATGTCTGGCTGGCGAAGTTCACGACCAGACAGGCCTACGTCGTCAACCTGGTGTCCGTGGGGGTGGTAGCCTTCGGGTGCACAGGTACTACCGAATGTTTCCATCTGTGCCACAACACAAAATAAACCTTTTGCACAAACCTTCACCCACAGACTCAAACAACTGCCTCAGTCAAATTGGATTTGTTTTTAATCACCACTGTTGTCACCTCTTTATTGTGTAAAATCAGATGATCTGCAGCAGGTCACAGACATGACGCTGCAGTTGATCCAGTTTAGAACCAGTTTGAGATCAAATCATGTAAATTGAGTTTGGGATGAAGGATATCACCTGATCCCTTTAACCCTTAATGAGCTTTTTGGTCTATTTTCACTCATTCTGTTAGTTTCACAGTTTTGCTGTAAGCCCAGGACCAAACGGCAAATCAACAACAAAGTTAGCAACTTGCTGGTGAACTTGTTATTTAACCTTTAGCAGCAACAGAGCCAGACTTTTCCGGCAGAAATATTTTGAATGGTGAATCAGGACCTGTACTATTTCCCCTCTATGTAAATTACCGGAGTAGAAATAAATACAAGACGTATAAAGATTTATTTGTCAGCTGCTGCTAATGACTTTCAAACACTGAGTCAGTTTCCCTCTTGTTACTGTGAGTGTGATCACAGAGAGTCAGGGAGATTAATCGGTGCAGGTCTGGAGGTTTTCTGGAGGTCCAGGAAGTCGTGACTCTAAATAAAGTGTCGTTGAATATCGACCTCTTGTTTACACTGTTTTCCACTTCCTCCGCCCCAGTGCAGCAGTCCAGTTTCTATGGTTACATGGGGATGCTGCCCAAGAGGTACACACAGGGGGTGATGACTGGAGAGAGTAAGTTCACACAGACACAGACTGAGACATCTGGTGGATTTGTCCCCTGTTCTCACCGGTCCCTCTGTCCCCTGGACCTCCAGGTACGGCCGGAGTGATCATCTCCCTGTCGCGCATCTTCACCAAGCTGCTGATCAAAGACGAGAGGAGGAACACGCTCATCTTCTTCCTGGTCTCCATCAGCATGGAGATGCTCTGCTTCCTGCTGCACCTGCTGGTCCGGCGCTCCCGGTTCGTCCGCTACTACACCGACCACGCCCAGGGCAAAGGGCCGGGCAAAGGTCACGACCCTCGGGACAACGGGACGGGATACAGGGTCCATCATGACGTCACTGCAGAGGAAGTAAGATTTGTAAGTTTATCGACACTATCTGGAGCTTACTGTGATTTTTGTAAATGTGACTTTAGAATTCTTTTCAAATTGTGCTGAGAAAGTGACTTTATATAAAGATGAACGACATGAGGTGAAGCCAAAGTGTCTCAATCGCCACCTGCTGGCTGGCTGCAGTATGTGTCACATACCATGCCTCCTCCATGTTAGTGGATGGGACATGGACCAAATAAAAAAGTCAAAGTTCTCAACAAATACACTTTTTTCAAAGTTGGTTTCTGTTTTTTTACGTAGTTCTTATCAGACTGATCTATGTCCAAGTGTTAATGCTCTGGTAAATTTGGTTATAATTAGTATTTTGATGATACAAAAACAGGGTGAAACATCATCATCGACTGACTCTGCTTTTCCATGGCTCCATTCCCTGGTCTCTACCGTGCAGACAGGATGATGTGTCATCCATCTTTATTTACAACCCATCATCAATCTTTCAGTAAAGTTCCTTGTGCGTGTTTCATGTTCTGAACACGATATAAATGTTGCAACGACAAACAACAGGAAACATCAGCGCTCAAAACTGTTGTTTCTACGTGATGTGTGTGTGTGTGTGTGTGTCTTTTGCCTGCTTGAAAAATGCAGAATCATCATGGTTTAGCTTTTTGGCTGCCACTCACTGAAGGGAAACATTGAGAAGAGGAAGAGGCTGTTGGGGGTGATGGATACAGTTTGAAAGAGAAGAGGAGAGGTGGAGGTCTCCTGCGAATAGAGAGAGAATGTGGGCAGATGCCCAGAAGGGGGCGGGGTGATGATGACATAAATGACAAAACTGAAAGAAAGTGAGAAAGAGGAGGAGTGACGATGAAGAGGAGGAGCAGTGAGGACGAAGAGGAGGACACAGAAAGAGGTGACACGAGAGGAGGAACCACCCCTTTGTAGTGACATATTCAGACATGGAGCTAATATGTCTCATAGCACCATCTGAGTGTCTGTGTGTGTGTGTGTGTGTGTGTGTGTGTGTGTGTGTGTGTGTGTGTGTGTGTGTGTGTGTGTGTGTGTGTGTGTGTGTGTATGTGTGTGTTCAGAGTCCTCAAAGGAAAACACAGCCCCTCAGGCTGTCGTCTTCTCATATGTGCAGGTTGCAGTTTGTAATACAATCGTAAGTGCACGGGGGAGGTCCCCCTTGTGTGTTACAGTAGTGCGTGGGTGCTTGTTTATGTGAGTGTGTGTCTGTGTGTGTGAGTGTGTGTGCGTTCTTCATCTGGCTGATTCAGGCCGCTCTTTGTTCTGGTTGCCAGGGGAAACCAAGGCGGCGCTCTACATCATGGGATAATCAAGAAGAGTGGAGCCTTCTGGCCCTCGAGTCCGTCCAATCAGCTAATGGATCTCTCTTACTGTGTGTGTGTGAGTGAGTGTGTGTGAGAGGTTGTGTGTGTCAGTGTGTGTAAATTCTTGTGCACACCTGAGTGATGTGCATTTGAAGTGTATTTGGAAATAAGCAGTAGAAGGAGTTGTCTATACGCTTGGATTAAAATTAAATGTGTGCTCGCGGCCTTATCTCCCTCGGTGTGTGTGTATGTGTGTGTGTTGTGTGTGTGTGTGTGTGTGTGTGTGTGTGTGTGGGTGGGTGTGTGTGTGTGCACTCTGCAGTCGCTCTAACATCATTGCATCAACCTGCAGCCAGTCACAGTCGTCCTCTCTAATAGCCACTGCCATAAAAAAGCTGATGTCATGCAGCCGTTAGAAAGGACGGAAATCAAACCACTGCTATGTATTGAGTGTGTGTGTGTGTGTGTGTGTCTGTGTGTGTGTGTGTGTGTGTGTGTGTGTGTGTGTGTGTGTGTGTCTGTGATGCCTCTAGTGTCGTCTCCATGAACTGTTCTTCCAATACGATCCAACATCAACTCATCAGGTTTCCCATTGTGATAATAGTTCATGTAATATTTTAAATATGTTCATCACTTCTCCTCCTCCTCCTCCTCCTTCTTCGTCTTCAGTTGTTAGAAACCTGAACCTTGATTGGAGGACGGGTGTGGAGGAGAAGTCGGACACACAAACTGCTCAGCCATCGTTGTAGGATAAAGATTTGAACGTCACGTTGTTGTCCCTCATGTGGAAGCTTAATATAAACCGACTGAAGAAGCTCTGTGGTTGAATGTGTCTCTCTCCGTCTCTCTTCAGGGAAATGGAGGGACGGCTCCGACCTCAGCAGAGGAAGGAGTTGAGGAATTTGTGGGAGGAACCTATGTGCGATTTGATGCCCCGAAGGCCAAGATAAGGACGAGCTGGCCTGGAGTCCGGGGTACTGTCTCAGCCCCAGTAGCAAATAGACCTCTTACTGAACCACAGTTAAATTCAATAGAGATGGATTAAGTTCTAGGATTACTCAGAAATGTCTGTCCCCAAAATATGTCTTTTCATCTCGATCCATCAATTATTTGCGCCACATAATGTTAAGAAGGTAAAAATACAAATCCTACCCCAGAGGTTGTCGTGAAGTGTGTAATGTTTTCCTGTGTTTGTGCGTCTCCTCCCCTCAGACATGATCGTGCACCGGTACGTGGTGTCCCGTGTGATCTGGGCCTACATGCTGTCCATCGCTGTGACCTACAGCATCACCCTGTGCCTGTTCCCCGGGCTGGAGTCAGAGATAAAGAACCCGGAGTTAGGGGAGTGGCTGCCCATCCTCATCATGGCCACCTTCAACATGGCCGACTTCGTTGGCAAGGTGACGGATTTCAAGACTGTTTGTGTATTGACTCAAGATCCTTTTCATCCCTTATCATTTAATACAACTATCACTGGATTCATTTTAAGTTTATGCAGTCACACATTGTGCTAGTGAGGTTTCAGGTTTCTTAAAGAATGATCAAAAGCCACATGATTTTCAAAGACAGTTTTATTTTGAAGTGTTTTGTAGAAATGGGCTCAATCTTCTCCTGAATACAAAGTGTCACACGTTGCAACACACAACGAAGATACTAATTTTAGGAGATGAAGGTAGAATAGAATAATAGGACACACAAACACGCACCCACACACAGTCAAGTTGAATGTGTCTAGTGCCCCCATGTGGCAAAAAAGGTTATTGAAGTTATTCCCAGTTTAAGCCAAATCAAACCAGTGTTATTTAGACGTTCATCACCACAGGTTTAAAATCCCTGGTGCTTCTTTGTATTGAGTTATTTTATCTTTTGAATCCAGTGAGGTTTGATTTATAAAGTTCATATTTATCTTCTCTCTGGGAACCATTAAAAGTGTGAGATGGAATGATCCTTTTTCATTCCACACTTCCCAAGAGACTGGGATTTAATTTGCACTAAAGAGACAAAGACGCTTTACCATTGCTTCCCTGACGTGTCTCCTGCTCCTCAGATCCTGGCAGCGCTGCCGTACGACTGGTCCGGAGGCCGCCTGCTCTTCTTCTCCTGCCTCAGGGTGGTCTTCATCCCCCTGTTCGTCATGTGCGTGTACCCGGCCAGTGCGCCCATCCTGTCCCACCCGGCCTGGCCCTGTCTCTTCTCCCTCCTCATGGGAGTCACCAACGGATACTTCGGGTCTGTGCCCATGATCCAGGCTGCGGGCAAAGTGCCGCCCGAGCAGAGGGAGCTGGCAGGTGAGATGTTCAATCTGAGATCTACTGGAAAAACGTCTTGAGAACACGTTTGACTCTTGGCTCTTTTACCTGAGGTCCTACATTTCAAAACATGGAGTTTATCAGGCTCACATCTAAACATTTCAGGTTCCTTCACACGTCATGTCCTGTCAAAATCTGTCCTCTGTTCTCTGCTGTATCTGCATCACCCTGCGTCTCTGCAGGAAACACCATGACCGTCTCCTACATGACCGGCCTGATGGTTGGCTCCGCGGTGGCGTACGCCGCTTACAGCTTCACGGCGCCAGGAGCAGGAACACGCTTCAACACGCTCAACGTGCACACGCTTGCCAACGCTACAGGCTACTGAATGTCATATTAACACACACTCACAAACACACACATGCAGCCATTAACTCACATTAATCCTGGAGACAGACGGACAGCGGACAGACGGATTCTTCTTTCATCCACATCCCGCTTGGATTCGGCTCATTGGCTAAATGAAGGTGGACGAAGGGACAATGAGTGAAATGTAGCGTCGCAGGAAATGATGTTAACCAGTGAAATGTAGCAGATTAGGGAATTCGCTCACTTTGTGATCCAGTGATCTTCACATGTTCTGCCGTGATGAACTGTCCCCCCCCCCTCATCTGCATGCGTCCGGTCGAGTGGTGTCTCACAGCAAGGGGATGAACGTCTCACAGGGACTTTGTGTCTCAGGTCACTTGTGTTTACATTTCATGGACCGTACTCGACAGATGAAAATCAGACGGATGTTTTCAGACTCTGTTTTCCATCCGTGGTGATTTGATTCGGGTGATTTGATCTAAATCCTCGTTATTTACCGTCTAAAAAACAAACTTAGTGCCCTGAGGTTGTTTGGCTCCACCAGCCATACGGCTTCAGTCTCATATGAAATCAATGTGACCTTTGACCCCTGAAATAGAATCAGTTCATGTTTGAGTCCAATTTGGAACTGGTTCAAATCGGACGTGGTTCCCTAAAGGCAGAGATTTGATTTGATGTTCCAGAGGCCAAACATGGGTTTTACTGAGCCCACTTCACCTTTGACCTTTGAAATCTGATCCGTAAGATAATTATAATGTTCACGAGGCAAAAAATAGGTTTCATGATGTCATAGTTACCTTGACCTTTGACCTTTGACATTCTAGTCAGGTCATCTTAAAGTACAATAGAATGCTTGTCCCAGATGAAATGAAATTCCCTAAAGGTTAATCCCGATGTTTCACATTCACAAGAACATGAGGTCACTGTGACCCTTGACACCCCCCCCCCACCCCCCCCCCAAAAAGTCAAATCAATTAATCTTTGAGTCCAACTGAACGTTCTGTATATATCCTGGATGAGAAGGACAAATGGAAAACCTGAGAAACGCCTCTGACCACCGGCTGCTTCCGGCACAGAGACACAAACAGTGACATTAACAGCCACACGCTCCTCATATGAATGTATGCAAACACTCCTGAGCTCAGGGTGAGTCAACAAAAGCGTTGTTGTATTTTACAGGAAGAGAAAAACAATAAGAATTTGATATAAAAAGACGTATATAGGACAGACGCCACTGAGACACAGAATTAGAACATGTACAGTTACAGTTAATCAGAACCTGAAGCTGTTGAAACCATTTTGATTTTGTGGAGTTTTAATTGACTCAAACTGACGTATCACCAAAAAGAAAAGAAATGTGCTTAAATCCTCCATCTGCTTGTTTGTCTGATCTGAAATGAAAAAAGCTTCTGTTGTATTTATTTTCCTTTTCATTCTTTTCAGCCTTATGTTGTATATCTATAAAAAACAAAAAAAGCTGTCAGAATGAATATCGGTAAAAGAAGAGGAAGCAGATTTCTGCCTCATCCTGAGTCGAGAACCAAACGTTGGTATAAATCCTTGTTTCTGTCTTTGTCCCTCTGAAGTGTGTCTAAGTGTGTAACGTCCACGTGATGATTATCGGGGAAGACGATTAGTGCCAAAAAGGTTTTGCCTGTTTCTGATCAGTGTTCGTAGACTGAATGTCAAGTTGTACATTTACGGAATAAAATGCACTGGAGGCGGCAAAGAGCTTTTTATTTCACCCCCCGTCCGGTTGTTAGTCAGTTTGTCTGTTTGGATTTTAACAGGATTCCTCAAAAACTACCTGAACAGATTGTCACAGAACTTGGTGGGAGGATGTGGTGTGGGTCTGGGAAGAAGCCATTCAAGTTCAGTGTGAATCCAGGATTTATTTATTCCACTTTCTTTGACATTCCAAAGGCGTTTTTTAAACATTTTCCTTGATTTCTCAGAAAATAATTGATGGATCTCGATGGAGATTGATATTTACGAATGTGCAGCTTGATTGAATTTAAGAGAACCATTGGACCTTGGCCTATTTCCTTTTCTCCTCTAAAACACAGATGCAGGAACCTTCTCCACCTCTTAGTTCCCCCGTGTTTCCCGTTGGATTTGATGAATCTTTCAGACGCACTCTTTATTCATTATGAAGACAACAGGCCTGTGTCTGTGGAGCGACACAAAGTGCACCACACTATGAAGGTGACGGCCTGAATGGAGCCGACAGTCTGCGCTGTATGAAGAATGGTGAGGGTGGTGTCAAGGAGCTAACCTCATTCCTGCGTGTAGGCTCCCTGCTGTGCTGACGGCGTCCTCACTGAGCTGCTCGGTTTCAAGGTGTTTTTTAGGTGTTTCTGGTCGAGTGTCTCATTGAAGGACGAGAAGTGTCCTCGCTCCAGTTTCCCTCCATCTGTGGAGAATTGAAGTGAACACGGATTTGCATCAGCTGATATGACCGGTGTGGTTTTCTTTAGATTAACGTAGTCGTTTGTGATAAAAAACCAGTTTGACTTTGAACTGTTCAGTGGAAATAATGACAAGTTGATTGTTTCACTTTAGAATCCTATTAATAACGTTCTGTAACTGAACTGTGTGGATTTCATTTTTCATTGGTGATGAATAATTGATAATTTCAGGTCATGTTTCTGACGTCTGTGACTTATCAAGAGTTTATCAACAGATTTGGCTTCTACCTCCATAAAATAAAAACCAGAAGTCAACTCCACAGAGCAAAGGGCCGAGAGACGCCAAGTAGGTGATGTAGGTCTGCTTGTTGTTTGAAAGATTAGGAAAACAAACTGAATGGATTCACATGAAACTTGGGGGAAAGATGTGGAATGGGTAAAAAATACAAAAACACATTAAATGTCGGTGCAGTTTCAGATCAGGGTCTGGATCCAGGATTATTTGAAACAACACGTCTGGAGTCTGGAGGTTATGTCTCTGCTGTGGGTGAACATCATTCCCTCCACAGCTGCAGGTGACTGAGCTGCCTCATGCAAACACACAGGGCCGGGTAGCAAAACTTATTATTCCACTTTTTTTATCTCATCCCCAAGGTCGAATATTTGTCAGGTTGCCATGGCTGCCTATTTTTATCAGTGTGATAACGCCCAAGCTTCTCACCATTCACAGCAACGAGTTCCTACAGATACTGAGACTCTGTGAAGTATCAGTGTGATGCAGAGAGAATGGTGTTGAATATCCAGGAGGTGCTATCACTGTAGATCAGATCATGTTTATGTGATTATTCTTAGAGCTTCAGCTTCTCTGCCGGTGTCATTATTACCTGGTGGTCTGGTGTCTGATTAGCTTTTGATGAAAATCCAATATATATAATTAAAGGATTGATTATTCCCCCGACTGGCTGCATTAAGTAGAGACAGGGAAATGATCACATGAGGTGAACCAGGCCTGGAAGTGGATTTAAGTCTCAATATTTAAATCCAAACCTTTCTGCCCTAAAATAATAGTTTTTTTTGCTTAATCTTGGAACTTTCAGAGCAGGTGCAAAATTCATCTTTAATTCTAATAAACAGGATCTTCATGAATTCCCTTGAACACTGAGAATCGGTCTGTTCTCCACGTTTTACCATCAGCAGCTAAATAAACAGTTGTTAATAACTTTGTGTGCGTTGTTCCTTTTTCCTGCTGTTACGTATTCAGGTGGAAGCAGAAGAGACTCAGTGAGGTTCAGATCACAGCTTCTCTGTGTCTGTCAGAACAGGAAGTGACCGCATTTAACCCGTGTGAGTTTTGTTCCTCCTGTTGAAACAGGTCGTCACCAGGAAACCTCAGAATATGTTGGTGTTATTCCTGAGAAGTGTCTGAGCTGGTGTGACAGGTTTCATCTTCAGAGAGGAGAAACATCTTCCCTGCTGAAGGGCCCTTGAGCAAGACTCTGAATTCTCGCTGGAGGGATCGATGGATGAAATGAAGCTGTGGTGCCTGAAAGAAATTTGTGTTCACTGCTTCTGTCCAGCAGAGGGCGCCGCTGTGCAGAGAATGTTCAGTGCAGCACAAACTTGTTTCACAGATCAGAGGTTTTGTCCTTTTATTCATTTTTTTTGTGTCTTCTCTCTGTGTCGGGAGTTAAAGAAAAACGTTTGCCAGGTGAGATCCTCCTTTATTCTCTTGACCTTTGACCCTTTCGGTTGCAGAAGACACACAATACTGGATCCGACAATATCCTAATCTCCTGCTGCAACTTGTGTTCATAGTGATCAGAGGTCAAAGTGTTCTGGATGACTTTAAAGTGTGTCTGAGTCTGTGTGTGAGTGTGTGTGTGAACATGCATGCTCAAATGTGTGTAAGTGTTTGTGTGTGTGTGTGTTTGTGTGTGTGCTAATTCTGGATGTAGCTGCAGGGAAAGAAGCTCTCTGGCGTGTGACAGAGCAACTGATCATTACTCATTCTGCTCCTCATAGGAAGAGAGAAGCAGGAGGAGCAGGAGGAGCAGGAGCAGGAGGAGCAGGAGCAGGAGGAGCAGGAGGAGCAGGAGGAGCAGGAGCAGGAGGAGCAGGAGCAGGAGCAAGAGGAGAGGAATGATGGAGGAGACAGAATAAGGTAGAAATAGAATTTAAGGATAACAGAAGTCTGCTCAGTGTTTTAAAGTTATAAACGCCCTGCTCCCTTCCACATGAAGACTGTCACATTCATACCTGCAGACTATTTAGACGACGAAGCAGAGAAAACGCACACAAACACAGGGAGAACATGCAAGATGGGATTCGAACAAAGAACGTTCTTGCTGTGTGGCCACCACTGCTCCACCATGCCACCCTGCAGTTTGCACGGTTTTACACATTTAGAGATTTAATGTTTTCTCATGTATTGTCTAGCTGCAATGAGAAAGTGTGTTGTCTCGTATCGTTCTGTCCTAAATAAGAGTTAATTCTCAATAAGCTCCATATTTGTAAATGTGTCACTTCTGTTTATAAGATCTTTGCACATCTGTCCCTGAGAGAAGAGGGGTTTTTTTCCTCCTGAGGTTTCTCGCTCCTCTTCTGTTTTCACGTTTCATAAATAAATCTTGACTCAACAGAGGAGCGAAGCCAAAAAGAACAAAGTGGGGAAGACAGAGGAAGATAAACACAGGTTATATTTGGTTTTCCAGAGGCGGAGGAGGCTGGAGATGGATGACAGGCAGCAGAGGAGAGAGAGGGAAACAAAGACAGAGAAAAGGGGAATGTAACCAGGCTGAAGGAGGGCAGGGGAGAGAGGGAGGAGGATGAAGAAAAATGGCTGAAATATGAAGGGTTGGAGGGATGAGGGGAGAGAGGGAGCGAGCGGTGCTGGATGGATGAAGAGAGAGAGTCAGAGAAGAAGGGATTGGTTAGACGGAGAGACAGAGGCGCCTTGATAAGTGACACGATGCACAGATACATCTCGTAAGTAGGATGAATAGAGAACAATAAAAACTCTGTGTCTGTGAAACAGGAAATCAAAATGAAAGATGACACTGAACTTCCTGGGCGGTGAGTGACGGCCTTCACCTGCAGGGGGCAGCCTTGATCTCCCTCAGGTCATTTCATTCTCTGTCGTGCTAGACTGTGTATTTTAGATTTTACAACATTGCAAATATTAGTAAATAATAATTGTGTATTTTTTTTAATAAATTATTTTAATTTATCTACATAATTTATAATAATATACACGGGACCTCTGTCAAAAAGAGGGAATATGAGGAATCAACAAATATTCTCTCAGCTCTCTTAACATTTATTAATAACATTGAAATTAATTAATGAAATGACAATTTAAATCAAAAGTAATTCAGGCAAAACCACATCATAAATTCTTCTTTAATCCAAAACTAAGATGTAAGTTAGCATCAGGCTACGACTCTGCCAAGCTACTATTTGATCTGTCTTGATTTTCAATACCGAATTTACCTGCCACACATTTATTTGGAATAATGAATCTTAATTTATCAAAGTTTATATATTTTTCATAAGAGATAACATCCGTGGATAAAAGTACATTAGTAATAGCTAGGCCTTTTAATATTAAAACTTAAAAAACTTTAGAAAACACAAGTGTGAAAATAACTACGTTAAAACCATCTTAGTTGTTTGTTGGACTTGTACGTGATGTTTGTTCCATGTCCACTTACATACTGGTCCACTGGAGGCTGGATTTATTACCTATGCCAGCCACCAGGGGGCAACCGAGAGGCTTTGGCTTCACTTTTGGGGTTAGAGTTTTTACAAATGAAGACAAACCAGATGAATCTCACATCCACTTCTTCATCACCTCTTCTCCTCTCTGGGTTTTGGCAGCTGGACAGTCGGAGGAAACTGTTTCCTTAATGAAGTCCTGGCTCCTTCATTAGGACGAGTTGCTGCTGCTGGATTCAGTCGTCAGGTATTCAGTGGGCATCGCCTCGTCTTCACAGCTACAATGAGATTTCATTCACACTGTCACTCCTGCCTGTGAGCGCACAACAGCAGCTGCCTCTATGTGTGTGTGTGTGTGTGTGTGTGTGTGTGTTTATGTGTGAGAGAGAGAAAGAGAGAGAGGAAGACAAGTAAACATGCTTGAAATACAAAGACTGTGATGTTTCATTCATTATGTTGTCAGCATGAATAATAGATAGCTAATTGATATGCAGCGCATCACGCATCATGCACACACAACCACACACACACACACACACACACATACATGTGGTATCGCGCTCTGAACTAATATTTGTGAGGCTCAGTTGTCATTTCACATTCAGATTTATCACAAGATGCAAAAGAACAAGAGACGGAGTGTAAAGAGATCAAAAGCCACAGAAAACAAAGGGCTCACTCACACACATACACACACACACACACAAACACACACACACACACACATACACTAACACATGCAATCCGTACATACAGTTCATGCACTAAAATGTAGAGGGTGCAAATCATTTCTTAGCTTTTTCTTATTGTAACAATCAGAACTCTAACCCTTTACTTATACATATGAACCCTGAGCATTAAACAAATACACAGATCAGGTACGAACATTATAAACCCTCTCTTCCTTCGACACTCAAAACATCAGCTCCACAGGATCATCGTTTATGGTCCCAGTAGCACCACTGCAATGTCACAATGTATAATGGGAAAAAACCCTGTTCTCAAAGGAGGCTTCAGGCGGTGAAGAGGGACGGAGCTGAGAAGGAGAGACAGAGACAGACAGAGAGAAGAAGGAGAAAGAACAGTTTGAGTTGTAAATATAATAAAATCTAAATAAACTTTCTTTCTTAGTGATGGAACAGACTTGAAGTTGTGAGTTAGTGAGCAGACTCCAGACTGAAATAACAATCCTTTCAAACTGTTCTGTGTTTTAACGCCTCCTCACTTAGAGACTTGTCTCCTGGGAAACTGGAAACTAACACACACTTACAGACACACACGTTTGTATAGCTTCTTAGTGAGGACACTCATCTGCCTTATGCATTCCAACTAAATGCCTAACCCTTAACCTTACCTAAACATAACCTAGCCCTGACCCTAAAACCAAGTCTTAACCCCCAAACAGTCCATTAAAGGGCGGTCACAAAGTGAGGACCGGCCAAAATGTCCTCACACCGTGGGTTGTACACTCAAACTGGTCCTCACAAAGACAGCTGTACAAGAGCACACACACACACACATAAACCTGATTCTAACCCTGCATACTAAAGATGGCCCTTTGATAAAGTGCAGGTCGGTTAAATCTCCTCATTCCATCAGGTCCCTGCTCAGAATGCTCCTCATCGAGATTAATGTACACACACACAAAGGTGGTGGGGATTCAACAGTAAAGAGGGCACACACACACAGATAGACTACATATACACATCACACACACACATGGAAAGGCTACCTATACATAACAAACACACACACACCCACAGATAGGCTACATATACACGTCACACAAAACACACACACACACACACACTTGGATCCCTCTGCTCAAACTGTAATGAGAGCTCAGCCTATAGAAAACCTGTGTTTGTGACGTGTCAGCCAATCAGAGCAGTGCATGCTCACACACCCACTGGAGGGTGTGTGAGCTGCTGAGGCAGGATGGAGAGTGTGTGTGTATGTGTGTGTGTTGGTTTGTGTGTGTGTGTGTGTGTGTCAGAGGAAGCTCCCTGCAGGTTCTGATGTTGTGCTGATTTTGGTCCTTTGGGGGAAACGAGGCGGCCGAACCTCCGACTGCTGCTCTCACCATGAAACAGGAACACGCTCAGTTCACGTCAGCAAAGATTTAATTACACGTGGACACACAGGAATCTAGAAATCACACACACACACACACACACAGACAGACACACACACACCCTTGGCAGCTCTCAGAGTGCAGAGTCATGAACGGTCAGTGGTGGAAAATGTGTCTCCCGCGGTCAGCTCTGCAGAGGAAGCTGAACTTTCCTCCATTTTATTACAACCAGCAGCTTCATTACTGGGCTGCCAAAATGGAGGCCCGAGTGAGTCCACTGTTGATTAAAGGGACAGACCTCGCAAACTGAAACAGGCACAAAAACATTAAAGTTCAGTGAGCCTAGCTTAGCATAAAGACAGGAAACAGGTGGAAACAGCTAGCCTAACTCTGTCCAAAGCTGCACCAATCAACATGTTACGTCTTTTCTGTTTCATTCGTACAAAAACTCAAGTGTAAAAATTTAAATTTGCCTTTTTACCAGATGTTATGTTATGTGGATCTGTACCTTTTACATTGTGGTACATTACAACCCACAGTGGTTCAAGCTCAAGTTATATATCGTGTTCATTCATTAGCTTTGTCAGGGCCACGCTAACTGCTTCCCTCCCTTTCCTGACTTTATGCTAAGCTAAGCTAACCGGCAGCTAGTTGCAGCTTCATATTAGGCTTTATAAAGATGGACGACATGACAGATTCCCAAAAGTGAAGCCAAAGCATCTCGATCACCCCCTAGTGGCTGCCTGCAGTATAGCTCATAAACTCCACCTTTTCTATGTTAATGGGGTGTTATATGGACCAAATATTTCGAACATACTCCTGTTCAGAAGGTGGCGCTAGTGCACCAATTACCAAACTGTTCCTTTAAAATACCTCAAGTTGTCAGACACAGTTAAAGTTAGAAGCTGAAAGTTCTTTGTGCAGATTCATCACCGAGGGGAACAAGGCGAGTCAAAGAGGGGGATGGAAATGAAAAGTGCAGTTTAATAGGAACACAAACATCATTAAAAAGCATTGTTTTCCTGCCAGAGACTCAGAGACACACCCACAGTACAGTTCCATCTGTTTATTGATTAACTATAAAATACTGAGTTACTAAAACAATTGAAAAGAAACACTGATAAACATGGTTGCTGTCTGTAGAAGACAAATACTTACAAGTACAGTATAGAGCAACAGAATAGATCTGGTTTCAGATTCATCCCTAAAATGTTTTTCTTTTTGCATTTTTACAAGATTCCACGAGTACAAAGTATATTCTGCTTTTTCTCCCCTCAACGCTGAAGGATCATTTACAAAACTTAGATGATTTTTCTATTTATTTTCAAAATAATCTTTATTTTCTTTACTGTAACAGGACGATAACGATACTGAAGGAACAGCAGACGAAGAACCAGCCTCCAGTCCACCTCTCTCTCTTTCTCCCACTCTTCTCTATCTCTCTCTCTCACTAGCAGCTAGCTCCCGGTGCCTGTCAGCAGAATTTGCTGGAGCGGCCTGGACGATTGTTCAGAGAGGGGGAAGCGAAAATCTATTTTAAAACCAAAAAGGAGATGAGAAAAATTAAATCAGACCAAGACCAAAAGTAAAACATATAAACGGTGATAGACAGAACAAATATGACGTCAGGCCCTTAAAACATATGACACCAAATGAAGGCTATGTTGGGAATATGTGTGTGTCTGTCTGTGTGTGTGTGTGTGTTGGACCCTGTTTGAAGGCCTAAGGCTGGACTTTGGATGGAGATGGTGGCTTTATAGACATCGGAAGGCAATAACTCACTTTAAGGGTTATAAAGACGTGTTGGGAGAATTTGGGTGATCTTTTGCACATTTTTACTTCTGCAACATATTTTCCCAAATTTTAATGAATTTGCTGATCTGGGAAGTATCACTTTCTAATATGAGAAGATAAAAAAGCCTGAATCTTAATGCAGGGCAAAGTTCTGTATCAACACATTTTAAAAATCATCATGAAAGACTGAAGAGGAAAGAAGAGGAAAAAGGAAATTATTCACATAAATATCACCAATTCATACTAATCACTAAATCATATGTTTTCATAAAGAACGAGCTGAGAACTTAAATAATTATCCCACATTTTAAAATGTATCTGATAAAATTGTTTATGTACATTTGATAAAATGGGACAAAACACTTTAAGTAATTTACTCATGTTTATTTTTTATGTATTTGTAAAGTGTCCTTGGGCAACTTGAAGGTCACGTGAAATAAAATTCACTATTATTATTATTATTTGCTTGAATGGACGACGAACACAATCTGATAACAAATAGGAACATTATCTTATTTATGACCGATTCTTTACTTTAAAATTACTCTTTGTCCAACATCCCCCAATGTACCAGATCACCCAAATTCAACCCTGTGTGTGTGTGAGTGATAATATAAGAGTATACGAGTTTGATGTGTGTGTGCGTGTGTGTGTCTCTCTCACACACAGACAAAAAAAGTGCTTTAGCAGCTCCAGGGGTAAACAAACATTCATAACTGGGCACTTTAACTTGTTCACTCTGCAAACACAGGTAGGACGGGTCTACCGGTTTCACCCCCCCCCCACAGCTGAGGAGCCAGCCGGAGATCCACTGTCTGCAGAACGGTGGGATTCAAACAGACGACCTCTGTTTGCCAAACACGAGCAGCAGCTGGAGGAGCAGCTGGGGCTTTTAGCGGATGTGATTTTTCTGGCATCGTGTAATGTCAGAAAAACATAAAGCGACTCTGTACCTGCTCAACCACTTTCAGCTCTGAGAGTCGGCGGATCACCAACATTATTTTTACTGGGTCGCCATCGTGGCAGGATTCTACACAAACGTACTGAGACGCTGGAGGAAGTCGATTTTTCATTTTATCTGCCAAAAATGTCCCGTTAACGACATCAACATCTTCAGTCGTCCCCCAGACTTGTCAGCGAGAATAAAACTATGATATATCCTTAAAATAAAATCAGACAAATCCAGACAGATCTCAAGCGAGTAGAAAATATTAAACCTATTGAATATCAACAAGACAATCTTCAGTCTCTGCAGTGACGCAGAGAGACGGCAACGTGGTAAGAAACATACAAGAAAAATCAAACATGATACCGACAGATATAAACCGTCTATATACAGCATTTACTGTATACTCATATATCTGATACACTCTATACACAATAGTGTAGCCAAGTGGGTTAAAGAGCTCAGGGAACGGAGGGTTGTTTCAACTCGAAATCATTCAGAACAACTGTGTTTCCCTACGTCAGCAGACTGGAGAAAATACCAGTCCGATCCCCCCCGATTCCCCCCCGATTCCCCCCCCCCAGCTCCTCGAGGGTAACGGCGGGAGAACGGGGGGGTGCGGAACCTACGGGGGATTTGGTGACTCGTCATCACAAGGCCTGGGAGAGTGAAGGCCACCCAAACGCTCACGACCCTGAGCACAACATTCAACAGTCTCACCCTAAAACACGGTTAAACTAGGCACGTAGAAAAAAATCCATAAGCAGCTGAGCGAGCCGAAAAAGAACAAGGAGTAGGAAGGGATGTGGGCTTGGACTAGGTGTGTGTGTGTGTGTATAGGAACAAGGGGAGATGTGGGGTTCTAGCAAATACTCTAGGAAGATGTATACAACACTCCTCTGCAGCAGAGCTAATTCAAAGTGCACTCATGTCAAACAGGAGCTCGGAGGGTGACATGTGATCGTAAGAAGGATCGGATGGACGTCCATAAAACAGCAGAAGCAAAAGAAATAATAAAACACATCCAACACGGGACAGTTAGAGGTCGCACACACACCGCAGCCGCTCTGAGCGCGTGAGGCCGAGCTGCAGAGAGGATGAGCGGTAAAGAAATGTAATTGTGTTGATCAAATCAGTGCTGGCAGCTTTACACCGACCTTGATGCATCTTGGGAAAAAGGCTGCGAGTGTTTACGACCCTTAAAGAAAAAGGGAAAAAATCCACCTCGGGGACTCGTACACTGTGAATGCAGCAGCTCGTCTCGTTTCATACATTCGTGGAGTTACTTTGCAAGTTGAGTGTTGAAGTTTACATTTTTTCTCTTCGTCTAAATATTTTTTGTTGCTCCAGAAGCAGAGAACCGGCTCCTCCTCTAAAAAAATCCACTTTTCCCTTTTGTTGCTGTTCATCCTCGGTGCAAAAGAGGCGAGACAACGAAATGTAAAAATAGTGTTTAAATTATTCCCGGGTGGATTTTTCCTTTTAAAACGTAAGGAACTGAAAAGATTAAAAATAAGAAGTGCTCTTTTCACAGCACAAGGTTCCTTCCTCTCTCGTCAGCCTGAGTCTCTGAGGGAGGTCAGAGGTTCTAGTCCCCGTGAGGACAGATTTACCTGCTCGGGTTTGAGGATTGTCACTAGGGGGGGGGTTAAATTAAAGGAGGGTAGATTTTAAGTGTTTTTAATAAGTTCTCTCTTTTGGATTGCAACTCTACCTCTCTCTCTCTCTCTCTTTCTTTCTTTCTGTGCGTCTCTCTCCTTTTTTTTTGCATCTGTCCGTCGCTCCTGCTGTTCTTGTAGATACATTTATATGACTGTAACATGACTGTAACATCACCACGGCAACATCAGAATCACAACGTCACACCACCGGCATGTGTGTGTCCATCCGTCACCCCGTCTGTGTGTGTGTCTGTCCTGCCGGGGCAGAGAGCAACAGACGGGCGGACTGACAGACAGACACCTCTCTCCTCTATCACCATTCACAGTTCATTAAAGCTTCTCGACGGTTTTACCTCTTATAGCAAAAAGTACTCTGACATAAATCTGTTACATGAAAATAAAACACTCATATTCTCCTCTATATAACTTTGTGTGTGTGTGTGTGTTACATGAGGTGAGTATTTACACGTGTCTGTGCATGTGGGCGTAAGTTGTGTTTTATGCAGAGTCTATTTACAGGTAGAAGGTGACTCGTGTTCTGAAACGTTCCCTCGAACACGACGACGAGTGAAAACAGTTTGTGACGATGGAGTCTGTGTGTGCAAATGTTTCAGGAGACTTGTTCCTTGTTTTAATACTGTCTGTAGTGTCTCCCGTGTCTGTGGTGGAGGAGGTGGTGGCTGATCGTGACAGTCAGGTTGAAAGCGTGTCATCACACTGGAGTGGTGGCGCTCGGCAAGTCAATCGTGAGATCAGTGATTAGACCGTGGGTCGGGTTTGCGAGGTCCAAGGTCACGGGGTCGGGTCACAATTCGTTATTTCTTTATCTCAGCAGATGACCGGGACTCCGTCGGTGTTGAAGATCATGCCCGTGGTGGGTTCGTAGGTGCCGGCCAGGTAGTAGAGGTCCTCGCTGTCGGCGTAGCGCCGCGTGTGGGTCATCTGCTCGTACTCGTCCACGCTCACCACCAGGCACTTGTGACTGACCGTCTGCACGTCGTTCTCATCGCTGTGGGACGACTGGTACAGGGCGCGCTAAGGAGGAGACACACGATTTAACTCTATAACACTCACATACTGGACAATTTACGGGGACATAACTGGCTAAATGTATGAATAAATTGTCTTATTAGGCTAAAGGAAAGTATGAAGCTTCACATTTCCTTTTATAATTCAATCTAATCACGTAAGTATTTACTTTTTAAGAACCATTCGTCTATTCCATGATTTGATGGATTTCAAAAGCTGAGGAGTTGGTAACAAACATTTTTCCCTCTCACCTCCATGAAGTCTTTCCTCTGGATAGAAGAGTGCATCGCTGCCGGTAAAGACTGACCACACATCTGATCCCAATTCTGGAGAAGAAACAAGATTTACAATCAGGAAAAAGCTTCAAACTAAAGAAACACACGAACATATTCACTCAAAGTGTTTTGTTTCTGAACCAGACTTGCCAAGTGTTATAATTCTCTCTGCTAATAAAGTCTTTTTTAGTTTAGTACGACTTTAAGAGGCGTTAAGAGCTCAAACTGATCCATGGTTGAAATGAAATCTCTACCTTCTTGTCGATGAGTTTCTTCCCGGGATTCGTCTCCTCTGGATGATAGAACCAGTTCACCCTGACCACCATGTTGCTGCCCCACGACTCCCACATGCTCTGGATGCGGCCGATGAAGGGCAGGTTGGGCCGGCCCGCCGACAGGAACACGGCGCAGTCGCCGATGCGGATCATCTCTCTGCCGCGGACGATGGCCTTGTAGAAGAGCTTCTTGGCCTTGCCCTTCATACCGCGTCTCTGCAGGAGGTCGCGAGAGGTCAAACCGTCACAGGAGGAAAAAAATCTGAGGATGTTACTTTAAAATTGCAAATAGCGATGCCTCTCCTCACCTGAGTTGGTTTCCCGAACCACTTCCAGAGTTGTCTGGCTGGAAGAAAAGCAGAGATCTTGGGCCGGTTCTCCACACTGGGAAGCCTCTGACGTTTGGCCAGCTCCTTGGTGGTGGGGAGGTGGACCCCCTCTCTCCGCTTTGGTCTCCCCACTTTCCCCTCTCCTCCGCTGGGCTTGGGTTTCGGAGGACGACCCCTTTGGCCGGAGCCCTTCCCTGTGGCTGGTTTACCAGGTTTCGATGGAGGAGTCGGAGAGGTTGACGGGGAGGGAGATTCTGAGGGAGCTGATAGTTCCTCCTCTTCCTCCATTTTCATCTCGGCCTCCTCCTTCACCTCCTCTTCCTCCTCCTCTTCCTCCTCTTCTTCGTCTTCTTCTTTAGTCTCCTCTTTTGCCTTGTCCTGTGCCGGAGGGGTGGAGACAGGGCCTGGTGGAGATGAAGCCGTCCTCTCTTCATCGGAGCTGCAGGACGTGTCATCAGTGGAGGAAGAGGACGATGAGGACGAAGATGATGAAGAAGATGAGGAGGAACCAGAGCAGGAGGAAGAGGAGGAAGAGCAGCTTGAGGTGCATTTCTTCTTTTTCTTCATCTTCCTTTTGTCACCTTCTTCTTCTGAATCTGAGCTGCTGCTACTGTGAGACTCTTCTTTCATCTTTCTCTCCTTTCTTTTCTCCACCTCCTTTCTTTCCTCTTTTTTAACCTTCTCCTCTCTGGTGTCCATCTCCTGTCCTCTTCCACCATGTCCCCGACTGTCCGTCTTCTCCTTCACCAGCATCGGTGCCTTGTAGCTGGAGTCTTTCTCTGGCAGACCCGTCTCTCTATCTGGAGCTCTCACCTTTGCTTTTAGCACTTTTTGATTGGCTGAGGCCGTGGGGATGGGGGTGTGATCTCGTCTGACGCCTCGACCCTCGAGCAACATCAGAGCCTTGGTCTTCTTGGTCTTGGGCGAGGTGACACCTTCGTGGTCCAGCTTCACGAGGGGCTCTGCAGACAGGGACTTTCGCCTCACAGCCGAGCCTCCGCCCTCACTTGGCCCTGCGCTGGGCTTGGGCCTGGAGACGGGTCTGGAGCTGGAGCTGGAGGACAGCTGGTCGGATGGCATCTTTAGTTTGGGTCTGGGGGCGGATGAAGAAGACAATGAGGATGATGAAGGTCTGGGAGCCAGAGAAGAGCCAGGTTTGGATGTTGATAGCCTGGAGATGTGGCTGGGAAGGAGTCCAGAGTGGAGGCTGGGTCTGGAGCTGCCGTGATGGTCCGAGGAGGGTTTGGTTTTGGCTGCGGAGGCAGAGGTGGGTCTGGCCGCGGATGATGAACTGGGCTTGGTCCCAGTTGACGTGGCCATGGGTCTGGACATGGGTCTGTTGGTAGTGGGACTGACACTGCTGGTACTTTCTCTATCTCTGCGCTGGTTGTTGTACGAGCTGAGGTTGGGCTCGCTGTACAGATCCACAGTCAGCACTTTTCCGTAAGTGGACGGGTAGAGGGAGGGAGGGAGGGCCCGAGCTGGTTTAGAAGCAGGCGTCGAGCTGCTCTTCCTGGACACTGGGCTGAGGGAGGGTCGGGCTACTGGTGGGGGACGTGGTGGAGCTTTTGCGGACTGGTTTTGCCTGCGTCCCCATCGTCGGCCGGGAAGCAGGGCGCGGCTTCTCTTGACCGGCCTTCTGAACGGAGGAGGTCCTGTCCTGGGCAGGTTTAGCTGGAGCCTGGGGTCTCTCTGCAGGCTGGGAGGAGGAGGAGGAGGGAGGAGGAGGATCAGTCTTCTCTCGGCTGTCCGGGGTCATGGAGGTTTCTGAGGACAAAAAAAGAAAAACACAAGGAAATGTTCAAACAAATCAATTTTTTGGCCCAACTCCTCTGGGTGTGCTGACGTTTGCAAATCGTGCGGCCTCATGATTTTTGTGGTCTGCTGCCTCACACGCTGAGAACAATATCAGCAAGGAAACAATCCTGCAATGAAAACACTACATTTAAGAACTGCTTACCCAGTGGAAACAAAGCCAGAGTCAGCAAATCAGACATGCAACATGCCGTGTGTTACAGCCAGAGCTAACACACTCTGAGCTCCAAAGAACAACTAAGAGGCTGTTTTGAGCAAATGTATTAAACCGATGCAGGAGATGACAGCCATGGTCAAATATGACATGTTTGATGAAAGACGTTACTGAGCTTTGAGCTATTTTTGTTGCTCCTGCCGTTTAAAAAAAAAGACTGATCAAAAAGATCAAAAGTGTTTTTGCTCTTTAATGGTCCCCTACAATAAATACGTCGATGAATGGACGGCAACAAACCACATGTAATAACAATAAAAGACAGATGAAGTAAATTTCAAACTGCCCCTAAATGGATAAGTAAAGCACTTGGGAGGGACAGAAATCTATCTTTTTATGACAGACATGGCTGCAGACGTCCTTTACTGGTCCCATGGAATCACTCAGAGGAGAGGAAAAGGCAAATAAAAGGCAGAAGTGATGGCAGCACTTAACGCAGGGTGGATTAGTTTTACTTTAAGCACCACCTCCATTATTTTTACCTCCTGTGGGAAACATTAACGTTTCTCTACACAATCATTTTAAGGGAAATGACACTTCGGTCATTTCTGTGAAACTTGCTTCCTCTACCAACTCTCTAAGTGCACCCAGGCTTTTTTTAAATGGCGGCTGTGAACTATTTGTTAGTTTTTCTAAATCTGTACATTAGCTTTTTAAAGTGAAATGCAAAAATGAAGATTCACCTCGTTATTCAAGAGGCTATTTCAGCAACAATTCACAATTCCATAATCATCAAACTAGACTAAGAGCTTAGAATCCTCTTCTGCTTTTGTAAAAAAACATCTCAAGCTCAGTTTTCTATTAAATATAAATAAATATATATATGCCCAGGCCAGTTTTCTCTTTTATACTAGTATATAACCTGTGTTAAAGATGAATGTTTGTATGTTCTGTATATAAATCATTACTTGTTTCTACCACGCACATATTTTTAACAGCCTTTAAAGAGCCTGGATTCCCATCACTACTCAAACTAGACTAGTGGGCCCACTCTAACGTCATTAATTGACCCACATGGTGACATTTCATTGACATGATGTACTAATGAGTAATAGAGACGAGCAGGCTGCCTCCCTGGTCAGCTGCCCACGTCGTCCATATCTGAATCTGTCTCCAGTTCTCCACTCACCTGGTTTGGGTTTGGGTTTGCGTCCAGGTTTCCCTTTGATCTTCGGAGCCGTCTCCTCTGGCTTTGATCCGGCTTCTTTTCCCTCTTTGCTGCATTTGCGGACTCTCCTCCGGGAGCAGCTGGACACGAGCAGCGCCGGGGACGGCTCAGCACCTGGACCGGGGGAAACAGAGCCGGCAGCTTTTATAGTTTAACTCCAGAATCTGACGTACATGTTTAGAGACTTCAGGAATTTCAAGTTTGTTAACAAGGAAAAAACAACGCAAGGCGAGAGGTTACAGGCTGACACCATTACATCTGTTTGACTGGGCACAGCTCGTTTCCTCTTGACGTCTTCTGGAAACTTTATCAACTTGTAATGTGCAGTAAGACAGCGAGGGGTTTTGAACTCAATACATATTTTTACTGTTGTGAGTAAAGAGCTTCATGTCGTTTCTCTACTTTTGGAAACGCTGTTTGCCTCAGTGTGTTAAAATGGACACTGGTGAAGCCTGAACAAGGTTCTAGTTCTGGTAAACATCTACACATCCACTTAGCAAGCAGTTTAGACACACACACACACACACACACACACACACAGAGACACACACACTCACACAAACACACCAGGGTAATGCACAAGAATAGCTGCATGTTAGTAGCACTCTACTGGGAAAACACTTGTGCTAAAACCATCAAGACACACCCACAAGCTCCCAGTGCACATGATTTAAAACCCAGCAGTGATGGTAACATGAAGTCTATAAAGCGTATGAGTGGGCGTGTCCTCACAGTGGATCTTGTAGTCGGGCGGCAGCAGCCTGATGTGTGAGAGCGGGATGCGGCCGCTGTCGCCATCGTCAAACTCCACCGTGATCAGATCGTCGTTCTCGTCAATATCTGAACTTCCTGTTTTGGGTGGAAAGAAAAATGAGCAGTCAAGAAGTGAACGTGTGATATCGACACACGAGGGCGAATGTGTTTAGATTCTTCACACCCAGTTCCTCCCTCTCGCTGCAGCAGAGCTCACTCAACAAGAACAGTTCCCATTAGCATGCGACTCTTCAAAATAAGAGCCTCTGCTGCATCACACACGGATAAGATCTTATTCCTTTTGTCTGTGCTGCCAGCTACAATCAAATTGTCCATGTAAGTGGATTAGGAATCACATCATGAAAGTCGTGGGTGTGTTTGTTTTGTGTGATGATGTTGTTGTTGTACCGTTGACGACGGTCCCCGGGTACAGGCAGCGGTACTGCTGGCTCCAGTACGCAGCGATGCGAGTGCCCTCGGGGAGATAGCGCACGGACGGAGGCTTCACATCGATGATCTGCAGGCAAGGAATGAAGAGCACGTGAATGTCACCACAACACAACACGGCAACGAACACACAACATTTTTTGTAACTGCTCGAAGTGTTTGAGCAGAAACAAAGAGAGATGAGGAGGATTGATGAAGATGAAATGTGAGAGACGTGCAGTTTACTCACAGCTTCCTGCAGCAGTTGTTCCAAGCAGTAGATGTGAGGTCTGTTTCCTCTCTCTCCCTCCACTACCACGCTGTATCTGCAAAGCATCAGAGAAGAGTAAGGGCCAAACGTCTGGGGTCAGTGGGAAAGGGCTCATGCTTCTCATGACAGAATCCAGAGTCACTTCTGGTCTCAGTCAGACGCAGAAGTGAGTTCTTATCTTGATTCTGACTGATGTGATGTGTGGCAGGATGGGGCCTGTGTTGTCTTTTACAAATAATGACTTTAGCAGCTTGACTCCAGTTAGAAGGTTGTGTGGCAGAGCTACAGCAAGCAGCCACAGCCCACTGGAATATGAATCCTCTGCAAACTGAGCTGTAATTTGTTTTTATTGTTTCCACCTCTGTCCGTTTGTCTGTGGAGTTTTTCATCCGACGGCATCTTTCCCATTAAATTCAATCAAGCTGCAACAAATTTCCCACACTCAGATATAATTCCACTAAATGAGCCTGAATTCTTAATCAAGATTTATGAATGTTTCCTGGGAAAATAATGAAAGTGATGAAAATTCGTTATGCTAAGCTAACCAACTGCTGGATGTAGCTTTGAGACAGATTGTTTAAATCTACTCATCTGATATTCAAGAAAAAGAAGATCAAGACTATTAAACCTAATATCAAACTATCCCCCAGTGTATCTATAGCTTCTCCACATGTATGTTATATGAAAAACTGAACAGGACTTTGCAACTAACCAGTCTTTGTTTTTTTATCTGCAAAAATGCACCTGGCTACTTCACAAAACGAGGACAGCAAACTTTGCAGGACGCAGAAGTGGAGCACGCTGATTGATTTGCAGCTTTTAATAGAGTAAACAGATGTGAGTTTCCTCTTTTAAAGGCTGCAGATCCATCACCGTGCTCCGATATAGAGATTCATGGTCTGTACTCACATGTCGGGGGAGTGCACCGTGTTCACGTGTCCGGCGTACAGCAGCTGGTCGTCCATCGGGATCAGAACTCTGAGTCCGTCCACCAGAGAGTCCTTATCCAACACACACTGCACCGGAGCTGCACACAACAACACGTGTGTTAAGAACGCACATAATAACTTCAGTGTGCGTGTGTATGTGTGTACTGACCAGGTGTGGAGGACCTCTCTGATACACTGTGGCTGCGCGGAGCGACGTGTTCGTCTTCGCTGAAGCTGCTGTCCTGGTTGGGCTCGAAGTCTTCGTCTGCGGCCATGCTCTCCATCAGCCGGCTCACCGCTCCCCTGGAGGGCTGCAGACAAACAAACAGGGGCTTGAATTTCACTCAACTACGACTCCATATAAAAGGCAGAAAGAAAAAAGATCTGATTTATATAGGTTCATCTTTAAAAAGAAAGAATGGCCTGTAAATGATATCTGTCACCCGCCTGAGGACTGAACCTGACTTTCTGCAAACTGATATCTCTACTTTGGTTTCACTCGTGGCAGCGCACCAAGCTGCCAGGTCGACACGCCGCATATATCGACTTTTCAAAGGGAAACAGCGACATATTACAACACTTAGGCTGTCGCATTACACACATTTTTTTTTGCTGTTTCACCACCACAAAGAGCCCTGCACACACTTCAGCTGTTTTCACAACAAACTGGAGTTCTGGCAGATGGAGAGCAATACGACATGTTGGCAGAAAACGCACAATACAAGAGGTATCACAATAAAAGAGCAGAGCCTCGATCACAGGAGTCGGTTCATCGCTCCAGACTTTTCTTCCTGTGTTTAGTGTGTGTGCACATTTAGGTCTAATAACTTAAATGCTCTGGTGTTTCGTCCTTCCCAGGATAATTAGGGTCACACCCATAATGACTCTGCAGCTGATCCATCATCGCACTGACCTCTCTGGCCTTGGTCCTGGGTTTTGGTTGGCTCTTCCTCGTCGGGCTGAGGCTCAGCGTTACGGGGACGTCTGTGATTGGACTGCACAGGACGGACGGGCTCACGGGCAGAGGAGAGGCCTTCAGCTTCTTCTTCTGCTTTTCAAAAAGTCACAAAACGTGCGTATGAATTAATGGGTACATTAAAGATGTGCAGGACAGATTTACATCCACACGCACACACACACACACACACTGAGGATGGGAAGTTGCCAGGCTGCCTGCAGTTGTCCTTCCTTGTCAGCTACACGACACAGACAGCAGGGGAGCGCTGCAATAAGTGAAGTACATGGGAAGCCCTGCTGGCACTTTGACACACACTTAAACATTCTCTATCTGCCTCTCTCTCACACACTCAGACACACACACACACGCTCATACACACCTAAACACTCACATAGATGTCAGAGGAGAAAAAGATAGCGATAGAACCAGAGTTTAAAGAAGAAGTGAGAGCACAGGGGGATTGGAAAGATTTGACTGACTTGCTGAAGAACAATTAACGATTCATTAATTAATTATTGACGTACTTTCAGCAGGTCTTTGCCCTCTTTGCTTGGCGGAGGGGGTTTGGGTCTGGGGGCGGGCTTCGGGGTCAGAGGTGGGCCTGAGCTGGAGGACGAGGTGGAGGAGCTCTGACTGATGGATCCCAGGCCTGACACAGACACATGAGTCGCCGAGGTGGTGGCGTCATGGAGGAAAATCCTCTCGCTGCGTCTCCGGCTCCAGGCCTCGTCCTCGCTGAAGCCTCCGATCCCGTGGCTGCTGCCGAGGTCGAAGCTGAATCGTCCGGGCGATCTAGGCGAGGGGCGGGGTTTGGGCAGGGGCTTGCGTTTGACTGGCGCTTCATCTCGCTTGGTGGGGCTGGTCTGGTCGCTGCGCCGGGTTGCCGGGGGCAACAGGGGCAGCTCTGGGGCGGAGCGTTTACCGTGGAGCAGAGAAGGAAACTTCCTCAGTCTCAGGTCTGAGCCGGAGTCTGACCACTCGCACTCTGATGAACCTGAGGAGAGAAGAGGAGGAGGAGGGTCACTGGAGTCCTGCTTCCACAGGGTCTATAACACAAACTGGTCCTCACAGAGAGAGGACACACACACTGACGCACACACAAACACACACACATGGGGAGATCCTAGAGATAAAACCCAGCTGCTCCCATAAACATGCAGCCAGTAATAAACTGAGGTGTTAGATTTTCTCAAATCAATAACACAGTAAATAGGACTATTGATCAAATTGAAACTAATACATAATTCAAGGATGAATCATTACATGCACCCTGATGTGACAATTACAAATTAATGAATATTTAACCGTGAATCAATAACATAATCTTGAACAAATGCTCAGATGGTGAACCTGCTGAACCAAAATGGGAAAAAAAAATGATATTGCGAGAACCCCGCACACAACTCAACACAACTGTGTCGGTTATGCTTTTTACCCAGAGTGCTTTGCCTGCTGCGGTGCTTGCCCTCATGGAGGAGGCTCGGGGGGGTCGCGCTGACAGGGAGAGCGTTAGCCGCAAACCGGGCCAGCATACCCAGCCCGCTCTCCTCGCAGCCGCCATCATCGTCGGAATCGAACTCCTCCTCATCGTCATCTTCGTCCTCCGAGGTTTCTGTTTCAAAGAGAGGATTCGGGTCAAAGGTCAAATCACATCCAGTTGCTTCCATTGAGTGTTCGACCCAAAGAGGAGATAAAGCAACAAAAGAATCACAGCCAAGATGAAACTTCTCCTCAGACAAAGACCGGGTTAATCCCTGTGTGGACAGGAAACAGCCGTCTGGATCTTACAGTAACACACACACACACACTACACACGCACGCAGACACACAAACACACAAAATCACAGGTCTCGACATGTCAGCTGATCAGAAATAACAGAGGAGTGAGAGAGAGGATAGACTGTCCAAACCACTGCAGCTGACCTTCAGTTACGCTGTGTAAGCAAGTTACAGCAGGAAAATGTGATTTACCACATGCATGCGAGCCGCACACACACACACACACACACCAACACACACACACATACACACCCACTGGAAGAACCACGTGAGGAAACTGACTTAAATATAATTAATAATTACAAAACCCTTGAGAGAATGTGACAGAGTGAGAGGTGAAGAACTGAAAGATTCTTCCACCGACGGGCCAGTAGAGCACAAACACACAAACACACACACACACACACACACACACACACACGGGTGACAAATTAAAACCCTGAGTAACTGAACGGAGTAATATCAGGACTGCAGATGCCTCAGCTGCCTCATCGCTCGGTACAATGAAGCAGCTGACATCCAGTTACGCTCTGTGGCAGGTGGTAACACACTGATCAGGCCCAGTCGATCCTGATTTTATAGAAAGACGACAGGAGGTAAAGATCTAAGTGACTTTGAGAGAGGGTCCAGTCGGAAACACTGCTCATCTGGCTGATGTTTCCATGGGAACACTGACATCTACCTCTTATCGGAAAGTCGTCAGGGGAAATCGGTGACTGAGAGTGTCGGTGCGTCATCAGTCGCACACAAGAGGGATAAAATAAGTACAGACGCAGTGTTTAAACCCCTCATTACAAACGTTTGAGAGTTCAGACGGATGAGTCATGCTACACCATGGTCTCAACAAGTGGGAAAGTGCATGTATGACGTGCACAAAGAGCTGATAGACGGATCTGTGGGGACCTTTCGATGCCACTTGTCCACTTAGAGGGGATGGGGGTCATCACTGACAGAAAGTTGTTCTGAGTGATGCAAAAGGTCATTGATGCTTAGATGAATATTAAAATGGATTTAATTTGGCTTCACTATCTCCAGACTTCAACACCTGAGGGACATTTTTGGGCCGACGTGTTAAAAAACTCATCAAAACACCAAATGGGGGAAATAAGTTCTCAAAAATGATAAAGTTCTGACACACTTTGTAAACGTTCTGACTCGGCACCTTTCTAAGATGCTGGTTTTAATTTGTCGCCCGTCGGTACAGACACACAATCATTCTGCTGGTTAGCTGTGTATCACGTTAGCAGTTAGGTCCACGGCAACAGATGAACAGGAGGAGCGTCTCCTCGGGGGTTAGAGCGTTAACACTGAGGCTGGATGCACAGTACAAGATGTTTTCAATCTTAATAGACGATGTTCAAGTATGAAGTTATCAGACTAATAAAATAAAATACATCACTGGTGTTTAATTTAACTAATAACAGTTTTTCTGGCTCAAAGTTTAACATGTGTAGTGATGAGTACACAACAGAAGTTAAACCCCTCGAAATCAGTGAAAACAAGATTTTCTGGGGGGTTTAACTTTCTCTTTGATCAACACTTAATGTTTGAATATTTTTTAAGTGGCTAATTTCAATATTTGAAGAGATTCCATGCTATTGAAAGTAATTTTGAGCCACAGATAACTAGCTTTAGAAGAAAAATCTGGATCAGCATCAGTTGTACTGTGAATCCACCATGTGTTAACAGTAGCAGGCAGACACACAACAAGCAGGCACTGAGAGGACAGCCCTGTGAGGCCCCTTGGTATAATCGTCATATGAAGCTTGAGTAACCATGGTAACCTTTGCAAGCCGTCAAGTGGAGGTAACCATGGTTCTCGTTAAAGAGCTTTAATTTGTGAGATCAAAAGGAAAAAGTTAATGTTCTGTATGTGGATTTCAATTTCAGCATAGTCCATGTTAGCGGTGAACAAAAATAGAGGGAGGGGCACTTCCTACTTACAGAGCAGGTGACAGGGGTGTGGCCTCAGGCAGGGCAGCGCGGCGGCGGCGGCGAGAGCGCAGCCTCGGCGTAGCGTAGCCTGGCCTTAGCTAAGTCTAGCTCAAGCAAAGCTTGAGCCACAGTAGACTAGCTGCAGCGAGGGTAGCGTGGGCTCGGGGCTGCGCTAGTCCTCGCCCAAGCTTCTGTAATGTCGCAGTGGCAGCAGCACAAGCACATGGAACAGGAGAGACACTCAAAGCATCATGGGTAGGACGGGGGAGAGGGGGTGAGAGGTGAGGAGGGAAAGGCGAGAGGACAGAGCAAGGTGTCTGAGAGAGCAACGTAAAGGGAGAAGGGTTATTTGAAGGTTTAGTAGACAGACACAGGAGCTCTATTGTCCAAATATCCCAAACATCTAATTCTATCACCTTTTTGTGTATTAACTTCCCCCACAACATCAAACACCAGGCCACATCATCAATACAACATTTAGTCTGATAGAAATGGAGCTAACCTCTTCATGAAACTAAAAAAAAACAAGCAGCCCATCATTAAATTTCTCTTTATTTATGCTGAGTAGGAAGAATAATCTCTGTCCAATCAGATTCAGCTCTGTGTGCGAGATAAAGTGAAATCTAGAGGGATATTTGACATGAGAGCACTGGAGGATGTGCGAGGTTCAGTGGCAGCTGGACAGACGGACAGAGACGGACAGACAGACAGATGAAGCAGACACAAGGACCACAGCGCTTCGCTTTCTGTACCAATCAAATCAACACCTTTAATAGAGCTTATGCGTACCAAAACTGCAATACAACAAAATCTCACAAATTTCACACAAGTTTTCAAATGTACAAATGCTACAAAAACGGTTTTGCAATCCAGGCAATAAAAAAAACACACCATAGAAATAGTTTTAAACTCTTTTTTCAAAAAAGGCAACTTTGCAGAGAAGCCAGCAGCGAGAGAGAGGTGTTCGTCGAGCTAAAGCACAGTCTGAAAAATGGCCGTCTGAGCGACAAGCACACAAAGACTCGAGCTGCGACGGGATCAAAGACACAGTATCGCCTGACTCGACAGCAAGGGAGCTGTAAGATTTGGTCAGTAACCTTGGTCGAAGGAGTCGTCTGAGGAGCTGAGGCCCGCTTCCTCCAGCAGCAGGGATAAGTGCTTGTGTTTCTTCTTCTGAGACTTCTGACCGGACAGCAGGGAGGTCGGAGGCGATGCAGGCCGCCTCTTCCTGGTCAGGTTGCCATGGGAATGCGTCCCAGAGAGAGGGGGCCAGCCCCCCCGGGCAGAACTGTGCTCCTCTGAATCTGAGTCTGGTGCGGAGAGAGTGCGGTTAATGATTTGTGAGGTCATGAGGTCACACGGACAAAAACAAGGAGTCAGAGATGATTTCTGTTTGACCTCAAATTTACTCAAACTAAACCTGAAATAATTCTGACTTGACTAAACGCAGCTGCATGAAGTGATGGGTTCGACCACGTTAAACAACCGACCAATGACAACGTTTTCTACCACGACCATGCAACTGTTGAACAAGAGCAGGTGTCAAGAAGAAAGGGCGAATTGGAAAGGATTGACAAGAGAAGAAATACGGTTGATCGATAAAATGGGCAAATGAAATGAGTTGTTTGTCTGGTTGTTCAGGCTTCACCTGCAGAAACTACCCTCACTCAAACTCTGCTGTCTTTAAATCTATCTGATCATGTGTTCGTCCTCAGGTACTCACTGTTGGAGCAGCTGCTGAGCTCGGATCTCATGGGAGAGAACAAAGCCGCCGTCTTCTTCTGACCTTTCACTTTCTGGACGCTCTCTGAAGTGGAAGCCTTGGCGGCCATCTTGTGTTTCCCTCCTTTGGCAGCAGAGTGAACGCCGTGCTCTTTCACCCGGCCCTCAGCGGACTTGCCCTTCGACTTGTCGGATTTCGCGCTGGAGGCGAGTTTGCGGGACGCGCCGAGCGAGCTGAGCTGCGAGAGCGAGAGCGCTCTGTCCAGGTCCGACGCCAGCTGCTCCTGCTCAAACTCATGGCCGCGCTTTGCCTTCAGCACCTGAGAGCGACACACACACATCCCCTGCATTAATTAAACAGAACAAGAGCATCAAGTTGTTGCTGAAATCAGAACATGCAGTTCGAGTGCGTTACCTCCAGAGCGTGACTGGTGGACGGCTCCTGCTCCGTCCAGCTCTTCTTCTTCTTCTTTTTCTTCTTTTTCACCTGCACTGCTCCACTTCCTGCCTCCGTCTCTTCCTCTTCCCTGGACACACAGAACCTCTTCCTCTGTCCCTCCCCAGCTTCAGAGTCCTCAGAGTATTGCACTGTCCTTCCCATCCTGACACGAGAGAAAGTTTGCTCAGTATGAAGCCAAAACCAGAACATACTGATTAAAAGAAAAGAATGATTTCGGCTGCAGGTCATCTGTTGACTCACTTTCCAGGCCTGCTGTCCAGTTTGGGAGGTGTGGCCAAAAGCTTTCTCTTCCTGGGTCGCCCCCTGCCCCGTCTGGTGAGACTCCGCCTCTCATCCTCCTGCTGCAGCCGCTCTCTGAGGGAAACACAAAAAGAGTCATGTGTGTTTGTCTGGGTTGGAGAGTCAGGAACATGTTTCTGTGTGTAATAGTAGCAACAGTGTGATTCAGTCATTTCCAACATGCTCCGACCCGTGTGACCCGTGTGCAGCAGCACTCACTGCTTGTCTCTGCGTCTCTGCAGCTTGCTCATCTCTCGCTGCTGCTCCTTGTACGTCTTCTGCAGCTCAGCCAGGCGGACACGGTACTCCACTTCCACTGCGTCCATCATGTCCACAGACATCTTACTGTACAGCTGCAGGGAAGAGAGGAAAAGGATTAGGGAACAAATAGACTTTCATCAGTGGGTGACCATGAAATGTTGTCATCATCCTACCGGCTCCTTCCTCTGCCTCCAGCTGTACTTCTTGTTGGGGTCCAGAGTTCTGGGCAGATCGATGTGAGACTGTTTCTCTATTGCCTCCAACAGGATCTGTCTGCTGGCCTCAAGAAGACAATCCAGACCCTCTAATGTCAGACCTGGAGTGGATGTAAAGAGAGAGTATTAGACTCTGTTTGTATCTTATTATCATTTACATCTTCCTTCAATTTCTTATTCACTCACATTGGCCCTGGTTGATTTGCTCCATTTCTCTTTGGGCCATTTGGCTGAGCAGGGCCATCCCCTCAAGGGCCACCATCTCCAGAGGCCCCGCGCCGCTGCAGTCAGCGCCCATAGCAAGGAGGTCTATCTGCGGTAGGAGTATTGGGGCCGGTGGGGTGTCGGGACGGGTGTGATTGGCCATCTCGCTGGCTGCCAGCAGGGCGAGCATCCCTGCCATGGGATCCTCAGGGCCGAAGACCAGTGGGAGAGGAGAGCTGGAAGTGGAAGGTGGATAAACAGGGGTCTCCTGTACAAGTTCTTTCTGATGGGGAGTGTGGGAGTCAACTGGACTGTCTGGTTGTTCTTGTTCACACACAACGCTGGCGGTTTGCTCCAGAAGAACACTCTTCTGTGCCGACTCCTGACAGTCTGAATCTGCAGTGATGCATGGTGGGTATCGTGTTTGCTCTGGATCCTTGATGGCGTTTGGTTTGGGCTCAGCTGCTGTGAGTGGAGGGGGTGGAGGATATGCTGACTGGCATGGGTAAGACGACACCTCCATCTTGATTTGTTCCTCCTCTTCCTCCCGGACTTCTTCCAGCCTTTCACCTCGTTGTGGTGGAGGACTGGGGACGTACAGACGTAGCGGCGGAGGCTGGGGCTTTGATACTTCCCCATCCGTCTCTCTGTCTTGGCTGGCTCGCACAGGGCCGCAGCGAAGGGGACCCAGAGGTTCTGGCGCCACGCCCAGCAGAGGCCGCTCCACACCGGGTTCCTGTTTGAGGAAAGACCCCGCCTTTGAAGGATCTAGCTTCTGTGGCTTAATGTCTGTGTCCAGGAGCCTTGAATGGATGTGTGCTGAGGGCAAAGGGGCAGCTGATGGTGGAGAGCGGGAGCGGTGTCCTGGGACTAGCTCTGTGTTTGTCCCTGTAGTTGCTGGGATGTGATGAGAGGAAAACGGGGAGCTAAATTGGGCGGTGACAGACTGGTAAGGGTAACCTGGAGGGACATCTGGAAAGACAAAGACAGGTTTTAATCAATATGAAACTTTCATCTTGTCTACACAGGTTTACGTATGTACTGTGAAGCTGATAAAAAAAACTCACCAGGGTAGATGCCCTGAAAGGGGGCAGAGCCCGGTTTCCGTCCGTCCCTCTGCTCCCTCCGTCCCAGCTCCTCCTCAGCCGCCTCCTGTTTAGGCCGCCGTGGCGAAGACGGGGGCGGCGAGGCAGAGCGGGGGGAAGGTGGGTGCGGCAGGGGGGTCGGCGATTGCACCAACACTCTCTGCCCCGCTTCCTCTGACTTGAGCGTGGTCACAGGCGAGCGGAGCGGAGGCAGCGGGGTGAGGGAGGACGTGGAGGGTGTTGGCGTGCGAGAGGGACGGGGAGGTTTGCGAGGATGCAGGACGGGTGAAGGCGATGGGGAGCATATTGAGGAGGGTCTGGGTTTGGGGTCTGTGTTCCGCTTGTCTGCCTTGTCTTCCATGTCTGACCGGTGCTCGCTGGCCTTTAAACGCTCCTAAAACACAAGAGAGGACAGAGTTGAGTGTGTGTGTGTGTGTGTGTGTGTGCAGTGCACGTATGATGCAAGACTGTGCTTCAGGGTAAAAATAGCAGTTTGCGTTTGCACTGTTCAGATCTCCATGACAGTTATTCTCCTGCTGCACCACAGCAATGAATATGCATTTTACCCACAACTGCAAATTGCATGTAATTCATGCTCCAATTACTCCTGTTAAAAGCAGCTGCTGGAAGAGACTACCGACCTCTTTATGGAAATAAAGATTCCCATCTTTACTGGGAACCAGTGGGCTCAGGACAGGGAGGGTAAAAAATTGACAGACGGCCAAACATGTCGTTATGATTTTGTTGAGGGGAACTGAAAACACAGAATCTGCTCTGTCCTTAATGTTACTCCTCATCACGTCACAGAGAATGTGGGTTTACGTTTGCATGTTATTATATCCAAAAGTGGCAAACTTTTCCACTGGTTCAGGATAAGGCAACCTGAGCTAGTGAAGAAAGAAAGTAGAATCTTCATGGCTAACGCGGAGCCAGAGGGCCACAAAGATGACCTCATTATCATCATGCACTACATATATGTGACCTGAGGACATTTTAACTCGGACACACTCATGGTGGCGTTTGTATTTTTTTTAATTTGTTGACATATTCCATTAGGGTGTTAATTGATGTCCACTTACAACGAACTGTGCGCTCCTCTGCAGCTCCAGGACCTGAGCTGTGTGCTGCTGGATCATGAGCAGCTCCTGTTGCCGCAGCATCTGGTGCTGGGAGAGGAGCTGGAGCTGGGCCGCGTGCTGCAGCGAGCTGCCAGGGCCGTACACCCCCGGCCACACTGGGCCTCCACGCTCCAGTACCTCACCTCCTGCAGGACAGTGAAGGAGGGCGTGAGGAAGACGGTATACTGAGGTGTCCGAAATCACTCACCAATCACTAACCCTAATTAGCATCAACATGTTGCACAGAGCTTTATATACCATCATGCATTGTGCTTCAGGAAGCAGAAAAGTAAACACATATGTGGTTCACAATACCATATGGACTCAAAATGAATATTTCCCTTATTTTGCTCAAATGCAAGAAATGTAAAAATCTGAGATATGATTTATAGCACTTGCATACAAACAAACACCCAGATTGGGAGCGTGCTTCATACCGTAGTGTTGCAGGTGCTCGGTAGGGATGACTATTAGCTGCCCAGACTGGGGGTCCCTGGCAAACTGGTAAGACGGAGGTAAGGAGCCTTGAAGAGAGGGGGGGTAACCTTGGGGGAGGGTCTGGTGGAGTGAGGAGGGACCGAGGCCTGAGGAGGGAAAGGACAGGATCCAGTTTTAAAACCCACACAGAAGTCGAGATGGAGTTACATATGAGAGCATACACTGAATTAAGCTGCTTTTGATTTGTGTCTACACCAAGCGGACACATAGGGAGCTCTGTCTCCATGTTTTCAGATGTAGAAGTATTTGTGTCCTGATGCTGTTATTTCTGGACAGGGAGCGACAAAGGAGGAGGTGGAGGAGGAGGAGGTCTGGAGAGAGGTCAGGAATGTCTGTTGCTCTTGACCCTTGGAGGCTGTTGCTGGACGGCCACTCGACAGACACCTCCCTGCTCAGCTGCGCCAATCAGAAGAGGGCTCCGAAAGACGCAAGCATGTCATGTGTTGGGTTGATATACACTCTGTCTTTAGCACCAGGACGATGACACTGACACCTTCTGAAGAGGCCAAATTGAAGCTACTGTACTGCTAATGCTTTGCTCTGGTACCTGACCACATCAGACAGTTCACCTTCAAGAAGAGAAACTTCTGCATAATGTCCATCATGTGGAAAAGCACTTGTCCACGCTGATTTAAGTAAATACTGTAAAACAAACGTTTTCCTCTTTTTTTAAGCAACTAAAACTTGCATGTCATATACATACTGTATGGGCTGCTGGAGAGCCAGACTGGGGGGCCTCCTGGCCGGGGCATCCACGGGTGGGATGACAGAGAGGCGTGGTCTGGGGGCCAACGCCCGGCCCCTCCCGTCACCATAAGGTTTGGGTTCATGAGGCTGGGGGTCATCATACTGGGCGTCAGGCCGCCGGACAGAGAAGGAGGATGCATTTGAGTGAACTCCGCCAGCTCTTTGGACTCTCTGGAGGTAAACATGACATATTATTATTAATTATTAATCTGGATTTAAAACAGAACAGAAAATAGTTTGATGACGTCATCAGTCACAGCGGCTCACCTGAGCACTTTCTCCTGCTCACGCTCCAGTCGGCCGGCCAGCAGTCGCTCCTCATGGTGGCGGGCGCGCTCCTCGCCTCGCTCCTCATCTACGAAGGGTTCAGGCACAGGGGAAGCGAGACGGATTAGACAAGGTTGGTTAGTGCCTGTTTGAGAGATTCCTACATTAACTCTGTGACTTACATTTATTACAATGGGTGACTTTATGAACCTAAGTGTGCTGACGCAGCCAGTGGGGAAGGTTAGCTGCTGAGACTCATTCCTCCCCACATAAAATCCTGTTATTTGTTATTCTCCTTATTTGTTATCGGCACATAACACTCCTCATTTGTTATCTGTGGTGGCCAAGGCCAGACTGAGATTGACCATGGGAAGATAGTGTTTGAGTGACTCTTCAGTGTGTGAGAAGCTGGACTATAAATGTCGTCACTTGCTCACCTCAGTGTGTCACCTGACAAAGAATGATAAGCAAACATAATAAATGTTCTGGGAGTGATATAGACAGATATTGGCCCAGTTCAGCCTTTGAATAAACATCCGTCCTGAATGTGTCTCCTATGATATGATTCAACTTCAACTCTATACGCAAATAATCATAGAGATCAATTACTTTTGTTTCTACCCATTTGAAAACAGTTTAATAACCATTACCTAGAATGGCAGGTGTGGGGATGACAAATTAATTTCTCTCGCCCTTGTTGTGGGTGTGTTAGCTTTGTTGTGGGTGTGTTAGCTTTATATCTTGGCTACTTTATCCAGGTGCATGATCTCCCTTCATGTTGGTGTGCTTGAAGACAACACCGTCATGGCGCAAGAGTCTTAAAGATCCCACGTCAACATGGAGCGACAAAAATAAAGGATCACAAGCTAAAACTGGGGTGCAAGAAATTTAAGCACAAGCGGGTTGTGTTTGAGCGCAAGTGCAGGGTTTTAAATGAGAGTATTAAAAATCTGAACATGAGATCAATAAGCTCTCAAACTGAAAGACCAGGCTACTACTCAGCAACACTGAGATACTCCACATGTATTATAGTATACACATGCTTTCTCCAGAATGGTGAAACGACAGATAAAAGACAAGAGGTTAGAAATCAGATGTTGGGCTGCAGCCTGTACACAAATACCATGTGCAATCTGTACAAACGCACAAACAGAGTAACAGCTCTCACTCCAAGTGTCAGTTCTCATCAGTTACTAGCCTCCTCTGCTGCCTTGATATACACAGTCTTAAACCCATGCTGCTTTACTACGAGGGGCCAGCGGCAAACGGCTGAGACGGAGAGAGGAGAGAGAAAAGAGAAGAAGGAAAGCAGCGGCAGCACTCAACCAAGCCACCCAGAATAAACATGAGGATCTCCTCCTCGCACTTTCCATTTAACCCTCTTCCCTCTCATCAATGCTGACTGAAGGTCCCTGAGCAGCAGAAAGGTTTTATACAAGTGAGCAGAATGCTTCAGTTCTGCTCTAGAAGTGTGTGCGTCTGTGCATGTGTGTGTGTGTCTGTGTTTCTGTGTGTAAGCCTGCAAGGGGGACAAGAGACTTTGACAATCCCTGACATGCTCCGCAGGAAAGGTTTCAAGACTGTTACCAAGGTTACGGGGAGCCTGTCCCACATGCTATCCTCCCTGCATCAGAGAACCAGCGATTAGCACTGCACGCCCCCTCTCTCTCTCTCTCTCCACTCCTCCATCGCTGCTCCTCTCTTCATCTCACTCTCTCTTAACTTCTTTACTTCCCGGCATTCAACCTATCGACCACCCTCCGTCTGTTCACATCTTATCGTTAGCCTCTCCCTCCTCTGCTTTCTGCCTCCCTCCATCTGTCACTCATCCAGCCATCCACCCTTCTATATGGATTTTCACTGTAAATCCTTCACCGTTTATTTAGAGCACTCCATTCCTAACACAGGGGAATGACGCTATTGAACCAATCACTCGGCTCAAGCAAGGAAATGAATAAACCCCCAACAGGGATGCATGTGCACGCACACACACACACATGCAGATACATAAACATCTTCACTGTAAAGCACACAATTCGTCATGTAAACTCTCACACACACACACACAGCCGTCACTCTCAAGACTAATCCATTGCTTAGCAACGCTACCATGGTCTTATTGTGATTCAAGGCTTGTTTGTAGCTTTAACTTCACTCTGTAATAAAATGTTTAATGGAGAGAGGGTTGAGGTGGGGTTGAAGAAAAGAGGAAGAGAAGGGGGCCTGAGGAGGGACGGCCCCTGCAGAGAGGGAGAGGGAGAGAGAGAGAGAGGCTGAACTGTGGATGGACAGAATAAGCATGGAGCAGAGAGAGAAACAGAAACAAGGAGATGGAGTGGGAGCACTGTCGCTGAAAGACCTTGATGTCCAAGAATAGAGAGCACTATGGCAGGAATTGCTATGCAGCACGGAGAGCTGACTCGCCAAGAGGAGCCTTTCAACAAAATACATCCCATGACACGATTAGCGAAAAAGTTCTTTTGACTATTACGGTCACGTCACACGCATGAACACCTCAAAGTCAAACGGGGGCGGAGGAAATATGACTTTAATCCGAAAGAAAATGAATCCTCTATTATTCATGGCAACCAAAATGAGGAATCACTTGTTCTCGGTTCATTTAACTAAGAGGATCCATGTTCCCTGCAGGACCACAGCCCACAGTCCAAAGAGGAAGCAGGAGAAAGTACATTGGAAAATGTTTAAAATATATTAAATACACTTAACTTGCCAGAAAGAAATATAAAGATCAGCCGAGTGACCCTCCCCACATGTCAAGTCCTTTTAACAACTTAATAATTCAGGTGTATGCTTCCATAAACATGCAAAACACAGCCAACAAAGTTTTACTTGAGTTGCTTGCAGAATGTGCACCTGAGTCAAACCATCTTACCTTTAATAGCAGTTTGCAGAAGGGGTCTCTGTGGGTCTGAGGGGCCGCTGGCTGGTTTGCTGCTGCTCCCACAGTCCCTCTGCCGGGCCACAGCCACAGCGATGCCAACCGGAGGGTGCCGCACCTCGCCCTCCCCCTCCCGGCCGAACGAGCGAGCGCTGTCCGGCCGCTCCTGCTCCCTCTTCAGCTGGGGAGGAACCCTCAAAGCCCCTGGACCACCAGATCCGACCGATGCCCTTTCCCTCTCTCTGTCTCTTTCCCGGTCTCTCTCTTTTTCCCGGTCCCTCTCTCTTTCACCATCCATGCCAATGTTACCCAGACCTCCAAAGGGCCCTCGGCCGTCTGCGGCGAGTCTGGCCGACCCCGGACCTTCAGCAGCAAAGTTTCCACTGTATTTGATCAGACTCTGCATGGCTGAAACCTCCTGGGGGTCCGATTCCGCCCCCGCAGCTCGCTCACCCCCACTGGACCCTCCCCCCATTGACCCCCCGGGTCGGTAGAGAGCTGATGGGTCCAGGTAGCGTCTTTGACTCCCCTCCTCACCTGAACGCCCATGTCCATGTTGGGAGGTGTGAGTCTGGGGAGAATGGCTGTGGGAGTGTGGGTTGTTGGTGGGCCGGTGGCTTGAGTGTGGCGACAGTTGTGTTTGTGTAGGTTGGCTGTGGGGTGAGGGGAGTGTGTGTCCGTGTTGAGCTGCCAGAGCAGCCATGTGAGTCGTGGCATAATTAGCCAATGGGCTGATGTTATTCCACTTAGGCTCCCCCCCTGCACGCTCCACACCCAATCGGATTGAGTGTTTAGAGGTGTCCCTGGTCTCTGGGCTAAACCTTGATTGACTGGAGGAGTACGATGTGTCCTGGCCTCGTTTACCAATGGAACCATTGGAACAAATGACTGAACCTTCCTCTCTTTGATTGCTTGAATCGCCCGACTGGGAGAGTCGAGGATGATCCATCAGGCTCCTCTCAGGAAACCTGTAGCTCTCTCTCTCCCGTTCCCTTTCTCTCTCCCGTTCACGCTCCCTCTCCCTCTCCCGCTCTCTGTGTTTGTCGCGGGCCTGTGAGGCGATCTGGATCGGCCCAGCCCGCTCGTCGTAAACCTCCACAGAAGGCACATATGTGGGTGCGGTGACTCGCTGTTCTCTGTTAGGGTCTCTGGGCGTGGAGGGGTGGGGCAGACCAGCTAGCGCAGGAGCAAGGGCGTAGGAGATTTGGAGATTCGCAGCCGACATTGCCGCAGAATCGCTCCGCCTAAGTCTGTCTGGTTGAGAGTTTGAGTTATTTGCGTTATGGTTGTGATGGGGTCGAGAGCCGCCCTCCTCATCCCGACTCCTCCTGTCCGTTTCTGGTACATGGAACCTGCCCGCACCCCCAGGTGAAGGGAAGGTGGGCTGTAGAGGAGAAGGCCTGGATCTGGCCTCCACTGTGGAGGGATGGGAGAGGGATTTCTGCTGGTGGAGGTGAGGATGAAAAGACCAACCATCTCTTTCTCTCTCTGTGTCCCGGTCCCTTTCTTTCTCTCGATCCCGGTCCCCGCTCCTCGCCTGGCGCTCCTCCTCACTCCGCCCATCTAGCGTCAGGTCCACCACACTGTGAGGCCGCTGCTCCTCTCTCAGCCGTTGCTCCTCTCTTAACTGCTGCTCCTCTCTTGAACGCTGCTCCTCTCTTGAACGCTGCTCCTCTCTTAACCGCTGCTCTTCTCTTGAACGCTGCTCTTCTCTTGAACGCTGCTCCTCTCTTAACCGCTGCTCCTCTCTTGAACGCTGCTCCTCTCTTGAACGCTGCTCCTCTCTTGACCGCTGCTCCTCTCTTGACCGGAGCTCCTCTCTCGACCGAAGCTCCTCTCTCGACCGCTCCCTGTCCCTCTCTCTCTCCCTCTCCGCCCGGTAGAGCCGGTCCCTACCGCAGTCCCGGGACGTCCTCTGAGGGGTTGTGGAGCTGGACAGGGAGGCCGGGGGCGCAGCCGGAGGATGGAGAGGAGACTGGCTCAAGGAGGCCGGCAGGTAGAAACCCTCTGAAACAAAGAAAACATTAAAACACGAGTCTAAAAACAAACAGATGATAAAGATTCATGCAGACTGCAGCACAGAGAATAAAATGAATCCTGGCTGCAGGTCTGCTCACTAAAAAGACTTAACCCTAATCCTGGTGCTACTGATGTATGGCAGGATATGAGAGGGCATGTACTCTAAACTCAGCCATTTGTCTCCGTGAGGGTCTTTGGTGACAGTGACTGACCTTTATGTGAGTCGTAGAGAGGATGCTGCGACAGCGAGGGAGGTTCAAGGTGCCCCAGGGACAGGTAGGGGCTGGAGTACAGGCTGCTGGGCATGGGGGGGTAGCCTGAAGACACACACACACAGAACATGTCACACACTCACACTTCTGATATATCATTGATGTAATATCTTGGCCTCCTTGAGTTTTTAAGCCTTTTGGAGGATTACGACGACCCCAGGATGTAGATATAAGCATCTTCTGTTGTCAGCTAACAAATACAGATTAACAGCCCATTCATGCGTCGTTGGACAAATGGGATGAATTTGTTCCTGACAGGGAAAACATGAACGCCTCCTCATAGTGAATACGACAGAGAATTATGGATTCTTGCGAGAAGCTGAGTCTATTCCGAAGAAAGAACCACACAGATTTACAGGAACTTGCCTCTTTTGTCGAGGAGGAAATGTTTGGTCTCGGGAGTTTCTCAGTTTCTCAAGAAACAATTAACTTGTTATGTGGAACTCCAGCGAAACCGGTTCTTCAAATTACTCATATCCTTAAATTATGCCAAATTCCATTTTTCCTTCAATATGGCTGTGATACTCTATCGTGAGTCAAAGCAGCTCGAACAGTCTCTTAAAAGACATAAAAATATGTCTCCTTTCTGTTTTTGTTTGTTAACATTTGATTTGTACCCAATGCGGGTCTCTATGTGGACAGCGGCTAATGGTCACAACCTTACACCGCAGTCCACATAGAGACCCGCATTGGTAGGAAAGTTATTTATAAGCAGTTACTATGATGACCAGTCAGGTAGTAACATTCTGTTTCATGAAATGCTGCAGCATCAACTCCTGGGCAATCAAATCTAATATATCTTCTTTGAAAAGCCCAGGAATACAAAGTCGGAAGAAATGAGACCATCCATTGACAAAAGACTACACTTATTTAAATAATAAGCCCTTTAATCAATTAGCTCATTAGCAGAAAATTAATTGGAATCTTCTTTGATATTTTATTCATAGTTTCAGTCTTTTTCTGAGAATTTGCTGCTTGTAAACTGTAACCATTCGAAATTATCTCATTGAATTCTTAGAAACCGTTTTCTTTTCTGTTTGCCTATTTATACACAGTCATCACATTGGAAAGATACATTTTCCGTTCACACTGTAATCTTGTTAATCGTTCTACACTGACCCGGTAGTTTAACCTCTTGTCACCTACAACAATTCATTTTGTCCATGAGTGTTGGGCAAGAGTCTGCCCGTCAGCCAGCTGCTGCTCTCAGAGACCAGATCTTAATATAGTCAAAGCCTTGTAATGCTCTGGATGTCAGGCCAGAGCGGGTTGCTACTCGGGCGCTGGCTGATGATGACACCGAGTTAAACCGACCACCACCCAGAATGAGTGAGACATTCCCTGTTCCCACACTCCAGCCATTCCCAGCAGAATCAAAGCACCGCTTAGTGTCCCAGCACTAAGTGTCGGCGAGCAAAGCTGAAGTATAAATCTGTCCGCTGTCCGTTTTGAGACGGGCAGAAATGGAGACGGCCCGGGGGAGGCGGGTGGCTGGGGCGTCAGCGGGGAGAGGAGGGCACCCAGAGACAGAAATATAAGAGGAACGATGTGACGAGAGCAGAGGAATGCAGGATAGGTTTCTTGCAAAGCTCCCTTTAACCACAGTTAACAGCTAGCCTTGATCTCTGACAGGTTAGATACGGGCGCTCCTGTGCATCGCAGGCATATCCAAAGTAACTGCAGCCTGGAAAAAACACCTCTCCAGCTCTTAGAAACTTTAGCTGCTATTAAATCCCCTCGCCAGGTATTAAGAGTCTCTTTGAGCCAGTGAAGGATTCTATTCATATCAGAGCAAGTCAAGCCTGCACGGCTGCTTATGTCTCCAGGAGGTTTCAGCTTCTTTAGCTTTATATACTCAAGCTTCAGCTCAGGCTCAACTTTAAGTCAAGCGTCTAAAGTCCATACGTTCCTCATCCCTCGCTTCTCGGGCTTCATGGGAAGTCAAGCAGGCTGCGTCTTGGCAGGAAACAAGTGGCTGACCTGAGCTTCATTAAAAATCACCCTCCTCCTGGTTGCGGCCTGGAGGAGAGTTTAGGTCAAAGCCGGTTTAAGCCCCTTTTCCACTGGTCAAAAAACAAAACACCCAATAACCTTTCGTCAGCAATGGGAGAGAGAATCGGAATTCACTCCCAGGCCAAATGAGGGGAGTTAATCGTCTCGGGTGATGGAAACATTACACCTGGGTGAACCTGCTAATTTCGCAAGACAGCAAGGTGAGAGAGCTCCTCGGTTTACAGTGTGGGATATCGTGAGGTAAACTCCTCCATTGGCAATGGGAAACGTGTCAATAACCTCTGAGCAGGTTTACCATCTGTTAGAAAACTGTAAAATAGGTATAATGTTTACTCCCGGGTCAAAACACTCTGCAGTAGACACAGTTTTTTATCAGCTCCAGCCAGGACACGCTACTCTTCATCTTCCTCTTCTTCAAGAAGCTGCACAGTTTCTGGAGCAACATTATAACATGCATTGAATTCATGGGAGGTGCTTATGGTTTTTGAACCTCGGGAACAACGTGTGACTTTTTCTGTGTATTGTGCAAGATGCAACACTGGCATGAAAGCGAGGTGAGAGCTTCTCAGTTTCTGTGGCTTTTCTGACGTCAAACACAATACACTGTTTTTAGGATATGACATTCTGGTTTACCCATGTATGAAAAGAAACTGCTAATCTTGGTGTTAAAGAGGTTTCAGATATGTCTGGTTCAGCACAAAGAAAAAGAAAAGGGTTATGACTATTTCCTGGCTCTGAATTTACTTCAGTTGTAATCCTGTGCCTGCGCCGCCCCCCTTGAAGTGACCCTGAATAACACAAAGTAAACTCAAGACAAAAATCTCAAGGAAATCAGAAAAAAGCTAATCACATATAATCTGATTTGCTGTGTTTGGAAAAGCACCGAACAAGATCTGTCGCGCAGGCGATGCAATCGGCTTTAAAACTGGAATCCATTCGTCCTTCTCGCTTTACCGTGCCAAAACGCACTGCGAAATGTGTCTCCTCCTATCTGACCTTCTACTCCAGCGAGATTTGATAAGGAGACACAGAAGGACACGAGGGAACGTGGAGGGAACAGAGATTCAATCGCACACAGAGCAGGCCAGAGGGGAAGGACTGAGAGGACAAAACACATGATAGATATACCCAGTCCTTCAGGGGCGTATATGAACATCTGTGTCTAAAAGCGTGCTCAGAAGCTAGGTCAGGAAAGACGTGTCGGAAAGTGGGGCAGGAGCGATAAAGACAAAGTACTTACTGGACAGGAAGTTCAAAAAAAGAACAAGTGAGAGAAAGATAGATTACAGTAACGCATCACAGGCGATAGTAAGAGACCAGTCGCGGACATGGGGAGAGCGACGCATTTAGGACAGAGCCATGACTGGAGCTACCAGCCGAGACAGAAATGGAACAGGATCCCACTGGAGCAAGCAATGAGGAGCAGAAGAGGAACAAGCCTCCTGGGCATTGGACGGGAGCAGACTGTGATGTCATGTGTCTTCTAGCATTTCAATTATGTACGGGGACGGAAAGGAGGTCAACAGCAAAGAGAGGGAGAGACGGAGAGAGAGAGACGTAAATGTTTGTGGAGGCGAATTTACCTTCATGAGTGTGTGATGCCCAGAGCTGAGCCATCTGCAGGCTGCTGGGATTGGCCGATCTGTACGCGGGGTCAGAGGTCAGGGGGGAGGGGCCTGGATAACCAGACAGGAAGTGACCGGGGCCTGTCGGGAAGGCATCGCCTAGGAACAAGAGAAAGAAAACTGTCAGTCACCCTCGTACCACAAGAAAACCCATCTAATAACAGACGAAGACGATCGATTGTTACTATACATTCTATCACTTTCCCCATTGTGTGTGTGTGTGTGTGTGTGTGTGCGCGCACAATCAATAGTAATACACGCTGATGTGTCCATGCCGAGGAAGTCTGTTGTAATCACATTATTACTGAGCCACCGCGCACTCCATTTCAACAAGAGAGACCACAGACAGACTGCAGTCCGGAGAAGACGACAGTTAATGTGACCACCGACTCGAACCACAGTCGTCACAACAGCACTGGAGTCATCCTGTGGTGGTGAGGCTTCTTCAACTGGGAGGGAGCAGTGATGTGACGGGGGCATTAAGGGCATCACATCCGCCTTGTTGATCACACACACTTTCTCTCTGGAGTTTCTCTAACCAGCCCTCGGGTGTAAAGTCAGCAGAAAGTCAGAAGGAGCTGATGTGTGAAATAATATGCATTTTTCACACCTCTACAGCAAATATCCATTCGACAAAAAATACCTATTTAACGTGAAAAAATAATCTACCCTCTTCAAAGTGAGGTGTTTGTACAAAACACATGTTGACATCACACACCTCCCCATTAAAACCAGATCCATCCCTCTCACGCCCACAGAGTGAATTCTCATAAAACATTTCATATCTCAACATGATAACAGCTATCGATTGTTTTTACTACACTTGTTTTTATTAGAGCCCCCCCCTCACTGTGTGTGTGTGTGTGTGTGTGCACCATTGACTAGTAGTAAACTTTGAACCTTTGAACCTTTACTGCCTCTTTCAATCACAACCTTCTCTGGAAACAGTTTCACGTTTAGCTGAGGTTTCCCCTCCACCCCGCCCATTACCGAACGCACCACACAGCCATTACCCTGATAAAACTAACCATGTGTGTAGGGGAAAGGGTGCTGCCTGTACCAGGGCGGGGGGGGGAAGGGGCTGAGTGGGTGTGTGAGTGATTCTGTATTAGTCCTGTGGGAATCTGAGAGACATGCTGTGCTTGCTGAGTTTTTCCCCTGCATCTAAATCAGTACATTAAAACCACAGTCCGTCAGTGCCAGTGCACACACACACACACTCATACACACACATACACACACATACACACACATACACACACACACATACACACACACGCCCCTTAAATCAATAGCAAATGCTGCTTTTCCAATTAATCACAAACAGGCGTGTAGAGCCAGATTTATTCAAGCTTCTTCATGTCTGCATGTGTGTCTTTTTTTGGTGTGTGTACTGAGGGTCTCTGTGTGCGTGTGTTGTGGCTGCACTGCATCATGTTATGATCACTGACATGTGCAACAGTTTCTTGCAGTGAATGCCCTTCGAGACACTGCAGGACACACACGGACACACACACACACACACACACAGACACACACACAGTGATTAATCTTCAGTTAGTCTCAGTACATTAACTCAGCTGGAGAAACACGCCCCCTTGTCCTGTGCGGAGCAGCACAGCGACGAGGTTTCACTTCCACACAGACACCACCTACTGGGCTACAACGTGTTATTCATTATAGCTTCGCCTTACTCATACACAGAAGTGATTAGAGCCCATCTGTCTCTCTGCCATCATCCATTATATCCTGTTCATCGACACAATTCAAATCGCTGACGTCCAAAGAAAAGCATACGTCTCCCAAAATTGTGAAATTGAGCAACTGTGACCTAGTTCCTTGCAACGCTGAACGTAAATAACTTCACACTTGGTCCAGCAGCACAGTGGCTGCACCGTATTGATCTTGTCCTCCTTTATAAAAGTAAAAACTGAATCTCTGCCAACAAATCATATCCTTCTTCTTCAGGTGGAATCACAGTAAGCGAACTAAATCAGGATTTATCTCACAGATTCAGACTACATCCACACTACTACATTTTAGTTTGAAAACACATCAACCTTTAGAGCAGCTGAAACGGTGACGTTTGGAAACAGCAGATTGCTTCCATTTTAGTTTGAAAACTCTGGGGCTGCATTTTTGGATGTGCAGAAACTGAAATGTTGGGAAATGATGATGTATAAACCACAGCTAGGCCTTTCGCCGATTCATCAGACTCCTCTCACGTGACCCTTGTCGATGAGACCAGATCTTATTCAAGCAATCTGTGACAATTCCCGTGTCCATACGCGAGTGGTGGCTAGTTGTGCGTTTTCAGGCATGTTGGTACAGACGGGGATTAAAAATCTGAGTTGACGCGCTCGTGTGGACTGAGATTGTTTTTTTTAATAAATACAAAGATCCCTTTTTTTAAACCGCCACTTTTCCACCCTTCACTCCATAGCGTGCATGTCGGTCAGGCTACGTGCCAGCGGTGTTGTTATAACAAATCATTCCTCACCTAGAATCCATTTCCTAATTGTTACCTGGTGTGTGAGGAACAAAATGTAGACACACACAGAACACATTCACACACACACACCACCTGTCAAGGATGTTGAAGTCCTGTAGGATGTCAGCAGTTTCCAGTTCCTTCAGGCCAAACACCAGGGTCTCACACGCACTCTCACACACACACAGACACACACATAAAGATGCCCCACTAGAGTGCAGATCAATCTCAGCATCACAGCCGCCTACAGGCCTTTTATTCATGTGCGCACACACACACCTTCATGCCAGTGTTCAGTGAAAAAAATAAAAACCTAAATTCCCATTCGCCCTTCCTGAACAGTGTAAAGGAGGAAGAGGAGGGAGGAGAAGAACGAGGGAAAACATTTGTGCTCTTCGTTCCAGAAACAACATCCAAATGGTAGCTGAGAGGGAAACGTTTCTTTAAATGTTTTGAAATGACTCTTTCAATACCTCCCTCTCTTTTTTTCACTCTGCCCTTTCCTTCCTTCCTTTCTCACTCTTTCCCTTTACAACTCTATCCCACTTTCCCACCATGGACACACACACCGACCAGTTGGCTCTCACTTCACAAGACCGTTACTTTGCCATATTGGGATAAGAGAGTTGCCAAGAAACACGCTCTCTGACTCCCAACACGTTCTGAGCCTCCATTTTCAGATCCTCATAAGAAGCGTATCTAGGAATCAGAGGAAGAGGAGGAGGAGGAGGAGGAGGAGGAAGAGGAGGAAGAGGTCTGCTACAAATGAATTCTGATAGAAAAAGCTGTAAATACGACACACACACGCAAAACAACAATACTGGAACACATACAAAAACACAGAAGATACGAGAGAGAATAACTCTGGTATAAATGTCTGACACACACAGACACACACACACACACACACACACACTGTGAACCCATCTGTTACCCATCAGTGGTACTCAGAGCTTGGTTAGCTTGAGGGGAATCTCTATTGATCTCTAGTTTTTTATTCCCGGCAAGAAAAACATTCAAACTGAAAAAAACGGTAGAGGCCTGTCCGGCTCTGCCACAGCTATAACTGGCACACTGACACTGGTAACCATTAATCCTGACTGTAAAGCAGAGGAAGCGCTCCCCACACAAACAGGGGGGTGAAACGTGTGTCTGTCAACAGAGACTGCATCTCTATTTGTGAGTGTGCGTGTGTGTGTGTGTGTGTGTTCAGCCGGGCTGCGAGCATGTGGCTTTAAGTGTGTTAATGATTTCAAAATGTACAAGTCTGGGTTTCCTGTGTTCCCGGCTGTTTAGAGGAAACTATTTTGTTTGTGTGTTTGTGAGCTCAAGCTGAACACAAGCGGTTTCGCAAGTTCACAAATGCCTCGGCTTTTACGATGAGCTGCAGTTTCGACATTGTCAACTTTTAGTTTTGCATATCACGGTGCAACATGTTAGTAAAGCCCCTTTTTTCCCCACTGGTGAAAACACCCACTAACATCTGGCTTTTGTCTGGAGTGGGGATGTATATATCTGCATTAATTCCTCGGTATAATGACAATAGACACAGGTTTTTTTTTAAATCGGCTCCTAACGGCTGTTAAAGAAACCAGACACCAAGGTGAACGTGCCAAGTTTGGCAAGACAGCGCACCAGGGGTAAAAAAAAACACGAGAGGCAAACTTTCCTACTGGCAATGGGAAAGGAGCCAATTGCCTTTTTTACTCATGTATATAAAAACTATATATACCTGCTAATATGGGTTTGAAGGAGGTTTCTCAGATGAGGCTCCTGCTTTGCGTTACAGTTTTGTTGATTAAGCTGTTTCGAAATTTGTAAAGGAAATGTACAGAGCAAAGTCATTCAAATCCTTGTGTGTAACTCAGGAAATATCAGGTCTGGAAAATCCATGTATAGCAGGATATGGAGTCACAAATACCAAACAATCCTCGGGATTGTTTGGTATTTTACCCCCGTACGAGATGGTTTCGTATTTGGTAAAAAACACCTTAAATGGGAAGTTTTAAAAAGCCTGTGTCAAGAGGGAAATAACCTTTGAGCAAAGGCTGTTTACTGTTGAACTTTCATATCTTCTAAGAAAAACAGAAACTAGACGTAAGTCAAAATGACAAATATGGAATCATGCCAATGACAACAATTGTCTGCTTCCTCTCTCATATACATTTATCTGTCTAATGCATCTTGTATGTTTATGTAAAGCCCTTTGAGTTGCCGCTGGGTCTGAAATGTGTTATATAAATAAACCTGCTATGCCAATAAAGATTGTAGGAGGGAGAACATATGTTTTTCCATCGCAACTATAAATAGGTGGACATCATGGATGTAATGACGCAAACGGTGCTGAAAAAAAAATCTTATTGGAATAAAACGATTTTAACCAAAACAAAACAAATGCAGATGCTTAGGTTTCAAAAATCAATCAGTCAAAGGTTTTAGAAATACCCAAATTTGTCCAGTTTATATTGGAATGTCAGTCGTTCACTCTGTTAAACAACGAGACGCGGTACAACAGAGTGAACTGACAACTTCAGGGACAGCGACTGAACCCTGTTATTAAACGGGTCCTGGTGCTGAATTATTTAAGACCAGATCAAAAGCTCCAACTTTATCCGTTCAGCTCTCAGTAGTTAAAATAGATTTTCTATTTATTATAGAGACATAAACGTTATCTTGCAAATTTTATTCCTCCACCTCTTCTGATAGATATTCGTTTATTCTTCATTTTACACCGTCTCAGATCTAGATCTTTCTCTCTCTGCACCATATGCACACACAAATACACACATACATACATTTATACACACACAGACACACCTTGCTGCTTTTAGTGAGACTTAGTTGTCAAAGCTGACGAGGCTTGTTGCTACAGGTGCAACAGGTCTTCTGCATGTGGGGGTAGAAACTCGAGACGTCTCTAGAAACATCTAGAAAGTAAGTCCATCAAATGCATGTGGAGAAACACACAGTTTAACTGCAGAGCTCTCAGTTCATCCGTCACTGTCCCGGCTCTGTTGTGTGTGTGCGAGCAGCCTGGAGACCACACACACTATGAACCGAACTATACAAACACTGGTTACTGATTAAAAAGTAAGGATTAGCCAAATGACTGTTGTGGGTGTTTTCATAACTTCAGTCTGAAACGGTTGGAGACGGCAACATAAACACATGTAACTACACAACAGGAGAAAGAGAGTGAGTGTTGCAGTGCCAGTAAAATGTTAATACCAACAACGTTGTGTTTTAATGTTTTAAACTGCTGAAACTCAGACTCATGTGTGTTTGAACCTCGATGTGTCAGGCTGTGACTCTCAAAGCTACTGTGAAGACTGCAGTTGTTATTTTAAAACACACACACACCCCGATACCAGCAAATGTGAAGAACCCACACACAATCATGCAGTGTCACACCATACAGAATGGTATGCACAGTTGCAGGGTCACAGGTGCACTGAAACACACACAGACACATATGTACTTAAAGACATGTGACGACTACTAGTTAAACCTGTAGCACAGGATACTGCTGTGTGCTATGTGACAAATATCTATTGTTTCAATATCACGTTCTATTGTTCATTTCTTTTTAAATATTGGGATGATACTGGGTTTTTCCACAACACACGCAGGCGAAGAAATGTCTATGAAAGCAACACACACACACACACACGTGGGAGAGGGAAGGGGTCTTTCCAAACAGGAACAGGACCCGAGTCGTGTCTTCTCTCAAACTGAAGTGGTTCGCTTATGACACAAACTAGAAAATCCTACTTTACAAGTTACACAACACAATCCCAACACAAGTAACCTGGTTTACCTAAAGTACCGTCTCACAAGAGTTTAAAACAGAGACACGGGCAGAAGTAACGTGGTGGAGAAATAAGAGTAACAACATGTATTGTTATTTGGCTATATTTATAATTTGAAATGTGTGATGACCACTATCAACTGTTCACAGGAAAGAGACCTGAAGAAATAAGTAATAACTGATCGATTCAGTGAGACTGTTCCTGGGGTGTTTGTGCTGAGAGGAAAAAAAGCTCAGCAAGGACAATTAAGTGAGCAAATTATTCGAGTTAATCTCAGGATGATTTAAAACTAAATGGCAGATGTCAGTTAATGGTCAGAGGTGCAGGTCGCCCGGGCGCCTCAGCTGGCTCAAGCTCATAATGAAGAAACAGTCGATTGTGGCTCCTCTCACACGTCAGACCTGCTCCCCGTGTGCCTTCCGTGTCGCTGCGCATTCTGAGCTGCGGGTCTCCGGGGAGGAACATATTATAAACCTTATGTAACGGGACACGTAGCGAGCGCGACACGCCGCCCAAACCGACAGACACAAGGCAGTGTGCGACCTTTGTGTGTCGGAGGGTGTTGTTTGAGTCGAAGGGAAGGATCTGGCAGAGGGAACGACTTAGCTAATGCTTGAGGTATTTCAACATGCCACAGCACGCTCTTCCACAAACACACATCTGTCACTCTTATGTTTGACAGCTGTGTGTGTGTGTGTGTGTGTGTGTGTATTGTTTGTGCGAGTGCGTGTGAGTGACTGTGCGTGTCATTAGTCTGCCTCTGACAGGTTTATTGTAGCAGGGCAGTGGAGCCTTGTGCCTCCTCTTAAAGGAGCCTGTTTTCTCTCCTGAAAGATTCAATTAAACTGAGAGACGATGTATCCGAGCCACATCTCTCTCTCACACAAACACACACGTAAGAGTCTGTGTGTTGAAAACATATAAACACACACTAACCACATTAATGTTAACGTAAACAGACACCTTAACCAAGTAGAGTGGAAGACAAATGGGCATCGGGCAAGACAACCCTGGCCTGCCACGCACACTGCATGAATTATACTTACACCCCTGTACCCATGAATGTGTGTGTGTGTGTACATTTGAAGGGCCACCACATTCATCTAGCCGTGTTTGAATGTGTTGTGGTCAGGGTAAATCTCCTCCTTTCTCTCTGCAGAGACTCCCAGGGGGAAACCCCGGCTCTAGCTGCACTAAGCACAATCACATGCTTCTATTCCCATACACAAGAGCTCAATCCTCTCATCTACACTGATACTCACACACACAAACACACACACACACACACACACACATATCTCTCAGCTCTTATCCTTTGAAAACAAAACCCTGCTTTCCACCTTAGGGACTGTGCCCATTTATTTCTCCTTTTCCATTTGTCTTGAGCGAGTTTCATCTCTATCCACTGATTCCTCTTCTCTGCCCTCCCCACGACCCCTACTTTTGAATCACCCGTCTCACTCCAATCGTCTGATGCTGAGCACTGACGGTGTGTCTGCATGCTTGTGTCTGCGAGCAGAAAAGTTGCTGGTTCAGGTGCGTTTATCCCTAAAGCCACACAGATGAGGGGCGTCATCTTTTGCCTCATTAAGCATTTGTTCCAAACTGCACTCGCCAAACTTCTACGGTCATTATATACATTTAAAGCAATCATCTACAACAATGCCCCTAATGGGATTCAACCTGCAGCCAGTCTGTGCCAATGTTACTTTATTAATTTTAAAGAGATAAGTACTTAGTTAATTGGCCTAAATACATTTAAAGAGATGCTGCACACAGATAACTAAGTAACACAATGCAATAGAGTATTTGGCAGCAAAAATGCCATTCAGATGAGAACCCCTTGCTCATCCTTAGATTCCTGATAGTTAAAAAAAAGAAAAAGTACAGCCCCATCAGCCTTTGACAGAAATAGAACAGTTGTGAAAATAAAAAAGCATCTGTGGCCTCGTCTCCTCGGTGCAGTCGCGTTTCAGACGGCTCTACCTCCGCTGCTCTTGGAGGCGAGAGGGAGGGACGAGGACAGATGGCCCTCAATCTGGTGATGAGGCACCGGCAGACCTCCAGTAGCCAGAGGACCATTCATAGCCATTTTACATCCTTAAACTGGGACTCAGACCTTATTGTGTGTTAATATATAAACCTATGCTACACAAAAGGTAATACAATGATGTCTTACACAGGATCCCCTTTAGGCTCAAGCAGCACAAACGTGCACAATCTATTTGCAGCTTCACAATGCATTTAAAACTAATCTTAATCTTTCTCTAAGAACACACACACACACACACACACACATCTGGAGGTGTGGAAATAAATTTACTTCATTAAATCAGGTGGAGATCCTATTAAAAATTAACTAAAAAAGAAATGAATGGAGGCCCCTGGGAAATAGGTATGTGCTGGCAGCCATTAACGGTGAACCCTGCTATCAAGAGCTCAGCCAAACACAACTGTGCAGAAGATGTGGAGATCTTTTTCCAACACATGTAAACAACAGCAGCAGCAGCAGCAGCAGCAGCAGCAGGGCGGTCTGGGCGACTCTGATTGCACACCGGCTCCTTGAGCGCTGGAATCATGCTGCTCGTTGCAATTAAACAGGAACATTATCAACATTTGCGGTTGCTGAGTAATTATCACGTAACAGGCCTGTGTGGTGTTATTACAAGCACGGGACCGAGATCTCAGCCGGGTTTGATGAATGTGATGTGTGGGGATTTGATATTGAGGAGCGCCATAAAGCCAAATGACCTGTGTCGTACAGTTGTGTGTTCCAGTGGGTGGAGGCAGCGAGTGTGCGTAGGGGAGGTGTGAGTCGGGGAGATGAGAGGGTCAGTGTGTGTGGGCAGAATAAAATGCATCCCGTTTTTAAAAGGAGTGTTTAAACTGCCAATCTGGGCTGGAACGGTGGCCGGGGTCAATTCCACTTCAACAACTGCTCCCTCCCGCACCACATAGACTTGTCCCACACATGCATGTCTGTGCACATACACACACACACACACACACAACCACAAGCAGTTTTCAGCTCGTTTCAGAGCCACAGGAGGGAGAATGGAAGAACATCGTCCCAGCGAATCTGTTCCTGCTGCTGCTGCAAATGCTGTTTGCAGGGTGAAACCCAAACGTCTCATCATTTCACCTAAAAAACCTCTCCACGTTATTCTGGAGGCACAAAAATCCTCTGTGCCCTCGCACCTCTCTTTCCCAGAACATCCGTCAGTCATCCTTACCCCCCCCCTGCTGCGAGCTGATTCTCCTCTCTGACAGCTTTTCATGTGTGCGTGGAGTGTGTGTGTTTGTGTGTCAAATTAACGCTTCATCAGAGCCTGCACCACCTCACTTTACTAGACCTTCTGTACCCCACGCCCCGAGCAACAAGCACAGCATTGAACCCACGCTCGACTGGGGGGGGGGAAACACAGACTCAGCTCGATATTATCATCTTCGGGGGGGGTTTTACCTCTGAAAAGGAAAACCAGCAACTAGAAACTGTAATTTGATCTGCGCCTGCAGCTTCACGGAGATGTAAGTAACTCGATGATGGTGTGTGTCAGACTTTCCATTTTCCAAAAGAGGCGGTCGACACAAACAGCATATTTGAACCCTGACCAGCTCTGACTTCCCCCTCTGACGGACCGCAAGACTGTATGCAAACATTCACTGTTATCTTTTTTAGCACGGTGTTATTTTAAGACTGCCATTACTAATAGGAGGAACAGAGCTCAGTGTGCAGGCAGTAAAGTGACGATCACCAGCAGCTCTGCGGGGGAATAACATTAACTGACTGAAGCTAGGTAACACACACACACACACACACACAGAGAGAGAGAGAGACACACACACAGGTAGAGGGATGTAAACAAACACATGGGGGTTTTTCCCTCTGCCTTTTTTTATGTCACACATTTTCTTTAATGGCCAAACACATCCAGATCGTCCACCTTGCATCTAACGTGCTACTACACACACACACACACACACACACACAATCCCACACACAGTAGAGTGATGTAAACAAACACATGGGGGTTTTCTTAATGAGTCAGTGTGTGTTTTATGCCACACCTTTTATTTAATGGTCAAACATATCAAAGTCCTCCACCTTGCACCTGATCTGCTCATTTTAAAAAACACACACAAACCAGTTTCCCCACACTGGCCCTGGATCCACCAGGAGCACAAGTGACTGTCCAACACAATTTATACACAACCGCAGGGGAGCATCGACCAAATGTTCCCGAGGAGCAGCTTCATCACTTCAGATTCTAGAACCGGAGCCACAGCCATTCCTCACTCGTACGAACACTCCGGCAAATTACCCCAGCAGGGGAAGAAGTGGTCCGTCATCAAGGTCACAACATCACCACTCTCCAAACACACACACACACACAAACACACACAACCTGCACTGGGGGTGTGATGCTCCACATGCAATCCAAAACCACTGCACCCTGACCTGCCGCAACAACATCCACACATCACGGTGGTGTGTCCGACAACCAGGTTCGAAACCCGCCTGGTGATTTTCCGCTGGTTCCCCCACTAGCCGTGGATCTTTACCCCGGGGGCCACACTCTCACATGGGGAACTTGTCCCCCCACACACCGGGGGGGGCTCGGTTCCCACTGCACCGACACGATGACCGCACACTGTGCCGCGAACCGTGCGCATTTTTTGGCGCAGCGTTATTCCCAAGTTAATCATTGATAACCGGCGGGTTGTGCTCCGGTGGCACCGGCGGTAAGGCGACCCGGTGTCGGGTGTTGTACTCACTGTGGTGTGGATGGAGGTTAATGGCCGATGGCATGAATTTTCCAGAGTGGAGAGGCGGCGGGTGACTCGAGCCCAAGTGACCGGGCGAGGGAGGGATCCTCCCGGCGGCGGCTGCTGCTGCTCCGAGGCGGTGAGACTCCATCGCGAGCCCCGCCAACAACGGAGGTGGTACGTGGACGGATCGGGGAGGTCCGAAATCTCTGCCATCCATTATCCACACAGGGGAAAGTTATAAAAAGAAATGGTTCCCCGTATTCCGAAAAAAAAAGACAGCGTCGGCTATAATAATGTCTTTAGTTCCCCAGGCGACCCGGGCTCCCTCTCGGCCATCCTGCTGACCTGGAAAACACAAGAGCAAAGCGGCGTGATTCTCAGGAAACTGTCCGGACACTTGGAGGATTTCTCGGGTTTCAGGCGAACAGGCGGCCGCGAACGCGCAATGACGCAGTTTGGAAAACCACTTCAAAAACTAAACCCCGAGTCGAATCTGCTCGATGTGAGGGAGCAGACGACCTCCTGTGTAAGCAGCCGAGCGGCGGGTCTCGATCCAGGTTTTACTTATATCCTCGATTTTGTGGTGTGTGTGTGTGTGTGTTTGTTTCAGCGGAGTCGAACCGCTCCTCCTCCCCCGGCTGCAGAGCGAGCAAGGCGGCCGCTCCGGGGCTCCGCTTCCCGGGGAAACACGCAGGAGAGAGGCGGCAAGCTGGCTGCTCTGCCCCGGCCGTGAAAACACCGAGCGACCCCGCGACGGAAAACGCGTTAAACGGGGAAAATTTAACAACCTTTTCCCCCCTCTTTTTTTTTAAATGTCTCAGACCATCAAGATTGTTTTTTGGTCTAAACCGTAAACCAGCAATGGAGGCGAGGGGCCGGGCTGTAAACCAATACACCATAAATACTGGAGGACGCATCGCAGATAAATTTCAAACGGGTTAAAAATAAATAAGGTCGCATAAACCTGCATCGTTAATCAGCGGGGCTCGCGGTGTTCTGTTGCCCGCAGAGGCGAGTTTAGTCCGGGTTAGTTCGCCGGTGGACATGGGTGCTGCCCCGGGGAGAGGAGCCAGACACCAGCCCCGTGAAACACCCGAGTTTAAAAACAAGAAAAAGCCTCGTTTTTAAATCAAGATATCGACAAAGATGTGAGCTAATATTAAATTAAACATATTTTACAACATTAATCGACGGATTGTTCAGTTTGTCGAATCTGTTAAATTGTTGATTTAACGCGTTTTCTGATTTAAAAATAAATAAAATCCTGGGAGATGAGAAACATTCAAAAAACATAAAAAATAAAACTTTTAGTGAGAAAAACATCGAGACTTTATCCGCAGAGGTTTTTTAGATTCGAGGTCTTTTGGGAGATTCCGAGTGTTTGTTGTGATTTTTTCCGCATTTGCACGAAAAATAAACACAAGCGAGTCAAATCAATTAAAGTTAAAAACAAGAAAAAAACGCCGAGTTAACCTCCAACAAGAGGCTGGAAGCGAACACACTACAGCGGTGACTCGTGATATCCAGGCGGGCGGGAGGTGGAGGAAGGCTCGGTCAGAAGAAACCACAATAAAACGCTTCTTAACCTTTTTTCCTCCATTATAAAAAAACCCTCAGCGGACTCTCGTGTCGCCTGTGGCCGCGGTGGAGGACTCTCCGGAGGGGTAGTGATCCAGGCGGCCGGTCGGAGGAGCTCCATGCGGCGGTGCTGCTGCTGCTGCTGGAGGCGGAGGAAGAAGCCCCGCGTCTCCGCCACGTTTCAAACTTTTTCACGGTTCCTCTAACGACGCTGCACGAAAAACTTTCGCGGAGGAAACGACTCGGAAGTGTTCGTGTTTCTCTTCAAACAAATACCAACACAAACAAAAAACTACAAAGCGAACCTTCCGCGCCCTTTTCACACACATACACAACCTGGATTTTTGTGTGAAAACAACAAGTTAGCGTGAAGAAATGACAACAAGGAGACAACAAACCCGCCGAAGTGTTTCTTACTTGAATGGAGAAACAAAACCAAAAAGGGGGGGTAAGGAGCTAAATAAAAAAAAACAACACGCAAACGCTTGTTAAAATGGGCGCAGGTTGCGTGGAGCTGCGGAGCGACCCATCACAGGCTGGTCCGGAGGTAAAGTGGGGGAGAAGTTGTGTGGTGGGTGGGGGGGGGGCGGGGAGAGAAAAGCTCGCGACGCGTCCGTGAAAACTCAGCTATGAAGCCCAGCATTGTTTCTCACGCCCCGCCCCCTCTCTACACTCTCTTCCCCACACACACACAGACACACACACACACTACTACCGCCCAGCCCTGTGAGAGTCGCAGCAGCGCCGCCCTCTGATTGGCCGCCTGCAGTGTCCATCACGGGTCCCTAGTGGTTAGAGATAAAACAACACTGGCCCCTCGCCAGAAGTATAAAACCAATTATGGAGCAAGGAGGTTGATCCGTTTCAAGGTCCCCTCGCTTCTCCCCTGCAGGGCGGGGCGATCACAACAAGCCCGGGGCCCCACTGCCCCCACACACACACACAGCACCGACATGATTAGCACAGACTCTCAGTAATTGGGGGGGAGCACAAAGTGTGGGCGAGTTGTGACCCCGCAGGAATGTTGCACTTGTTTTTTTTTGTTGTTGTGGAGTTTAGAGCCTCCGGACATTCACTGACCTCTGGAGAATCTCCTGACATTGTCCCCGTGGGAGGGGGCGGTCTGTGGGTGGGGTTCCGGACTTTCACCTGCATAATGTCCGAATGAGCTCACCTACAAATTGAGTCACCACGAGTCAGTTATAATAACTTTTATTGTAATCACAACTTTATTTGTATTATAAACACTTCTCTAAACATGGTTACAAAGTGCTACACAAAATCCATGGCAAAGAAAATGAGTGAACTTAAATAAACGTTATTAAAATTCAGTTTCTTTCTAAGAGGTGAATCATAACATAAACAAGGTCAAGACCTGAACAGTTCCCACAATAAGCAACACATTGATGACTGGGGAGAACACTCATCAACTGGAAGAAGGCTCTGGAACCAGTGTGGGCGACCGTCTGCCTCAACAGGTGAAGGGAGGTAAAAGGGGAAGAGAAGAGAGGAGAGGTGGGGGGGCAAAAAGAGAGATGTTGATGATGTGTTCCATCACACCTCGGAGTTCAGAATAGTTTGGGTGACGTCACAACCAAATTACCTGAGTAGATATTGTCCCAGTCACACAGGAACAATGTCAACGTTAGCCAGCTAGCACTTGTTAGCATAACCAGTTTATAATAACGCATCATGGTTTAGGCGTAGGTCGGTCATTCCGAGCTCTGAGACGTAATGGAACTATAATATGCAACAGACAAAAACTGAAGGACAAAAAAAAACAAGACAATTATCTCAGGATGACATCAACAAATGTCTGCTACGCCTCACCGGACTGTCCCGGGGATTTCTGAGTTGATATGAATGTGTTCTTCATACGTGAATCTCCAGAGAAAGTCTTATATGCAGTTCTATTTATATTCTGTACTTGGGTTGTAATATTGAATTTCTTCCATCCATAAAGGATTGTCATAGCGTATGAGTCTATTTTTAAGTATTTAGAGAGAGAGACAGCATGAAGAGACATGCTCTTTATTCTATAAAATACAGAGAGGCCTCTCTCATATACCGGGCATGAGCGCTACTGCGACTTGTCATTGTGGTCACCTTCAGTTTTGATTCGCCCACACTTTCTAACCGAGGAGCAGCAGCCGGGCCTTCTCTGTGCACATTGCCCCCGAGCAGTCCTTATAGGAGCAGAAACTCTGGATGTGTCCCGGTGCACAAAGTGGCCGAGGCCGAGCGAGGGAAACTCGTGGATTTGCATCTGAAGAGGAGGGAAAGTGGGGTTTTCAGCTAGAGCCATTCTGTTGAGATGCAGGAGGAGGGTGTGGGGGGGTCAGAACTGGGGCTCTGACCCCCCCCATCACATAACCCCCCCCCCTGTTCCTTCTCCTGCACCTTTATCACCAGGATCCACGTGTTTCTTTTGATCTGACCCGCCCCTGTGTTACATAGTTGCAAAAAATGTTGATTAAAAAAATCCGAGGCGGTTTCAAGCTGCCCACCCCCCCACTCCTCCACCCCTCCACCCCTCCTCCTGACAAGGAGACCGGTTTCAAGGCGGCCCTCCGGCTCCGGTAGGGGGAGAGTGACTGAGCTGGAGCTCAAACCACCGAGGGAGAGAGGAGCGAGTAGGGGGACGATCCTCCGAGCTGCAGCCGCCGGCGGGGGCCTGAGCGCGGCGGCAGCGGAGAGGAAGCCCCGCTGCAGCATGGTGGTGGTTCCGGGTGAAGCAGCGACACGTCGTGTTATTTGATTTTTTTACACCACCGAGCTGGAACAGAGGAGGCCGCTCGGCGACAGCCCTCACCCCGCTGACCCGCCTGCTCGCGGCGGCTGTCACCTCTGAAGGGACCCGGGAAGGGAATTACCAGGCGGAGATCAGAGCGGTGTCCCCGGCCTTTGTTCTGCAAATCGCTCCGGCTGGGAATTCAGACAATGGGTTCAGATTAAAGCTCCATTGTTGCTCCCTCCTCACCCGGGGAGCAGGAGGCAGGTTTCAGCTTCAGGTTGTTGTTGTTCCATGTCCAATGCAGCGGTGCTGGTGGGGGGTTATCTCCACTCAGAGGTGGGTGTGCTGCGGATCAATGGCTCCTGCAGCGTCCCGGTGCTTTTCATACAATTTGATGAAACAGCCTGATAACAAGGAGAACAATATATAATTTATTTTTTATAAATGCATTAATTAAATTAAATACATCTAAATGTAATGTCCACTGGCTTACATGCCTCATCCTGCACTTTATAGTACTATTTGCCATTTTTCTATGCATTAATTATCTGTGCTAAATAAAATATTAACAGATTTATTACAAAATGCATCAGTTCTGAATTACTGTTGATAAAAACGAATCTTAGTGCCTTTCTGTGAATCATCCATCAGCCAATGGAGACTAATTCAAAATCTCTTATTCCACTGTGGACATAAAACAGCCACCAGTGTATTAGTGGAACGATGTGTGTTTTATGTGCAGGGCTCTCACTGCCATCAGTGTATCTTTAATAACAGATCTGCCTACTATCTGTTTATTTCTAGGTTAGAGCTTCTCGCTGTGACGCTGTGCTGCAGGAACAGATGGGACCAGTTGGTAGATTATGTTTTTTTATAGCCTATACACACCAACTGTGTCTCTGAGGACGGTCCAATCTAAAGCATCCAAGCTCCATGTGGAGCCGCAGTGGAAAAGTACTGAAAACCACCATTTGTGATCCAAGAATACACAAACATAAAACCACCACCAGTTAGTCACTCCACCACTTCATCGGACTAAAGAGTGCACAGTGAGATCATGTTGAGGCTGCAGTTTCCCCCCCGTCTTGTTTTCCTTCTTCGTCCAAACACCATATCTCACATCAACCACCCGTGTGCATGGCTGCCCAAATATTTGTGCTGCTCTTTCTGTCCTGTATATCAGCTGAAGGATCAGGTAAATGATTTGATTTGGAGGCCAGACTATCTGATTTACCCCGGGCAGGCATGTGGCCGCATTAACCCACAGGGGACACGGCTCAGAGACAGCATTGATTAATTCAGCTGGAGGGGGAGTTTCCACTCCTCTCTGGTAAAGAAATACATCAATAAATAAATACAGGATGATGTGGTCCTGCATAAGCACCCACCCTTCACAAGCAGCACTTTCCTGAGCACACCTCACCTTGCACTGGTGGAGTTATTAAAGCATGAAGGCATGGCCGCGTTCCCAATAACACCTACTTTCTACAATACTCCATAAATGACAAACTGTAATAAATAACAAGGGTCCAGATATTTTATGTGCTCCCTCTCAAACGGCTCCCTCCCACACACACAGTGCCTGCTCGGCCACGGGGCTGAATCATTCATCATACCTTGTCCAACGCTCCACACAAGCACTGCGTTGTCGTGGAAGCGACTGCCACTGCACTGCAGCAAGACCAATCCATAACACCGTGCTGAAGAAAGCTAATTGCAGTGTCATGTTATCTGTTGGACTGAAACAAACGTGCCAACAGCGACACACACACACACACACACACACACACATGCTATTAACATGCAGCTGAGTCTAAAACAGCACATACCACACATACACACACACCAACCCCCCCACTTGAAGCAGGCACACACATGTACACACACACACACACAGCCCTCATGGGGTACCTGCCAATCATCAGACAGGGCTGGTGGTGGTGGTGGGGGTTGGAGCTGGAGGACAAACAGTCGGCCACAGGCGCTCGCCGCCCTGACAGTCACACAGCTGAATGTGCAGCAGTCAGATGACACAGACGCACAATGAAAATCACTGTCTGCACACGATCATTATCTGTCACTAAAAATACTATGATTTTGTAATTTGTTCATTTCTGGTCATTACTGTCTGTTTTCAATATAGTGAGATTTGTTTGAGTAAAATAACTAAATCATATATGTACATGGTCATACATATGGTAACCATACATTACAGACAGGAGGTTAATGCTATAGTAGATCAGTGCATCAATATGAAGCACTTTCTATCACACATCACACACCCACTGCCTGCACATCCATGGGGTTCAGTGTCTTGCTCAAGGACACTTTGGCACACAGATTGGAGGAGCTCGGGATCAAACCACCTACCTTCTGGTTAGTGGACGACCCACTCTTCCTCCTGAGCCGTCGCCCTTGTACTGATCCACCACATCACTTTAGCTAGAAGAAAATTGACCCAACATCAAACCACATATATCCTGAATAGATAAAAATCTCCACATCTATTACATTTTCTCTCCCTTTTCGATGTAATCATACAAAACCACACGGATGAGACTCAGTAGAACTCAAATCTCCACCGTGGCCCAACAGTCCACTCAGGAAACAACATTGACTAAATCTATGTTTTTATTTGGATCAAATTTCAGTTCCTTTTATTTTCTCAAGATCCATTAATTATTCTCTGAGAAATCAAGGGAAATGTTGTCCCTACATTGGGTTTTGTAAAAGTCTGTCTGGTAGTTTTTTGTGTAATCTCACTAACAAACAAAATGAGGGGGCTGAAAACAAAACCTTCTTGGAGGTGAACTGCAGTTTAAGTTAAATCAAATGCAAATAACTGAGACGAGGAGACAAAAGTCCAACCAAGAAGAGGTTCCCATCTGCCACTGCTCCAAACCCTGATGGGGGATGGGGAGGCCAGTCATCTGTGCGTGCAGCAGGGCGCGCCGGTAAACTTGCAACGCACTGGGTGTGTATGTTTTGGTGTCTCTCTCTTCCTGCACTGACAGGACTCGGTGAAATCATGAGGTTTTTTTCTCGAGAGAAAGAGAAAAACAAACCGTACCACAACCTTTAAGGAAACACTGATGCAACAGATTCTGCTGAGTGCAGGGACCACTGAAACCTCAAGGAGAGGACAGTCAACCCCAGGGAGGGCCTCCACCCTGCAGCTCCTCACACTCACGTCTCTTTCTGCAGAGTATCCAGGATCAGTCTGAGATATGTAAAAACCTGCTCCCTACTTTAAACAATGACCCCAGTGATCAGTTATTATCGCCTCCTCCCAGTCAGCAGCCGCCACCTGCAGTGAGTCAATCAAACAGAATAACATTCACTGGCATCACGGTGCAGAGGGGGGTGCGCTCGGCCCTCAGTGCACATGTCACCCTCGGTCGAATGCAAATCACTCTGCGGCCTGCAAGAGGATGAGCCGCAATATTAGAATCTGATCTATTATTCTCCCCTGGCCTCCTTCTGTCAGCTGTAGTAGCCTTCTCTTTGCCTTTCACCTACTTTACATGCCTCACGCAGCCCAGCAGCTCCATCTGTTGGGAGGAGACGAGCACCGCCGGGTGGATCAGTGACCCGAGAGATGGAGCTGCTGGGAAGCTGCTGGGCTGTAGTGACTGGAGGAACACAGTGGGACTCAATGGTCCAGCTCTCTCTCTCTGTGTGTGTGTGTGTGTATCTCTCTCTCTCTCAAGGGAAGCTGATGTGCTGTTATGGACATTTCTGAACCGATGAGCTGGAGTGGCTCCTTCACAATCACCTGCAGTGCTCCAACCTGCACAGGCAACACACACACACACACACACACACACACACACACACACACACACACACACATGCAAAAAAACCTCAATAGGCAAAAACACCCACACACTCACTCTCTCTTTCTCTCTCTCTTCCACACACACACACACATGCACAATAACCTTAACAAGCAAAACACACACACACACCACACACACATGCATACACACACTCTCTCTCTCTCTCTCTCTCTCTCTCTCTCTCTCTCTCTCTCTCTCTCTCTCTCTCTCTCTCTCTCTCTCTCTCTCTCTCTCTCTTACACAGATATACATACACAAACCAAAAACGATAACCTCAAACCTGAATACTATACATTCATAGTACAACACACACACACACACACACACACACACACACACACACACACACACACACACACACACACACACACACACACACGTGCATGATAACCTTAAACCTGGATACAAACAGTAGGCTACAGTACACACACAGACCCACACACCCTGGCAGTGGGTGTTTTGCTGGCGTGGCAGTAAAAGGATATCACAGGGAAGCAGTCTCAGCAGAATCACAGGGGGCTGCGGTGAGATTGAATAAATTTCCAATACCAAACACACTTGATCTCCAGCGTGTGTGTGTGTGTGTGTGTGTGTGTGCGTGCAGCTGGAAGTGTGTGTGCGAGGTCTGACTTAATGGACGCATACATGAATTCATATCTGTGCAAACACACACTTCTGTATGCATGCGCACAGCCGGCCAGCATCCCCATACATCACGAGGAGCCTCGAGAATGCAGCATGGAAGTGGGACATCCAGACTAATGGACGCTGCAGGACGTTGGTTATGTTATTACTGGATCTGATGGTGTCACACACACAGAAACGGGATGCGATGCATAGAACATGAGGGTGGAGCAGCGCCATCCATCTTATCCTCCTTCAATCTCTGCGATATGCAAATGGGAGAGAGAGAGAGAGAGAGATCGGTTTTCAGATGTGGACACAGGAAATGTGAATCTACCTCAGCCGTGCCAGGGAAGCTGGAATAAAATGTCAGCATCAGCATTGTGCTATAACCTCTACCCAGGCTCCTTTGCTGCTTCATTAAACACACACTCCTGCACTCTCATGTGTCCCATTGCAGTGTCGAATCCAATAATACCTCCCAGAGAAAATTAAAACCGAATGTAACTTTATTACCCAAAGACAGAGAATCCTACAGAACATACAAATCATTAAGAAAGTCCAGATCAAATCCCTTTCAGAGGCTTTAATGAATTTGAAGGCGTGTCGTTAACTCACATCTCACTTTGAGTAGAAATCTAAAAACAGGCCTTCATCGCCATCTCCTGTCTACACCGTGTAACTGCTGCGGATTCACAGTCGGGTTAAGATGGAGAATTATTTTCGTGTCGGAGCAAATATGAAAGAATACTGGAGCCATTATAGAAAGTGGAAATGCATGACTGTGGAAATGTTTCGAGCCGATAAACAAGCTGCGATCTCATGACCCCGCGAACACAGCGTGATCCGCCCGCCTCGTGATGTCAGGACCAGAGGCCCGAGGATGGAGATACAATTATTTATTATATGTGACAATCACTGACTGTTCTGAGATCTGTGCTCATCATGTGTAGCTGACTCACTCTCTGACCTTTCCACTGCTTCGTTCTGCAGCCGAGAGCAAACGGGTTCAGAATCCAGCAGATACAGATTGAATGGAGGTGATACATCTGCTACTTGTATTGGAAACATATTGACTCCTGATAAGGAACCAGCACTTTAAAGAAACATTGTTACATAATAAAAGATAAAAGTTATAGTCAGTCTCTGTCACATTTCTTGATAATCAGATTATACGCATGAACAATGTAAACCTGCACCAGTATTTTACTGTAAATGCTGCTATTATATCTGCTGCCATTAATCTCCCCCTGTGAATGCACATAACTTTCCATAAAGCGTTATGAACTATTCATATCTCATCGACCCTGTGCCTTTTGACTTTGTACTATGTTGTGTTTGTTTTTAATGATTAATATGTTCAGTCCATTTATAAGTTTACAGCAGGGATTAGAGAGTAACAGCATTTCAATCCAGTCTACGTCCTTCACAAGTTGACTTTGACAAAGTTTATGTTCGTGTGACTTCATCAGATGCTTTCAAAAACCATGTGACTCTCACCATGTGTAATCTGAGGTTACCTTAAGTCACTGGTCCATATGTGAACTTCACACATTCCTCACATCCTCTTGTGACATCCAGGATTCATGCTGCTGTTTGACTAAATACATCATGTTCAGGCAGGCGCACCTCTGGACTCGTGACCTCTGACCTCTGTGTTTGAGCAGGTTATGTCATCCTGTTCCCAACTGGAAAAGTCTTATCACTTCACTGACAGGCCGACATTACATGCTGTAGGGGTCAGCAGCCGTGTGCATGTAATCCCTGAGGTTTAGAACGGTTTATATTCACGCGGTGTGAACAGTAAGACAATAGCTCATTTATACCAGTTTATATGTGTTTGTTAGCAGGATTACACAAAGACCACTCATTTAGTTGTGTAGAGGGGTCAGACCTGACTTAGGGAAGAACCCATTAGATGTATTCATTTCAGGCATTTTAAGGGGGCTGCCATTTGTGAATGTGCACAATTTAAATATGGCTTCATGAGGGGACTGGAGCTCATAGCTGTGACATTCCAGTTTAATATTTTAATTCCTCAGACAGAGGCTCAGATTCCTGCCACTGAAGGTGACAACTTAATGTAAGAAGGATGCGAAGCACAGGCCTGTTTGAGTATGGTGATTCTAGAGGTTGATTTATTCTAAACTCAGACATTAAGTGCCAATTAAAAATAATTTGATACCAATTAAGTGGTTTCCCCTGAGGTTAAGAGTAGAGTCAAAACTGAAGATTATGGTTTTATCCGAGATATACATTCAAATCTTATGAATGTTTAATTTTAACTTCTGTGTTGCAAGAACCACCAGCAAAACATTTTCAACTTAATCATTTTCTTATTTGAAGATCATTCTGCCAGGATCCAGTGTTTTCTGGCAAAGTTCAAAGATTCTCATTTCAGTAGCTTTCAAATATTTCAAAAGACAGACAAGAGTCAAACATCATGTCGGAACACATGTGCACTTTATTGGGATTGTTTAGTCAGTGTACAGGTTGGCCCCACCGGTCTGGCACCCCATGTTACCCCATCAATTCGAGACCCCTTGCCCCACCACCCCGGGGATGAAACCTCCAACAGGGGGAAGAAGAGGTCACGATTGGGTTTTGCATAACAAAAAACAAGAAAATTAACAGGACCAAGATATTTTTAAGGCTGAAAGTACAAAAAACCCCAGACATAATTTACATACAAGCGATACTACAACCATGTTTAAGTATGCGCCAACCACTGGGCAGCCTTCACAGAGGCGAATACGTGTCTGAACAATGCAGTTAACATTTGGAACCATGTGTCTGAACAATGCAGTTAACAAACATTTGGAATGACTCGAAAAAAATAAAACTAAAAGAAAAAAAAACAAATGTACATTTTTAAGTCCCCAGATGCAACTGCAGAACCTTGGGGTGCTGTTTCTTTTTAAACCTAGCCAAACATTACTGTCTCCATCGTTCCAGTTTTAAAATCCTGAGTCAAGCGCCAAAAATAACTGAAGCCATGCCAATGAGTTGGTCATCTAGGCTCTGCGCCTGAGTGTGTATGAGAGATGTGTGGTGTGGTTGTTTTGCACAGAGCTGAAGTTGTTGGGCGTTTGGTTGGGGAGGGAGAGGAGGAACAGTCTGTTTAGAAGCATTTGCGGTGGACGATGGAGGGGCCGGACTCATCGTACTCCTGCTTGCTGATCCACATCTGCTGGAAGGTGGACAGGGAAGCCAGGATGGAGCCTCCGATCCAGACAGAGTATTTACGCTCAGGTGGGGCAATGATCTGCAGAGAGACAAAACCAACCGTTAGGACACCAGAGCAATTTGTTCTGATTGAACATCTCCTGATAATTCAATGCAAGCAGCAGTGACTCTGCTGTTGTGCAGCACGTCAGCTCACCTTGATCTTCATGGTGGATGGGGCCAGGGCTGTGATCTCCTTCTGCATCCTGTCGGCGATGCCGGGGTACATGGTGGTACCTCCAGACAGCACGGTGTTGGCGTACAGATCCTTACGGATATCGACGTCACACTTCATGATGCTGTTGTAGGTAGTCTCGTGGATTCCACAGGACTCCATACCTGAGAGAAAAATGGAAATACTCAGTTAGTGGAAGTGTAGAACACCCATCAACAGGTAAAGTATGTTTTTTTAGAATGTAATGGATGTAGGGGATCAGTTTGGATACGTACCGAGGAAGGAAGGCTGGAAGAGGGCCTCTGGACAACGGAACCTCTCATTGCCGATGGTGATGACCTGTCCGTCGGGCAGCTCGTAGCTCTTCTCCAGGGAGGAGGAGGAGGCAGCGGTGCCCATCTCCTGCTCGAAGTCCAGGGCGACGTAGCACAGCTTCTCCTTAATGTCACGCACGATTTCCCTCTCGGCTGTGGTGGTGAAGGAGTAGCCACGCTCTGTCAGGATCTTCATGAGGTAGTCTGTGAGGTCTCGGCCAGCCAAATCCAGACGCAGGATGGCGTGGGGCAGGGCGTAACCCTCGTAGATGGGCACTGTGTGGGTCACACCATCACCGGAATCCATGACGATACCAGTGGTACGACCAGAGGCGTACAGGGACAGCACAGCTTGGATGGCAACGTACATGGCGGGGGTGTTGAAGGTCTCGAACATGATCTGTAAGGGGAGAGGAGAACAGTTTAGTGTTGACCAAACACTTGAGTATTTAACTTTTGTGGCCACTGCACCAACTTCATGCAATAGAGTGAGGATCAGACTGAAGTTAGTAGAAAAAAGGTGTAAAAAGTCAGCATTCCTTCACACTGGTGCATGTCAGATGCCCATTAGGTGCCACTCTACTGGCTCAGATAACACATTAAACACAAGTGCAGAGAAGGCACACAGTCAAGAGAGACCTGTTGATGACAGATCATCTTATAGGAGAGAGGTCCTGGAGGAGAGGGGGGAGGAAGGAGCAAGTGAGAATGGAATAGAAGAGGAAACCAGAGGAAGAAATGAATGACACAACTACGAATGAAGAACCAGGTGTGCACAGGAAAGGGGTTGTACCTGGGTCATCTTCTCCCTGTTGGCTTTGGGGTTCAGGGGGGCCTCTGTGAGCAGGACCGGGTGCTCCTCAGGGGCGACTCTCAGCTCGTTGTAGAAGGTGTGATGCCAGATCTTCTCCATGTCATCCCAGTTGGTCACAATACCGTGCTCGATGGGGTACTTCAGGGTCAGGATACCCCTCTTGCTCTGGGCTTCATCTCCTACGTAGCTGTCCTTCTGGCCCATACCCACCATCACTCCCTGGACAAGACATCAGAAGATAGAGGTTTAGTTAATGTCACAATAAAGACATATACCTGCATTAAAGAAATTCTTAAGTATACTATATGAAAAGATAGTTTGACTTTGCTCACCTGATGCCTGGGGCGACCAACAATGGAGGGAAAGACAGCACGAGGGGCGTCGTCTCCTGCGAATCCGGCTTTGCACATACCGGATCCGTTGTCAACAACAAGTGCGGCGATTTCATCTTCCATGGCTGAACTGTTGAGGAGAGAGAGAAGAAGAAGAAACACTTGTTAATTACCATCAAGTCACTCATCCACTTCCCAGCAGCCATGATGACGCTCTGCCGTCACTTCCTGTGAACGTTTCCAGCTGCAGTTCGCCACGTCGGCCGGTAGGAGGAGCTCTCGCCCTGCACATTCCGATCCCCGCCAGACAAAAGGAAGTGGCGCTGCGTTCTCTTATTACCATATAAGGACATGGTTCGGTTTTCAGCAGCTTTGCGGTTACTGGCGTCATGGCGCGAGGCCAGAGGGAGGAACCACGCAACATTCGACACGCTCGCACCCGGAGCGACGGGACCACTCCCTCCGCTGGTCCACTGCGGTCACCAGTTCGAGTCCGCCATCAGAAGCCTTTGCTTCACCGTCACTGCGTCACATCCATTCATTAATTAATCAATTAATTAATCGCGCACGAGACTCTTCACGCAGTCACTTACACGATGTCTCGTTTTTTTTTATACGTTAACGCACAAAAGACATAGTTGCATAACGACGTCATGTCTAATGTTCGAGTCCTTGACCGTTGCTCCATTTCCAGGAGGCCACGCCTTTTCTGGGATTAGCGGATTTGCCATTCGCACTTTCGTCACGTTTCGCATAACGGCAAAGGGCTGCGACGACTCAAGGGGAAAACTGTTGAATTCATCAAAGCCTTTACATTTTCGGATTAATACTCATTTCTGTGGTCCTCGTGCGCCATCAATTAAAGTCTGGTGATTAATCAGATACCAGTGTAAAAAAAGAGACACGCCCTGAAAGTGCACATAATAAAACCAGGGAGTTGTTTTTTATAATCTTAATTTAAAAACTGCTCCTGTGCACAGTCTGAGAGTTAGCATGCTGCGGCTAGGCTAGTCAAGCTAAAGTAGGTCACACCCCGCCGCATCGGGAGCACAAAGGGAGCAGCCGGGATCCGAACCCACAGAACCCGAGGTCTCTCTCTCTCTCTCACACCTTCCTCCCCGTGGTTAACACACTGAAAAAAAACACCGCATCACTGAAACCCGCATGACGCTGAGATGAAAGTTACACAACCAGGAAGAGGAAGAGAGACAAAGACCGCAGGGTGCACATTCCTGCCGAGCCGGCTTCCCTCTATAAAAAAAAAGTGCACCTGTAATTCATAACGGTCCCCGGCCATCACCGCAGCATCCACCCGGGGAACTGAAGCCCTGGTGCCGCAGAATTAACGAGGATCGGTTCGTTTTTGCAAGCGGGACAAAGAGCCTCGTGGCCGGTGCCATCTTTTCTTTTTACATTTTATCTTTAAAACCGCAAACAGGCAGAAATTCACAGGAGCGGAGTGGATGATAAAACAGAATCTACAACATGCTAACAAGTCATTATTCATCTTTTTCTCTTGTGCTGGTGCTCCTCTTACCTTTTTGGGTGGGGGGGCTTTTCGCTTTAAGGGAACCGGTTCCAGGCAAGTGATATCCCGCACGAGCTTGCGTGTGACGGCGCTCAGAGTGAATCCGTTAGCTGCGGGCGCGCGTCCTTTATACCGCGTCAGTCGCCCGGCTCGAGCCATAAAAGGTAAACTTTCGGAATGAAGCTCTCCCATTGGTCCAGCGTCACACACTGGGGCACGACGCGCGCACGCCGCGGTGCACTGGGCGCTCGCGAGTTTCAGGGCAGCGATGATAGTGAGGGAGAGAATAAAGAGGGAGGGAGAGAGAGAGGGGATAAGAGGGGGGGGTTGGATCAGCGTAGTGAGGCCTAGTGAGGATATTGTATGATTGTAGGGTTTTCTACACATGTTTCATAGTGTTTTAAAGGTGAAAACGTGTGAGGACAACAACCCGCACCTGCCTCTTTATAACGGTTTGTGTGTTTTATTGTGATCAGCGCTCGGCTGCGGGGCTCCTCCCTGTGCAGGCTGCTCGGGCCCAGCACCGCTTCCCTTCCACTCCTATGGGATCCTCCCGACACTGGTTCATATCTCAGACCATTCGGGACATGTGGTGTTGTCGTCCACTTTGAAAAGAAGCAGCTGGTCAAACACACATAACACACATGACAACACACACAGAGGAGGGGGGTGATGACCACCTATTGTATTGTTTGTTGCTCATGTGCAGCCAACGCCTGCTGATAATGTGCAGTTATCGATCAGGTATTTGTTCGTCTCTGCAGACAAGGGGCTCCACCTAAATCTTCGCTCACACACACACACACACACACACACACACACACACTCGTCTCTCTATAGTTGTGAGGCCACTCATTGACATGATGCATTCCTCAGCCCCTTGCCCTGACCTTAACCATCACAACTGAGAGGAGATAAGATAGGATAATCCTTCACCAGTCCCACAATGGGGAAATGTGGAATCTGAATGCCCAACCCTAACCCTTATCCTAAACCCTAATTCTAACCCTAAACTCTTAACCCTCAAGCAACCCATTTATTGGCCCTCATAACTATAGAAAGATTAGCACACACACACACACACACTCTGAAACACAATGGCCCACAAGTCTAAAGGGAGAGATAAATAATATCGAAAGCGCCACGTGACCAAGAATATAACATAATGACCAAGCTACATGATGATGGAGGTTTTCAGTTTCTGCTTCCTCTGCTGTCAAGTAAGTTACGTCTCTGATTTACACTTTTGTCACTATGAGGAAGGAATCGCCTTAAAATCACAGCTTTCCTTCCCCTTATCAAATAAGACACACACACACACACACATGGTGTTATTTTCCACTTGCAGCTAAACTTGTTAAACCTTTTTTTTCTTTCTCCCGCCGCCTCTTTGATGAGGCCCATGTGACACATTCTCAGACTGAGATTTCAGGGCTTCTGGTCCTCGGGCCTGCAGGACAGTTACATTTCCATCCCTGATTCACCATGTTAACATTCCACACTCCACCAGGCTGTGGTCTTATCATAAGTTATGCTCCTTCGCCCTCTGACACTGTTCTCCTTTTCACCTCTTCTCAATTTCCCTCTCTCTCTCTCTCTCCCCTAGCCCCCACATCCCTCTGTCATCTATCTCTTCTTTAACTCGTTTTTATTCATTTGTATTTGCATTACTAGAACGACAGTATGTCCTCGAGTTGTAACCGCATGTGGTCACCGAGACACGCAGCAACTCTGTTTCTTCCTCCTTTACCACTTCCTCTTCCTCTGTCTCTCTCCTATCACATCCTGTGTGTCTGTTTATTTGTGGGCCTCTTCCTCTCTTCCTCACTTCATTCATGCCTTTGAAATTGGCTTTAAATGGACATTGCTGTCGTCCCCACATGACTCATACGGCCTCTTTCATTTAGCTGCAGCTCAGGGACTCTCCAGTGGGAGACAGAGCTCCTTTCATCTCTCTGACCTCCCAGATTCTGATAAAGTTAAGCAGCAGATTTCAGATCCAACAGAAGTGCTCTTTCCAAACGCAGTTCAGTCTCACCTTGGTCCAAAACTCAAATTAATTCAAATGAGATGAAACAATTGGAGATAGATTTCTTGTGAAAGCCTCACACAGCCTGGGTTGAAGGGCACTTGAGATGGTCAAAGGTCCACTGGGCCCATTTATTGATTTACAGGCCCTAAGTCCCGTTATTAACTCACACCCAGTGTTCTCTGTGTGACCTATGTGAGCCCGTGTTCAGTCATATTTGGTGATAATGTTGTGGCGCGAGATTGAAGTACAGTGTGTGCGTCCGGGTGATGCTGTTAACAGAGATTGGAACAGAAACAAGCTGAGATGAAGGTTTCTCCGTGTTAACGCTGGAATGGAATGAGCAGGGATTGACTGGGAAATGTTTAATCCAGCCTTCAGGGTGTGTGTGGCTCTAACTGTGTGTTTGCACATTCAAGTGTGAGTGAATCATTATTCAGGCCCAGCCCAGTTTACTCCTGGACTCATCGACCCCAGAATAAAGAAAGAAATTAGAGTTCAAATATGTTTCTTTGTGTTGAATATGTTTCCAGTCAGCTTAGGTAAGCAGGACTTTGGACATGCGTGTCTTTACATACGTGTGTGTGTGTGTGTGTGTGTGTGTGTGTGTGTGAGGGGCCCACTAGTAGTAAGTGAGACGACTCTGGTTAAGTGTTGTGTTGTCAACACTCATCCGGGGGAATTTACACGACAAGTGCTTGGAATACTGTCCTGGATGGACTCCTCTCATGTATCATAACAGCATGTGTGTGTGTCTGTGTGTGTGTGTGTGTGTGTGTGTGTGTTTATGTCCTAGGTGCCAACTAAACGCAGACTGTCTTAAGCCGGGGCCTCGCTGCCAAGGTCCTTAGTGCCCTGAAGCCACCTGAAGAATTCGTCTGGGAATCTTTCTTCCATGCAGGAGTTTATACACAAGCACTTAAAGATGTTGATCATTAGTTCTGTAAATAGACCACTTGTCAAACTAAGTGTCACTTTAACGGCAGCAGCAAGTGTGAGCTCGGAGGTTAAACCTGCCCTTTGTGGTCGGGGGGGGAGAGTCAGAGAGCGACTGAAAATAACTGTAATTTAGTCGTGAAAGTGCTGAAACACCTGGAACGTCAGGTTGTAGGTTCTACGAGTGTTCAGCAGCTCACCTGAGCCGAGGCAGGTGGAACAAAGGTTTTCAGGCAGGTGAATTTTTGGGTTAATACATATTAACTATCCATCTAAACTTATCAATGTGAAAGTTAAGCTTGTACATTAATATACACATTAAACACAAAGGTTTTATGTTTATATTTAGGCCTAGGTTTTTTTTGAGTGCATGTGACGTGAATAGTTTCCGAGCAACCTGGGGAGTCATGTTTAGTGGTGAGATTTAAAAGTGCAAGTCGGCAGATTTTGGTTCTTTGAGTCAGAGTCATGCAAGTCGGGGTTTTACCTCTGATTTGCTCATTGGTTGGTTTGTTAACAACATGACACAAGAACAACTGAGCAGATTTCCGTGAGACTTCCTTCCGTCCCTCTGAGCCGAGTGACGTAAGAGCAGCTGTCGTCTCCTCTAAAGCTTCGCTATGCATTTAACTGTAATCCCCCAAAACAAACATTACTTTAAATAAAGACTTCTTAATCTAATCTAATAAATGTATTTAAACATCTACTTTTTTACTTCTATGCAATCATGTGTCTCGGGCCTTTCATTTATACCATGTGAGCATCATAAATGACAAGTGATCTCATGAATGTTTTTCCTTTGTCCTGCTGAGGTCAGGATTCACCGCGGCCATGTGATAAGTTAATCGGTGACTCCGTGGTGTTTGATTCAAAGGTCACGGCTGATCGTAACCGAATGCAATCTTTGATGATGATGGTGGAGGTGTGTGTGAGTCATTCAGAGCTCCCGGCTAAGTTCTGCTGTGTGATCTGAGTGAGGGAACACACATGTCTGAATGTGTGTGTGAGGGTCAGGCTACACACGCTTGACACTCTGCTGACACATCACCACCCAGTCAACCCAGTAAGAAGCAGGTTTTAACCATTTAAACACATACAACCGTACAAACTACCCATGCCTGTGTGCCTTTGAGCATGTGTGTGTGCCTGTGGAGCCTCAATGTTTACTAATGAATTGAAGCTGTTGTGACGTCCCCTCGCCTGACGTCAGACTCGGGGTTTTCTCTTCAAATAAGGCAACAAGCAGCCGGTCAGCAGCAGCTCCACAGAAGAAACAGTCTGTTGTGCAGCGCCCGCCCCACCCTGCGTTATACTGCACCCGCCCCACCATGACTTCCTGTTCTTCTAATGAGTAGAGATGCCACAAGTTTCTCTTCGCTCTGGACCCTGAGACGACCATTGTTCCCATCTCACTTCCATTAACTATCCTCCATCTTCATTTATGGTGTCTTCTCTCCTTCCCCTTTGTGTCACTCGTGTCATCAGACTTGCATTGATTTCATGGAGACTCTTTACAACCCATGGAGTTAACACTACTGCCCTTACACACACACACACACACACAAACACACACACACACACACACACAGAGTTAAACATCTGCAGCCTCACTGCGAGGCAGCAGGACTGCAGTTCAATACAAAAAACATTAGTTGCAATTAGTCTTAAGTGAGTTTTGAAAGCTCTGAGCTGGAAATGTGGACATTCAAAGAGGGACTGGAAACCAGAAGTGTGAGATGAGATGAAACCAGATGGATCAATGTGTGTGGTGTGTGTGTGTGTGTGTGTGTGTGTTGTTATGAAGGAGAAGTATTTACTGACATCTTGGAAAAGCGTCACACTTTGTCATATTCTGGAGTTTAAACTCTTGCTTCACTCCCATGTGTAGTAATATGTACGTAGATGTGAAAGGTCAAACTGAATGAGGCAATGCTGGGAATTTTACTTTTTTAGATTAACAGCTAAAGGTGCTTAAATTAGCAGTTTGACACTTTCTTAATTACACTTGGTTTTTGAGCAGAGAGTCAGATGAGACCGATACCACATTCATGTAACACAGGAAATATGAACACTAACCCTGGATTGTTCAAAAGAAACAAAATCTGACCACCTACTTGCAAATTTATGGCATTTTGTATAGTGTTTCAGCCGAATAGCCAAGTTACGCACACTCCTTCTCTAACACACAATAACCTGTATACCAATGGTGTGTAGAAGGCAATTCGGGGTTCAATATTTTGCCAAAGACTCATGAAGACTGGATGAGCCGGGATCGAACCAAGATAAAGAACAAATGTGCAAGATATTCATATTCGCAAATATTGTTGCTATCGTATGCTAGCTGTGCCCCCTGTCTCCAGTGTTTGTGCTAAGCTAAGTTATTCTGCTGTTTGGTTTTAATCTTTACATTCGTCTTGTCATCAAACTAGTGTTATTCCAGGGAAGTGTGTACTTTTGTGCTTTAATGTCAAACTTTATCTTTGACAATGTTGAAGAAGTTGCGTCTGTCAGCATCTTTCTTTCTTCACATCCGCTAAGGAGGCCTTTCCATCCGGCCCTGCAGCCTGTTGAAAAGTGACTGACTGACCAATTGTTTTGCCATCTGTGAGTGGTGGTAGTTTCAGAGAGGGAAGAACTATTCACCAGTCTTCTCTCACCCCTTTCCTGCCTCCCCTTCCTCCCTCGCTCCACCAGCAACCCCCAACCCGATACAGCCAATAGATTGCTAGACTGCAGCGTCATTGATCCGCGGGTCACCGTGGTGATAAGTCTGACTCCGAGGCACGGGCCAGTTACCAGCTGTGTGTGAGTGTGTGTGTGTGTGTGTGTGTGTGTGTGTGTGTGTGTGTGTGTCCTGCCCGCCAGCTGGCCTGTTTGTGCTCCGATTGGATTAGCTTCCCATTTAGGGCCCAAATGGATCCTTAACTCCAACCCCCCACTTCTTACCCACACACACACTTGTGCACATACACACACTTTATTGGCCACAGTATCATGACCAGCATCATACATCATTTATCAAACCTCGCCACACACACAAGTCCTTTGAATACACTCAACTGTTTTGCGTGTGGTGAGTTCATCCACAGCAGAACAACAAGTCGTTCAGAACACAAAGCACATATTGTTCTGAGGATCCCAACACATTTGTGTTGTTTTCAGGCTTTGCACTTCCTCTTTGAAAAACTGTGTCACAACTCAAGCTGGTTTCTCTCCCAGCTCCTGGTATGGGGCTCTGAAACAAATGTGAATTGTTAGAGCCGGCTTCCAAACTAATGTGAAAGGGTCTTCAGCCGATAATCGATCAGAAGTCTTCAGCCGATAATCGATCAGAAGTCCACAGCTACTCGGGGAGAAGATGAGCTTTGAAAGATCCTGTGGTTATTTGTGTTATCTGATCAGAGGCTTGACGAGTTTAACCCAGTTTTCAGACTTTTTTCCTCTCAGACAAAGGGAGCTTCTCTAAAACGACCACACTGACGTAATAACCACATGCAGCGCTCGAGGCTGTGGGGCTTCTCACAAGGTTTTTGTTTTTAATTTCTGTTCCTCGTGAAAACACACAACGACCACTGTCCGTCTTCTCCTTCCTGTGCCTCCTTCGCTCACAGAGTCTCGACCTCCCATTGGTCCGAGGTAGAGACTGAGGTGCCTTTTGAGGCCTTGAGGTGAAACTCAGGTTACTGGTCTTGACCATTAATGTCAAAGCTGAACCCCACTGTGTTGTGTACGCTGTGTTACTTTAGAATGTGTTTTTTGTTTTTTAAGTTTCTACATATTTAACATGTGAAGTTAATCTATCTTTACTGCCCAGTCAGGCTAAGAGGACTTATCTATCTCTGTATCTAATTCTACGTCTCTGACACACACACACACACAGCACACACAGCACAGACACACACACACAGCACATGCACATGCACACTCCTTATTCAACCCCTGCACGGTGGCGAACCCAGGGAAGCTTATCTTTCCTCTGCCATCTGTCTCTGTTCAGTGGGAGGGCTCGCTCCTCTCAGATTGGCTCCCTTCACATGCAGCCGGCCTCCTGATTGGCTCGTCTGGCAGCAGGCCCTGCTCTTACTTCCTGGCTTTCCTTCCTGCGCCGCTGCCCCCACCTCAACTGTGCAGCGAGGGAGGTTAAGCCCCCCCCACCCCCCCCCACACACTTTGGTCTGCACGGTCCCAGTCCACTCGGCTCTGTGGAACGTTCTTTACGTAATGTTGCAGCCGGTCGTGCCTCCTCCTCGCTCTCTCTCTCCCCTCATCCTGTCAGTATCGTTTCATATCTCTCTGTCCCTTTGTCTGTAGGTTGAACTACAACAAACACTCAATCAGGTGTGAACCACTGATTCATTGAGATAAGCAAATGCACAGGAATTTCAGCAGGATGTCGAGTCATCCCTCCGTCCAGACACTCCTCTCGACTCTGGAAATCTATCTCCTCCTCTCCTCTCCTCCTCTCCTCTCTCTCCTCCTCTCTCTCCCTCCTCTCCTCTCCTCTCCTCCTCTCCCTCTCCTCTCCTCTCACCTCTCCTCCCTCCCTCTCCTCTCCTCTCCTCCCTCTCCTCTCCTCCCTCCTCTCCTCTCCTCTCCTCTCTATCCTCTCCTCTCCTCTCCTCCTCTCCTCTCCTCCCTCCTCCTCCCCTCTCCTGCATAGTAATCAAGCCCACCCTCCCTGTTTTCCACCAAAGACCAACTTTAATGCGGCGCTGCAGCCTGCACCCAGTGGCCTGAACTGCTGAGTAAAGTTTGCATGCGTTGCGTTGCTTTGTTGTATTGTAACACCTCCTGTTTTGTTCCAAAGCCAGCAGGCAGATTGTGTGTCTGTGTGTGTGTGTGTGTGTATGTGTGTGTGTGCTATATTGTTTTGTACGGTGCAGCACTGTTCTTTTCTGTTTGCAGTTCCCACCCTTCTCTCCTCTCTCTCTCACTCCACTCGCCGTTTGAATGAGCTGCCTGCTCCGCTCTGATTGGCTGCCGGCGGCTGCCATATAAGGACATAGGGCAGCAGCAGAGGCAGGAAATGGGGGTAAAGAGGAAGTGGCGAGCCGGCTCCTGGAGACCAGCAGCAGGGAATTCATAGAAGAAAAAAAACAACCAACTGCCACACCTTTTCCTCCAATACTTCTCCATCTTTTTCTTTTTCCAACCACTTCATATCTGCTCCACACTATTCACCTCCATCGTCCTCTCTTTTCTTCCTCTCTCCTCCTGTTGTCCATCCCCTCCTCTCCCTCATGACCTAGCATCCTATCCCCATGAACGTGTGTCGCCTGCCGGGTAATACCTGCTGTGTGTATACGTGTGTGACTGGAAGTCTCTTAATCACTCATGGCAGCACTGATCTTTAAGCTTAGAGCAGCAGAGTAGCTTTGCTTTACAGCCGGGGCTCGGACAAAGTCCTCCCAGGGCCACGCAGCAGCAGCGGTACACGGTGTTACTGTGCAGCAGATTGTTATATGAGTACAATGTGATGTAATGTGTCAGTGAGAGACTCTCTGTCCATCTGTGAGACTCTAACCTATCCCTAAAGAAACATATAACAATGCACAGAGAGGGCGACAAAGAAAGTCTCTCGGTGTCTTTTACTTTCTTTGCTCATCATTTTGAGGACAAATTCAAAACCTATCCATCGCCATAGTTACCGTTGCATGACACTATGGTCAAAGCATTTTGGGTTTTAGGAAAAGTCAGTGAGCTCACATCAAATATGAAGAGCTGGGTCCTTCAGGGGCAGATTGTGGTATTTTAACACTTAAAATTGTACGACTTATTTGCGGCAAACCATAAAGTTTTTAATTAATGTTCACGTTATGTGTTGGTGTTTTAATCTGTGTTAGTGAATAAGCGCCCTCCTCCTCCCTCCTCATAACGTGTGAAGAGGAGACAGACGATCATTGACCTCAGCCTCAATCTCCACAGCAGATGAACAGACTTTACACTTCTACTTTTTGTTTTCTTATAATGTTTATTTTGCAGTAAAGGACAGAGAACCTGAAAAACTCTTTGGATTCCTTTTGGGATGTTTTGGCTGCGAGGCCGATGAACTGCCTCACAATCTCCATGGGGGGACGATGGGGGAGAAATTGGGTTACAGGTCAAACCCCACCCCAAATATTTTATTGTCTACATTACATAGCTTGAGGATAGAGGGAGGGAGAGGGAGAGGGAGAGGGAGGGAGAGGGAGAGGGAGAGGGAGAGGGAGAGGGAGAGGGAGAGGGAGGGGAGAGGGAGAGGGAGAGGGGAACCTGGACACAATTACACAATGAACCGGGCAAACAACCAAGACCTGAGAGCAAGGGAGTAGGTTTGATTTGGACATTGGTGGGGTCCGTGGGATATGAAAGTGCTTCCTAAAGTTGATAGGTTTTTTTTGTATTCGCAATGATAATTGAAAAAAAAATCAATAAATCGGCTTAATTAACATGTTTATAATGCATATCTGAATATCAAAAGAGAATATGCATTCTGTAATGTTATAGGTTAAAGCAACTAATGAAAGAAAATGAGTCAACTTAGAAGAGTTTTCAACTTTACTCTGGTGCAACTGTAAACAACATCAACAACATTGTAAATAAATATTTTTGAAATAATACAACAACAGGTGTATCACTAAATGTATCTATAGTGCAGCCATGGATACTGCTTGAACCAACTCTCTTGAAAATGGAGGAGCTTGTGTGGCAGCTGTTGAACTGGAATGTAATTTGGGTGAGGTTGGTTTGGTTTGTCCAGAATATCTTCTTGAATGCTGACAATCTCCCTGACCCTATCCTTGGCACTCTCCCTGCTGCTCTCTCCATTTGGATCAGTTTCCTAAGAAATCACAGTATACATTTGACCACGCTGTAGCAACTACTGCAAACACACTATTAATATAGGCCTATTGTTATTCAGGTCATAATCAGACTAATATTTGACACAATGCTGAATCTCATGACTAACATATTAATCATTATTGAACCTCACCTGTGAATTTCCAGCCTCTCTTCCATCTCCTCCAGTCTCTCCTTCTCTAGCCTCTCCTTCATCTTCTACAGCATCTCCTCCTCTGTCTCCTTCTCTATCCTCTCCTCCAGTCTCTCCTTCTCTATCCTCTCCTCCAGTCTCTCCTTCTCTATCCTCTCCTCCAGTCTCTCCATCTCTCTCCAGTCTCTCCTTCTCTATCCTCTCCTCCAGTCTCTCCTTCTCTATCCTCTCCTCCTCTATCTCCTCCAGTCTCTCCACTGTCTGTCACCTGACAGAAGTATGTTGATGCATGACATATGAACAGATATATTAGGGTACATACATGGGTAGACAAAATGTTCACACAATTATTATGTTTTATTCCCCCAAAATATATATGTATAAAATCACATGAGCATCTGCAATGTGCTTGTTGTTACTGTAAATGAAAGGGAAACCTTGAAGGAAAATAAAGGTTATTAAATTTAATTAATGTTTATTTATCCCCAAAAATTTTTTTTAAACCATTGCTCCCTTTCCACACAAATAAAACATGAAAATAATGGTAGGCCTATACCTTAAAATGCGGATCTCTTTGGCATTATAGCCTATGCTGACTAATAATCAATATCAGTATTGTTATGGCTCTAAAATATATAACCTTTTAATTAACTTACACGTTGACTTCTAAAGAAGTCTCTTATGTCTTATGTGTTTTCGTTTCTTCGACATCCTACACACACACACACACACACACGCACACATGCTGCACGCACAGCGCGCGCACGCACAAGCATAAAACACACACAAATATAAGTGTTACTGCAAATGACATCACTGATATTAAAATCCGTCTCGCTGACGTGACCGAAGGCAGAACTTACACTCGCAGATGCAGATATTAGCTATGCACTGAGGCGTCCTGTTGCTCCTCCTGTCTGGGACTAGCAAGTTGCCGGTAGCTTAACAAGCAGATGGAGTGACAGCGGGGACGGCCAATCAGGTTGAATATAGGTTTGCGGGAAACCGCTACAGCCAATCAAAGCGCGATAGTTGTTTAGAGGCGGGACTTCTAGCAGAGACTGATTTTTAACCCTTTGTGTACTATAATTATTGCCTAAACAATACGGACAGCGGGTGTATTATTGGTAGGGACTACACAGTAGAGGCTGGATTTTGGTAGGGTCGGGACCCTACCGTCCCTATATAATCCTACGCCCTTGCCTGAGAGAAAAAGTCGGACACTGACAAAGGAGACATATGCAGTTCTTAACCTATTAGCAGGGACAACAGTTCTGTCCCCATTTTACATTTTAACAATGGTTTTACTTCAAATTTGAATCTTTATTCCCAGTATGAGTTGTGATCAGGATTCATTTCAGCAGTTTGTCAGAAGGAAAGTCTCTGAACCCATGAAGAGAGGAGGATGACATCGCTGCCAGTCTCATTTCACCACTCCCTCGCCCCCTCGGTTTTCTGCCTCTATTTGTGTTTGAGTTGGCAGGAAAGTGTGAGGTGTGTATTTGTGTGTATTCTTCCTTTGTGTGTGTGTGTGGACCTGGGTGTGCATTAGTGAGGCCACATCCTCCTGTTAACACTGACGTCCATAAAAGGAGATCTTTAAGTTTGTCACATGACAACAATCTGAGGAATGCAAGTCAGGTCACATGGGATGCCGTCTCAAGGAAATCGGCTTCACCCCCAAGGACTGGGAAATTATGTGTGTGTGTCTCTGTGTGTGTGTGTGTGTTTGTGGATGTAGATGTGTGTTTGTGTCTTCATCAGACCTGCTAATACACACAGGCAAAGCATCTTACATGAACATGCCAGTGATGAAACTGAGTAGCATTGTGTGTTTTAAATGTGGGCATGTGTCTCCCCATTAGTGTGAATGTGTGTGTGTGGGGGGGGTTGTGACTAAACAGGGAAATTCACAACACATAAGATTTCACTTCTCTTCCCGTCATGTTTCAGTAATTGGAAACTGCAGAGGAGGACATTTAAATTTGCTTATCTTTGTGTTTGTGTGAGTTTGTGTGTGTGTGTCAGTGCGGCTTCACACTTTCAATAAAAAACCACAAAAAGGAATTATTTAAAAATTAAAGATCCAAATTCACGTTGCACTGTTTCACAGCCCCGCCTGGTGTCAAGTATGAAACAGTCCTAAATATAAGTGTGTTTGTGATTCTGCAGAAATTAAAATTCGCACTCTCACCACTTCCTAAAGCTGCGGCTGCTGTGTGTGTGTGTGTGTGTCTGCTGCTCGGTGCTGCCTCCTGCAGCTGCCCGCCGTCCACTGAAACCACCAGGATGTCCCTTTCCTGTCCCTTCAGGTCCACCATGAGGGACCATATAAGGTTAACGTTTGACAGGTATGGACACAGACACCAGTTCGTCTGCACCAGTCGAGACGCTGGCATTGGTGGAGCAGGGGGAAACCATATCTGGTCAAACTGGAGCCGTGTAAACCATATTTTCCGTTTTATTTGTGGCACTGTCAGCGTGTGTGTGTGTGTGTGTGTTTGTGGTGTGTGTGTGTGTGTGTTAGTCATCAGGAAAGTTTGGGCTGTTCAGCTGTCTTCAGCACATCACTTCTGTTTTTTCCAGACTGAACCCACACCAGATGAAAGTTCCCCTTTTTAGTGTAATTTTAACTTTTTCAGAGCTGCAGTTTTTTTTCGGAACTATGTCAACAGCGAAACTCTAGGAATGTTAATGACTCAATAACCAGTGGATGGACTGTGAGGAGAGGATGAGCCCAACAGACTTCAGTGGTCCCGACCTTCCCTTCACTGCCACCATGAGACTCACATAGTTTCTATATCTGCTACTACGTCTCCGCAGCCTTGAAGTAAAGCTCTGCTGTGTCTGCCTGATAGAACAGATTTCCTCACACACTCCATTGTTGTCTTCCTAACTGGTGCATTCTTTGTTAGTTTAATATCACCGGCTCGACAGACTTTGTATTCGAGAAACGAGGGGGACTCAACATTCTGAATGAGGCCAGCTGAGTTCTCCTCTGAACCTCGTCCACGGGTCGTCTGACGCTGAGGAATGTGCTGCACACACCGCTGCACCACAGGGAATTTCATAAACAGTTTCTACTTCGAGCGTCTGTCGTTCCCCTGGCGGCTCGTTTCTCCCTGAGTGACCCCCGAGCTGTACGGCCACAGACTCAGCTCCACTGTGAGCCGCACATTCACCTCACCTTCCCCGGCCTCGGGCTTTTTATAGCTGCAGGAGAGGGTCTGGAAAATATATGAGGAGACGCAAAGTGTGTGTGTGTGTGTGTGTGGGTGAATCAACAAGCCTAATAGAACATCCCTCTCTGCAGACCGTCCCCTCTCCCTCTTCATTGTCACACTGACCATTTGCACAAAGCTTCGGCCTCCTCGCACTCCCGCTTCCCGCCCGGCTGTGAGCACACATTCACTTCCTGTCATGGGATTAAAGTGGAAGCAGCTGTTTTACAGAGCGGAGCGGGCTCAAGGTTTCATCTGTCGGAAGAGGAGGCGAGCGGGAGAAAGACGTTAGGAGATAGAAAAGAAAAAACAAGTAAAAAATGAAGGTATACTGTGTGTCTGTGGGCACGTGCATGAGCATGTGTTAGTGTGCATTTGTGCAAATGTGTTAGGACTAATCGTGTGGGATTCCCTGAGTGGTGGGATACAGTCAGACTCTGAAATGTAGGTCAAGAGGCACAGTATTTTCCTTACACTGTTGCATAACCATGCACAAACACACACATACATACACATTCTTTTTTTGTGTAGTTAGGTTTCCACGCAACCGAGATGCACAACATTAGCTGTTTCAAAGCTGATGAGCAGGGAAGACACAACGTTCCTAATGAAAGCTTCACTCTCTCCTTCCCTCTCTTCAAACAGACCTCTGATCAGTGTGTGTCGGAGCTCGATCAGGGAACAGAACAGATAACCTGCTGCTCGCTCATTGGCCGAGGGCTGCAGGTAATCACCTCGACTCGTTGGCCTTTTAAGGAGACTTTCAAGTCACAGACCCGTCGTTAATCCCTCAATCATTAACTCTGGATTGTCCTCCTCCTCCTCCTCCTCCTCCTCCTCCTCCTCCTCCTCCTCCTCCTCCTCCTCCTCCATCTCCCCTGATCTACACACTCCTCAGTCCTCTGTGGCCTGAAGTCCGACGGGACGACGGGACGACAGGGAGCGGCTGAAGAGGAAGAGGAGACATGAGGAGAGAGGAGGAGGTGGTCATCTGATTGTAAGATGATGACCAGGAAGGCGCTACCCAGCTGTTACATAAGGGATAGGAGACACCCTGACAGCCATTGTGTATGTGTGTGTGTGTGTGTGTGTGTTTGTGTGTGTGTGTGTGTGTGTGTGTGTGTGTGTAGTGTGTGTGTAACAGAGTACAAAGTAAGCAGCAGTCCAATTATTGTCTTGTTTCTTTGGTAATACATAAGTAGGTTAGATGCACTCACATCTTTTCTTCATGGAAACATTTTCTTGTGTTTCATGTTCGTGTGTTTGTGTGTGTGCGTGTGTGACTGTTAAAAGAAGAGAGCACATTGTTGCCCAGATGAAGAGGAACATGTTGAGTGTGTGTGGTGTGTGTGTGTGTGTGTGTGTGTGTCCTGGCTTTTACTCCCCCTCCATAGTGTGACCTAATTTCACATTCACATGTACAAACTAGGGACATGTGAATGTTGCGTTCAGGCGCACGCAGGGAAATCCTGAAATATACATTTGTGTAACTTGATGAGTAAAACCCGGGGAGGGGGATGGGGAGCCATTAAATTGCTGTTTCAATAAATTATTAAAAGTAGAACTTGCATTCATAGAATTCCCTGGGCTCTACTTCACTGCTCCTATGTGTGTGTAAGGGGATCCTATACATTTTCATTTAGGCTGCACTTTCTACTTGAGTAACTCACACACTATTAATGACAAAGACCTTTATTGTGAAGGTTTTATAATGTGCAAACAATGGTCAACGAGGCCCAGGAGGGCGGCGGCCTTCACGGGCTGCGTGGATCACGAAGGCCGAACCGAACCGAGACGATCGGGTCTCCAGAGTCTCCAGCTTGTCCTGCTCTGACCGCTGTCGCCTAGCAACAGAGCTGCAGTTGGACACAATGGGGCAGTTTTGATGCCCTTTGGTTCTTGAACGTGTCAATCATCAGCTGTTAGGTTGAGTTGAAGTCTTTAAAAGTGGAAACATAGTTTTGGTGTAGTTGCTTTTCGTCACCATTAATTCTTTTAAAAACCAAAGTGTAATGAATCCTGGGACAGGTTGTGTCTGAGAGGGATCCACCTGTTGCTGCTTCGTTACTCAGGAAAGGACGGACGCATTCGGAGGAGCCTCCTGAACGCTGTGACACAATCTTCACCACATGAAGCCTCTGAAGGACGAGGTCCCTCGATTTAGACACAGTTGTAGACAAACAACACATTGTCTCAAGTTAACACTCCTCTAACTCATCAATTAAGCATGTGTGTCCTAAAATGTCAAATGTCCCTTGAAGCAGTGGTTCAATGACGTCCTACACCAATGTGAGAATGAGATGATGCTTCTGTGGTGAAAACACATAATTTCCAAGCTCCCTAATGTCATAACGTCAGATTCAAGCTGTTCCTGTCGATTGGATTGTTTGGAAACATCTGCAGAAGGTTGGTTTACTAACATGGATTAAATTCTTACTGCAGAAGAAGGAACAATCCGTTTCCTCCAGGTCTGAACAGGAGAACAAAGATGGCTGAGGTGTGCATGCAGTTCCGCCTTTCAGCAGGAAGGGGCAGCACTGAGAACAGTCAGGTCTGAATCATTTGAATTGGGAAAAGAAAAGAAAGTTGCTTTGATATAATATAAAGAAAATACTTTATTAAAGACAAGTGCACAGTTGAAATTACATTGCATCCAGCTCACAGATGTAATAATTAATGCTATGGTTTCCTAGGCAGGTATTAAAGATATCTAAAATATAATCAGTAATAATATAATTAGATAAATATGGTACAAATAGACATAAGGATAAAAGTGAATGAAATCACACATATTGATAAATAAGGTTAAACAGATAATTATGGCTCATGTTGGATTTATATTAATTTGTTATATATAATATCTTCAGTATCACTGGATGGTAGAGGGACAGTTTACCCCCTGGTGTGGCCCACAAAGGTGGCTGCTGTTTAAAATGGCCATCTGTACCAGATGTTAATGATCCCCCGGTGTGTGTGTGATAGCTTGGTGTGTGCATGTGTGTGTCAGCAGATGGTTTCATCCGGCACACACATGCTCTCCTCCATCATCACTTCCCAATCATCAATTATTCACACAAGGAGACTGAAACCAGTGAGGAACACAACAAACGAATTTACAGAAACATCATTAACATCATTCACATTTGACCCAGAATAAAAAACACTTCAATACATAAATGCTTCTCTAAAGAAGTGTGTGTGTGTGTGTGTGTGTGTGTGTGTGTGTGTGTGTGTGTGTGTACAAGATACATGCATGTGTGTGCAAAATGAAAAGAACCAGCGGAGCTAAATCTTTTAGGTGATCTGTGTAATAAGAAGCCAAAAGGGAACAGCTGGTGTTTGAGTTTTGTGTGTGTGTGTGCGCGTGTATGTGTGCGTGTGTGTGTCCAGAGAACCCCCATAAATGGGCCTCTGACCCTTTGTTGCAGGGGCATATCATTAGCATCTAAAACTCCTTATGGCCCATGAAGAGAGAGAAAGATGAAAAGCTGAGGAGAGACGAAACAAGTGAAGGAGGGAAGGAGAGAGGGAGTCAGAAAGGAAGGAGTGAGGGAGGGAGAGGAAGAAAGGAACCCAGGGGATACAACAGGAAAGTGGTGGCAATGACCAGCTACACCTGCCAGTTACCCCTCTCATGTGCCTTCTTTGTGTGTGTGTGTGTGTGTGTGTGTGTGTGTGTGTGTGTGTGTGTGTGTGTGTCTGTTGTTTGTGTGTGTGTGTGTGTGTGTTGCCCACTGTGGGTGTGTGACCATGAAATTGATTCATAAGTGGGTGGAGGCTCTGGCTGGTGTAGTTCTCCACTGTCACCAGTAGGTAGAGCAGCAGCGCTCCTTTAGAGACCTGTTCAGTCAACACACTGCAGAAAGATGGAAGGAAACAGAACTCACAAATAATTAGAATCAACAGAAATAAAAATGATTAAAAACAAGGAGAAATTAAATAAAGAAGCTATTTTTCAATAAATACACTTAACTACACGATAGTATGACACTTGCTGGAAGGATGGGACGTGGGTTAAGGAACAATATTTGAAAAGATTTAACCAGTTTAGTCTAAGGGCGGGCGGATGTCTTGAGGATTGTGACCTGATACAGTCTGAAGGGGGGGGGGAAATAAATCTTTATTTTTAGCCAGAGAGAAGTTAAGGTAACACTCTGCCGCCCTTTCTCTGCCTCAGGGATCAAACAAGTGACTCATGGTGTTAGGCAAAAGGAAGGAAATGAGTCAGGGAGGAGGGATGTTCAGGTTCCTGACCACAGAAACAGGGCTCATTCATGAGGACAGGATGTGATGTCACAGGCCTCACGGCGAGAGGCAGGAAGAGGTATTTTTAGTGGCGTCCTGATCAAGTTTCCCTGTGGTCAGAGCTGGAGGCGCCAATCAGGGCCCATAATCAATTCAGGCATTCACACACACACACACACAGGCACACACACATGTGCACACACACAATACACACTCACACGCACACAAAACAATAGTGTGATTAATCCTCATGACCTTGGGATGAAAATCTGCATCTCGTTTCATGCCCTGCAGAAGTGTCTGTGGGGGGGGGGAGGTGAAAATGAGATGATGTGACACTTGAAAAGGCTGTGATGTGCCCTCTCTCTCTCTCTCTCTCACATTCACTACACACACAATACGTAAAAACATGCAGGGACACACATCAACACACACACTCTCACACACACCCTGCAGTGCCATACTCATGCCTCGCAGCTCTCTCTCTCCAGACTGACCTATATCTTTCTGCCAGCGTCAGGAATCATCGCCACACACACACACACACACACAGACAGAACTACACACAGAGAATCACACACACTTCATAATGTGTTAAACAGAGGGAGAAGCTATGAAGTTGCTCTGCTGATCTTGGCCGGACTGGTTTGCTGTTGCCATGGCAATGAGGGGAGGGACACCAAAAGAGAGCACACACACCAAATGACCCTTGACCCGATGAGGGCAGTGTGTGGTGTTCCCCGGTGGCTCCAGCTTCCAGCTCTTTGTTGGCCTTGAGGAGGCCCTTGGTAGGGCTGCAGCTGTGTGCACACACACACAAGCCAGACACACACACACACACACACACACACACACACACACACACACTCAAACTCACATTCCTTGTTGATTGCAACAGACATCAGCTCATAGGTCACTCACTTTCCCTCTCTTGCAGACATTTCACACAGAGAGAGTTCTATATATCCATCTATCCATCTCTCTCCATCTCTCCATCTATCCATCCATCTATCTATCTATCTATCTATCTATCTATCCATCCATCCATCCATCCATCTATCTATCTATCTATCTATCCATCCATCCATCCATCCATCTATCTATCTATCTATCTATCTATCTATCTATCTATCCATCCATCTATCTATCTATCTATCTATCTATCTATCTATCTATCCATCCATCCATCCATCCATCTATCTATCTATCTATCTATGGACGTGTCTACGCTCTCACACACTGGATGTTCTCAGTGAAATGTGGGTTAATGCAGCAGCAGAGCCGAAACAGTTCCCAAATGTTATTTCATAATCAATTTTCCAAATATGCAGCAGCCAAAGCTTCTGGACCGTCGAGAACATTTCGGCTCTAATGGATCCCAGCTCACCAAGGACACAACCATGACCACATTTCCATGCAAACACAGAACTCCTTTATTCTCTCCATCCCATATTCACACCATTCACTCTTTCTCTGCTCGTATCCTTCCCTCCTCAGCTGAAGTTTCCACTTCATTGTCTTTCTCTTTGTCAGATTCATGCTCGTTGTAGCTCGATCAGGTTTGTGAGTCATTAAAGCTGCAGCAGCATCGGTCCAGCTGCAGCCAACACATCACACTGAGTCATTTCATTTGCTATTAAATTAACTGCACTCAAACAGGCGATGGTTGGCCATAGTTCCCCTCACACATCTGGAATGGTGTTTCCTGATTGGTGGATGTAATGAGCGAGGGGGTGAGGGGGAGATGCTGTGATTGGCTCCAGCTCAGAGGTGTGTGTATGACAATGAGGCTGATTGGTTGGATGTGTGTCTGCCGACGCCGCGCTGCGCCGTCTGCAGGTGTTAGTGAGTCCAGCAAGTGTGTCAGTGTGTCAGCGTGCGCTTGTGTGTGTTGTGTGTGCGCTCACTGCAGCAGACTCGCCTGGCCTCCATCACCCAGCAGATAGGAGGCCGGTCTCCATGGAAACCGTCCTCAAAGCTCCGCTGGAGAACAAAGATGGATCGTGTCCCTCCCTGCTTCCTTTAGACCAAGCATGTGTGTGTGTGTGTGTGTGTGTGTGGTGGTTGAGTTTATCTGTGTCCACATTTAATCAGTGATCACTGCTAATCTCATCAATCTCATCAAATCTCACCATTAGTCTAATCACATATCTTGGTCTTCATCAGACAGAGTATCTATATGTGTGTGTGTGTGTGTCTGTGTGATCGTGTGTGTGTATGTGTGTGTGTGTGTGTGTGTGTGTGTGTGTGTGTGTGTCTGTGCCTGTGCCTGTGTGTTAGCGTCTCCCTCTCAAACACAATTGAAGTTTGATTGTGACAATGGAGGCCCCCATCTGGAGGGAAAGATTCGTGAAGAATGAGGGTATATTCACACACACACACACACACACACACACACACACACACACACACACACACACACACACACACACACACACACACACACACATACACACCCACACAATCACATGCTTGCATTGTGGAGAGCCAAACCTTAACCACAACCAATTAATAACTAACTCTGATCTTTCCCATAAACGATATATGGAGGATGTTGTGATGAGGGATTTAGTAATAAATGATGAGCCGTGTCCTAAACCAGCAAACACACTCACAGTGGAACATCTGTGTGTGTGTGTTAATCCCACAAGGACCAAAGGAGCCGACTCCATTATTCATTTGAATCCTCTGAGTTAACGAGGGCTGCCGTCGGCTCAGGAGGACGAGAGGGACGGACACTTAGGGGAGAAGCTGCTGCTGCTGAGGTGAGGATCAATACCAAAGAGTTGACTCTGTCCTTTAGAGGAACAGGATGCAGTCGTCGTCCAGAGTTTGAAAACAAGAGAAATCAGGAAGTCTTTCTTTTCTAAAATCCAGATGAGTTTGCTCTTTTCTCTTTTTGACATGTCATCTCGATGTAGATGCAGCAGCTTCCCCTGCTTCGAGCATTTTTCGAAGCATGAAACATCGTTAAAAAAACCACTGTCATTAGAGTTCATATCTCCACCGAGGCCCAACAGTCAAGTTCAATCAAGCTGCACCAGATTTCCACAAAATCATAGAAGCCAGAGCCTCCTGAACCCCTGGTCATCTCCCCTCAACCGTCCAATCAGAAGCCTTCATGAGACATCCCAACTTCCTGGTCCATTCCCCATCATCGCCACCAGTGTCCAGGGGAAATGTCCTTCATACCCAGAGCATTAAATTCACAGGAATGAGTACCGCTGGAGTCTAAACACCATGTCTCCTGTTCAGAAATCAATTTAATTTCATTCAGATTTTCTCATTTGTTTCTCTTTAAGTCTCCCTGATTGAAATTCTGTTTGTGTGGAAACTTAGGGTTGAAAGTTGGATTTCAGTTTCCAGAGGATTTGATCGACTGGACTCAGAGATCTTTACATGTCAGCTATTAAAGATAAACACTGCACAACACAGGGCAGATGAAAATATATCTGGTGATTTTATTAGATTGAGCTCGTGGAGGTGAGATTTGATTTTGTCTGAAGATTAATCCGGGCTGCAGCAGAGACACGTGGGGTGATCACCTCTGATCAGATTACACTTTAGGGTCCGATTACTTTCTCAGCAGCGTCACACTGAAGCATCCTGACACTCACTGGTTGTGACAGACAGAATTCATGAATATAATTTATTAATGAAACATTTAAAAAAAGGTTTTGATTCTGGTAAAATATTCAGGAGGAGGAATTTGGGTGGAGAATGGAAAGTGAATCCCAGCTCCTCTTGTATAGTACAAGGTTCTTAGTTTGAATCCTGGGGTGTTTATGTGTGGAGTTTGTGTGTTTTCCCCGTGTTTGTGTGGGTTTTTCTTCCTTCCTCCCACTGTCCAAAGATGTGCAGATTAATTTACGACTATAAATAGATGGTAGGTGTGAATGTGAGTGTGAATGTCTTTGTGTGTTGCTATAGTGATACACTGGCAACCTGTAATTTGTATTAATTAAATTATCATTATTTTAAGCTATTAATTGAGTTTTATAGATAATAAATTCCCTTTTAAAATGTTATTGTGAAAATCATATTGGATTGGATATGATTGACTTGTACGTATGTATCCTTGGAGGTCAGAGGTCAGATATGACCAGGATGAGGAAGTGGAAGTGTGGTTGCTGAATTTGCCATCAGACACACGGGGCAGCTCCGTGGCATCAACGCTGGGAACCATGACAACGCTCATGTCATTTCACGGGCGGAGAAATGAACCATCTCTGCTGTGACCTTTGTGCGACTGTTTTAATAAAGAAGAAGAGACACACACTTTGTGTAGCCGTCTTGTATAGACTGTGTGTTTCGGTGCTTGCTCAGGCTCATGCACTGACCGGGCAGATTCCAGCACTGATCTGTTTGACCTCTTTGTTTATGCTGCCTTCCCTGTCCTCTGATGTGCGTGCTCGTCCATGAATGGAGCTCTGTGTGGACGCACACAGTCCGGCCTCATGATTTGAATACTGAGTCCATCTCGCGAGTCTTTATACAGAGAGATGACAGTGATATGATGTTATCACTTGCAGGAAAACTGATAAACCTACATGTGCACACTCTCTGAGGGACATAGGAGAATCTACGGTGGCAAAAAAAAACAAGTTTAAATGAGGATTTATCTAAATTCTGGTTGTTTTTGATTGCGTTAACACACACTGAACATTTAAGTCTTAGCTCCCAAACATTTTTGGTGTGTGTTTGGTTTTGTAGCTCATTTCTAGAACAGAGTCTCTTTGTAATGTTGTGTTCTCTTGTCCTGTGTTGATGCTACTTCAGAATTATCCCTTTTCAGTCATCCTCTTTTTTAATATACTCTGACTTTCTACTGTTTGTGTGCAGAGCTTTTTATAAGAGACGTCTGTGGTAGAACACGTAGTGTTCATCCTATCTGCTTTATCTGCAATGAAGATTTTATAGCCCCTGTTTATGGTCTTATACTTTCATACGTAAAATGTCGGCTATTTCCGATACAAAATTGAGGTTGTGCTTTTACTTTGTAGAAAATTGCTTTACACAAGTAAGTGATTCTACAAATGTTGTCATGATGGAGATCAGCAATTGTGAGAGTCTCTGTCAGTTTGATCCCTGCTGTAGTTTCTCTCAGGACGTTCAACTCCATCCATAAACTGCCTGTTAACACACTGCCCGCCCTGCTGACGGCTGCAGAGCGCTCCTTGTCTGTTTATTATTACATTTTTATTACAACTGTATATTGAATGTATCTCGTTACCGAATCGCACCACATTTGACTCTGCAACTCCCTGGGCCATCAACAATACATAAGCCAAGTGTGAAGCTGATAAGATTAAAGATTGATGAGATATAAGATCAATATACAGACAAGAGAGAAGAGCTTAACTCAAACGTTTGTCTTTCACACTCTCCGTTCAGACATGAGAACAGAAAGTTGTAGTGTTCAGGTGATGGAGTGATTTAATCTAATGTAAACTATCTTGACATCTTTGTCTGTGTCGTCTTCGCGTATGCTTCCTCTTCTTCATCCTTAAGTATTTGATTTGGTTTTGTATTGTTATTTGTGCGTCTGATTTTGTGCGTGCTAGAACCGTCACCAACATGCTAGCTTTAAATCCTCCGGAGGATCTCCGGCCGTTTTCTCACATCTGATCAATAGGATATTCCCTTGGGTTCTTACCTGGGGGCTGGTTGGAGTATGTCCGGAGTCTCTCACTCGGACACGTGCGTTATGACATTCAGCTCCCGCGGAGAATAACCGGAGTTCAGTGCACGTGTGAAAACAAACGTTAAAGTTTTTGGTGTTTTTTAATCTTTTCAGTAGAAAAGTTCACTTCAGCTCCCAGATTTCTGTTCATCTGAGGGGGGCGTGGCCTGCAGCGCTACGTCACTGGCGCTTATATATGCTGCAGCTGTGGCGACGGGCTCGCGCTGCTGAGACAGGCAGAGCTCTGCGCGCGCTCACGGACTCGCTCTCAGCCACACACACTCACACTCACACACACACACACACACTCTCCCCCCAAACAAAGAGAAGCACGCGAGGCAGCGCAGCATCATCTCACCCTTTCAGCCGCGAGAGCACACACACTCTCAGATCCCCCCCCCTTACCCCCCCTACAGAACCGGTCCGGTCCCAGGCTCGTGCGCGCACAGATCCGACCATGAGCACCAACGGCGCCAGTAACGGAACCAGCGACATGCTGCAGATCCAGTTCGGGCTCATCAACTGCGGGAACAAGTACCTGACGGCGGAGACGTTCGGCTTCAAGATCAACGCGTCCGCCTCGAGCATGAAGAAGAAGCAGATCTGGACCCTGGAGCAGAGCGGCGACGAGTCCAACGGAAACGTGTTCGTGCTCAAGTCCCATCTGGGCCGGTACATCGCCGCCGACAAGGACGGGAACGTCACCGGGGACAGCGAGAGCCCGGGCCCGGAGTGCCGCTTCGTCATCACCGCGCACGATGACGGCCGCTGGTCGCTGCAGTCCGAGCCGCACGGCCGCTACCTGGGCGGCACCGAGGACCGGATCATCTGCTTCGCGCAGACCGCGTCCGTGGCGGAGAAGTGGAGCGTGCACATCGCCATGCACCCGCAGGTGAACATCTTCAGCATGACGCGCAAGCGGTACGCGCACCTGAGCTCCAAGGTGGACGAGATCGCCATCGACCGGGACGTGCCCTGGGGGGTGGACTCCATGATCACGCTGGTGTTCCGGGAGCAGCGGTACCACCTGCAGACCTCCGACAACCGCTTCCTGAGCAACGACGGCGCGCTGCTGGCCGCCACGGACCGGAGCACCGGCTACACGCTGGAGTTCCGCTCCGGGAAGGTGGCCTTCAGGGACTGTGGCGGCCGGTACCTCGCGCCCTCCGGACCCTCCGGCACCATGAAGTCCGGCAAGAGCGCGCGCGTGGGCAAGGACGAGCTGTTCGTGCTGGAGCAGAGTCACCCACAGGTGGTGCTGACCGCGGCCAACGAGAGGAACGTCTCCACCCGGCAAGGTGGGTGTGGTGGGCCGGTGAGTGGGTGTGCTGCAGGCCCGGTGCTGCATGGGTCACTGTGTGTGAGTTTGTGAGAGAGTGTGTGTGTGTGTGCTGCAGACCCGGTGCTGCATGGGTCAATGTGTGTGTGTATGTGTGTGAGTGTTTGAGCGTGTGAGAATGAATGTATGTGTATGCCGAAGGCCCGGTGCAGCATGGGTCACTGTGTGTTTGTGTGGGTGTGTATGAGAGAGAGTGTGTGTTTGTGTGTGTGCTGCACGCCCGGTGCTGCATGGGTCACTGTGTGTGTGTAAGAGGGAGAGAGAGAGAGCAAGAGTGTGTGCTGCAGGCCCGTTACTTTACGCTGTGTGTGATTGTGAGAGTGTGTGTGATAGAGGCCTGGTACTTCTCTGGGTCACCAAGTGTGTGTGTGAGTGTGTGTTGCAGCCCTGATGCTTCATGGGACACTGTGTGTGTGTGTGTTTCAGTGTTTGTGTGTGTGTGTGCGTGTGTCGGTATCTCATCCCTTGGTAGAGGAAGAGTTAAAGTGATGGAATGTCAGACTACACCCCCCCTGCAGCACACACACACACACACACACACACACACACACACACACACACACACACACACACACACACACACACAGTAATGGTGGCCTATATATTCCCAACCAGGAGGTCTTCATGTATCTGCACATGCACGTTTCCATGTATTAACGTTCTGCATGTAAATATCTGACACTGTCTCTCCAGTGTCACATGTAAACACACGTGCATGCTCCACGTGCATGCTCCACGTGCACGTGCGCCATGCATCATGCAAAGGTACAAGTTGCACCAAGCAGAACAGCTCCCTGGTCAGAGATCAGCGTTTCACACATGATGCCTTTTTAAAAAACAGTAAAACTCTTAAAGTGGATGAACCCTGGTTCCCATTAACTCTGATGAGCAGAATGTGAATCATCTTTATTTCACTCTCACAGCTCTGATGCTCCTGAAACCCAAAACTAGACCTGCTGAGTTTATCGTCCTCCTGCAGCTGAGGCTTGAAAGTATCTGACGTCTTCAGGCCGGGTCCAGGTTCTCTAGAAGTTGACGTTGCAGGCTCGGTGGGGTGTTTGTCCCTGGCTGGTACCGATACTTGGTCATAACCATCTCCAGGCGAACTCACTCCTGACTTGAATGTTTCTTTGTTTTTGTCAGATTTTATCAGTGGGTTTCTGTGTGTGTGTGTGTGTGTCTGTGTTTGTGTGTGTGCGTGTGTGAGCGATAATTCTGTCCATGTGTGTCTCAGCTGTACGAGTGGGCAGAGAAACCAGTTTGTCCCTCCGCCTTCTTCCTTCCTTCCTCTCCTTCTTTTCCCCCTCACCCCTGCATGCTTCATTTCTCCATCAACGTCTTTCTCGCCTCCTTTCACCTCTCCCCTCATTGTTCTTTTCTTCTTCTTCTTCTTCTTTAACATCGCTCACAGCTTCCCCTGATGCCTCGTCCTCCTCAGCCTCCCCTCCCTCCCCTCCCCCACTCAGTCCTGGCTGCTGTGTGTGTGTGTGTGTGTGTGTGTGTGTCTGGGGTCAGTGTCGTCCCTCATGCCGCACACTGGACTGGGTGTTGAAATAAAACAACCGTCTTTTGTCTCTTTCCCTGAAGTTGAACTGGTTTTGATGGAAACGTGTGAGTCAGCACAAAACCCATCATCATAGGTGTGATTTGGTTTGAGACGAGGAGAACGTAGAGAAGCCGAGACTCAGTGGTGCTTGTCCTGCCTTCAATGAATGATGGGATATAGTAATTAATGCTCTTTAAATCTATATTTAGCTCCTGGTTAAAGGAGAGAGAGAGAGAGAGATGGAGAGAATAATGTGTGGTTCAGTGGTTTTGGTTCCTCTTTTCAGAAAGTATGATCTCTCTCTCCTTTGATTTCCCTCTCCTCGGTCTCTCTCTCTCTCTCTCTCTCTCTCTCTCTCTCTCTCTCCCCAGTCTCTCTCTCTCTCTCTCTCTCTCTTATCCTGAGTCTGTTTGTTCTGTTGCTTCCCTTTGTTTACTTGTCACTGGGATATTTATCCACCTCTCTCTCTCTGACAGGAGTCGACTCCTCTCTCCGTCTCCGTCTCAGCCACAAAATGGAGGGCCGGTTCTGAAGGGTGGCTGTTGAATTAAATATTATCTGAGATGTATTTATAGCTGGGTGAATTTAACGTCCTCTGTGACCGGAGCATGAATTTCACTGTAATAATCCCCAAGCGGGAAAAGAATGTGTGGAGTTTTGCCTTTTTACACATGAAGAACGCAGCAGGAGATTCTCTGGTTCTCTCCACCTTTACGTCTTCGTCTTTTCCATGACTTGGACATTTGCCTTCTCACGCACCTTCGTTGTCACGTTACCGTTGATCTGTTGAATGAGATGAAACTGGCAGCAGACCTGTACCACCTTGAGATGTTGGTGTTATAGAGGAGAAGTCTCCATCTGTTTCAGTCATTTGGTGGCAGTGGTTCTGCAGAGTCTGTTTTTAGTGCCACAGATATCTGCCGTCCCTCAACTGAACTGTTAGTCTAATGCCTTGCTCAAGGACACCGGTTGGTTGCTCTCTTGTGTGATTGGACCCATGTCCTCTCTCCTCTGTCTGCCACCCAGCAGCTTGAAATCTGTCCCTAACGAGTCTCAGGTCTGAATCTGGTCTGAAGAACACGAGCCACTCGCCAACAACCGGATCGCTGTGACTTGGATCTCAATGTTTTGGGTTGAATTAAACCGGCTCCAGATGTTTTTTTAAACCGAACAGCTGCTCGCGGCTCCGTATCTGCGGCGGCTTTCCGGCGCGTGGACCTCAGCCAACATGGCGGCTGGAAGCTGGGTTTTTCATAAGCAGCTCAAGTGGGTCAGTCCGAAAGCTGCTTTGTCAAATCGAAACTGTTGATTTTATGTCTGGTCTTTAATTGAAGCTGATCTCCTCAGAAAATGCTGTGTTAACATTTGTCATTTCTGTCATTTGTCGTTCTTCTTTCACCTAAATCTATTGTCGTAACTTCCTGATTCCCCAGGAACTGAAAGTGAAGCCAGTCGACGTAAAATTAGCTCGACTCCATTAAACCAGCACACGTTGCAGGATTGGGTTTTTTCTTCGAAATGTCAGAAAGCACCAGAAACAAATGTCATTTTCTCTCTGACAGATACTGGATGCACATCCCAGCAGTGCCTCTGTCTCTGCTCTCCCCTAATTTACAGCCGTTAATCCGACCCTGTGCTCGTTTCCTCGTTTCCGGCTCCTAACGTCCACTCCGCTCATCCCTGGTCACAAATTCCCTGAGAGGCTGTTTAACGACCCTCACATTGGCTGAGATACAATTATCGGTCATTTAGCCTGGAGCTCCACGGCCCATTAAGTGCCCTGTGCTGCCCCTACACTGAGGTGCGGGTGAGGACTGAGCGCTGGTGTGTCTCCAGTTAAATGGATGAGAGTCCATCACATCCTGTCGGCTCCTGGTGCGACCACCGGGCGTTCACTGCTCTTTACAGCCGATCGGGGACTGCAGGGTTTCATCGTTCTGTTAAGTTGGGACCACACTTTTATGTTTTTATGTCACATTTAATAACTCTACTGAATAACCGTTGAAATCCTGATTGAATCTGCTTAAAGGCAACAAGGCAGTGCCCCACTGAATGTTCCCTGGATGTGTGACCTCCTGGCTTTGTACTGAAAGTAGGATTTGCACGACTAAATCTGTGTCCCAATTTTTTTCGAGGCTGAACCAGAATGAGACTTTGACAGACGAGTGTTTCAATGCCTCAGTTTTAAAAAGCTAGTAACCTCAGCTTAGCTTAGCATAAAGACTGGCAACAGTAGGAAACAGCTAGCCATCAAAAATCCACACACGTTACAACAATTCTAGTTTTTACACGGAGTTGAAAGTAGAATTGATCTTCTCCTCCGTCAGCAAGAAGACCAATACATGTTTAATGAATCACTGAAGAGCTGACGTCTGTGGCTCCAGTTGTGGAAGCAGCCGCTCTGTGTTCACATTCTAACACGTAAACCAGTTCACGCTGTCAGACTCTATGGTTTGGGTTGGCCTGGTTTTCTGCTGACTCCGCTGCAAAACTCTCAGAAGTGTTGAAATCCGCTCGTCGGGTCAGATTCAAGATCTGGCTCTAAATCATGTTTTGTGTCGTGTGAGTTTTCAAAAAAAACAAATTGTGTTGCGTCTGGCTGCGACTCAGCCCTGACACCCTCTCTGCATCCTTCACCCCCCCGCTGGCAGGAAACCAGTCATGAGGCTCCGACCTTGGCTGGTGTGAGTTAAACCCTGCAGGGCGAGGGCAGATAACCTCCCTCACCCGACAGAGGAGAAACACGAGGGGCGTCGGTTTGTGCATCCTTGGCGTCCAGTTGTCATGCAAGTTAATGCTTTTATGTGTTTACAGACCTTCAGTATGTTTGTGTGTTTTTCTTTGTGTGTGTGTGTTGGGAGCGTGCCAGGGGAGGAGGCCTCTCCACCTCAGTGTCTTATGGGTTTGGACCTCAGCTGGTCACCGGTGTGTCGCTCTGCTCTTTGTGCGTCTGCACATCAACTCCCTCAGACTGTTCTACTGCAGCACAGTGAACACAGAGCGACTCTTTAATCAATTCAACCAACTATTTGGGGCACAACTCTGTGTCTGACCTCAATTTGACATGTTTTGTCTATTTCCTGGAGGAAGTAGGGCTATTAATGTGGTGTGTGTGTGTGTCTGTGTGTGCGTGTTTTTCAGTTGGCACAGCGTGTAGGTTGGCTGGTTGTGTGTGTACGTTTGGATCAGAACAAAGGCCGATGATCTGGCTCCCTGTTTGTGCCCCAGCCGGTCGCCTCCTCAGCCAGGCCTGCTGAACAATGGGACGGACACACACACACACACACACGCACACACACAATTGCACTTGATACAATTGCATGCGTTCACAGCAGGCCTCTGCTGCTGGCTCACAGTCACCAAGGCCAACAATCTGTGCCTGCCGCCATCAGGCTGAATGTGGTGGGCGGGGTGGACAGAACGATAGAGGGGTTGTTTTCAGGAGCGTGTGTGTGTGTGTGTGTGTGTGTGTGTGTGTATTTGATGTGGTTTGGGAGGTTTCTGCATGTGTTGTCACTTTGTTGGGTGTGTTGAAGCTGATGAGGTTGAAGCTGATGAGGTTGAAGCTGATGAGGTTGAGTGCACGGACCCTCGTCCCCTCTCCTACAGGAACCCTGTGAGCTTCACAAACTGATCAGAATAGACTTATGTGTTTGAGTTATTTTCACACAAACACACACAGACACCCACACACAGACACACACACACAGCCTCTCTCTGAAGCACCACCTTCCTCAGGGCGAGTGTTTGGTCTCTGTCAGTCGTGTATTTTAACTTTTTGTGTATTTAGCGACCAATGTTAACACAACTGACATTGTTCTATTTCCTTCAAAACACCTTTTGATGGTAAAAGTTATTTAAAGCACCTATCTGGAAGCCTAATTTACATAATTCAAGGATTGGGGGATTTATCTGGGAATTTTCTCTCTCATAATGTGTAATGGAAACACAGTATCCTGCAGTTTCCTGTGCAACATGTAAATAGTTCACCTTGTTCATTTCCTGGTGTATTTTCATATAGTGAAATTCATGCAGGTTTTTTAATTTATTAGTAGATTTTGTGGTTGTCTCTATTTCCATTATTTCCGCTCAATTTGACGACTGCATGTGAAATTCAAATTACTCTGATTAAATCTGTTTTTTTGTGCAGATCTTTTACTCCAAATTAACTGATCACTTTTTAAGATCTGAGAAAAACTAAGTCCCTGATTAGTCGCCAGGTAACGCTGAGGCTGGTTCATCTTTCAGAGACTGAATAATGAGTCCAACGTTTCCCTCAGACGTTCAGTGCAGGAATGAGCTCTTTCATGAAGGTGAGTCGGTAATCACTCGCTGGCTGAGGCCTCCTGAAGCAGATGGTTACACTCCCTCCTCTCACGTAGTAACAAATGGGCCTCCCTGTGCTACTGTGCCGAGTGTGTGTGTGTGTCTGTGTGTGTGTGTTTGTGTGTTGGCATTAGAGGACGGTTCGGTGATCTGATTGATTATGGTGTCGTCCATCAGAATCTTTCCTCCTCATTCTTTCCTCCTCTAATGCTCCTCCTTCAAACCCTCTGCAGCTAAACTTATATTTCATTTCCTCTGACCCGCCCCCTCCGCACCATGTGGTTCACATTATGGTCAGTTATATTCTCCCTCTCATTCGTGTGCGTGTGTGTGTGTCTGTGTGTGTGTGTGTGTGTGTGTGTCTCCACATAGTTCTGCAGAAAATCAATCTGTGTGCAGAGCCCAGAGTTCTTAAAATGTCTTCAGCCCTCGACAGGACACGAGAGTAATGTGTAACACTCCAGTGAATATCAACCCGTGTAATACTGGCTGTTGTGAAACGAGCTCGTCTGGGATCTTTATGTCAATTAATTAATTAATGTATTTATGGCAAAAAACTGAGCTGTGAAGTGCGTTGAGTCATCAAGACAAGAAAATTGCTTCTTTAACACAGACCTGTTCCCAGTTACAAGTTTATAACTTTGTCTCTTTCTGGATAAAACGGTTTCAGTTGATAAATATCACGAGCAGAAGCTTCACAAACCCGGTTATGTACTGTTTCCAACATAATAACATCTTAGGGCCGATTTTAACGAGTTCAGTGTGACCAGTGGAACGAGTTATGAGACTGGGAGAGAACAAGAAACATGGAAAACATGAGATGGTGGGGGGGGGGAATAGGGAGCACATGAGAGTTGGTTTGTTTTCTCAAACACATCTTTCTTTCTCTCTGTCTGGTTTTCTCTCTCTCTCTCTCTCTCTCTCTCTCTCTCTCTCTCTCTCTCTCTACACACACATTTACACAGCAGAGCTCCACCAGACAGCCCTCTGGCTATAGGTCCATGACTTCATCATATACAAGAGCTCCCATTGTGCGGCATGACATGAGTGTATGTGTGTGTGCTTGTGTGTGTTTGTATGAAGGGAGTGGTCCACTGGAGCATTGTGTATATGTTCGTCCTATGGTCCAGTTTGTTTACCTCTTTGTTGCTTTCAAGAGCAACAAATTGAGGTCGATGTGATTTTAATGAGGTCTGGTGTTCGATATACAAACAGTGGGAATGGACACACGCACAGACACACACACACACACACACACACACACACACACACACACACACACACAGGTCAGCCACATTAAATGTACTGGGTTATTGGTATGAAATGATTTTCATGAACAATTAATCAGTTTTTTTTGTTTTATCAGCTAATTTTGGAATATAAAATGTCAGAAAAGATGAATGAAGGAAGATGAGAGCATCACACAGATATATCGTTTATATCGATATATCTGATGTTTGGTCCCATGTGGTTTTTAACCTGATATAATTATTCTTTCTTCTTCAAATGACTAATAGTGATGATGCAGATATTTGTGTGATAAACGTGTTTGAGCTGTTTCAGGTGCAGCTGTTCTGTCCTCAGGGTTGTTGCTCATGATTCTCAAGTGTGTAGCGATGATCCACCACGACGACTGATTCTTTGATCTGCACTGACAGATGTGTGCGTCTGTGTGTGTGTGTGTGTGTCTGAGTCCAAGCTGTCTGGTGTTGCTCATTTAGTGCATCTGATCCTGACCAGCGGATGTGTGTGTGTGTGCGTGTGTGCGTGTGTGCGTGTGTGCGTGTGTGTGTGTGTGTACATCTGGACTGCTGTTTTTATAATGGTCACCCACTGTGTCTACTTGTAGCCTTCAAGTCCGTGCTGGACTCCGCCTCTGGTCTGTGATTTAACTTAACCCCTCCTCTCTGCACCCAGGTATGGACTTGTCAGCCAATCAGGACGAGGAAGGCGACCAGGAGGTTTTCCAGGTGGAGATTTGCCGCGAAAACAGGAAGTGTGCGTTCCGGACTGCTGCTGGGAAATACTGGACCCTCACTGCTAATGGCGGCCTCCAGTGCACCGCCTCCACCAAGTAAGAATCACACGAGGCAGAGAACTCAAAATAACAGCTCATCTCCTCCACGTGGGAACAGATGCATTACTGTAAAATACAATATTGAACTGCACAACAGCTGTTAGCAGAGACAACAGGTTCAGAAACGGTTGTAATTGATTATCCACGTTCTATTCCCCACTGGAAGCAAAGAGTAATGCCAGGTGGTCATCATCCGGAAGAGGGTCATGTGATACGACCCTGACCAATCAGTGAAGGCTACGTTGTGACCAAAAAGACAAAAACTCAGCCCCGGAGTTTGCAAACTACAACTTTAAACTTCTCTGTTTAGCGATTCTACAAACTCTGAACCAACAACGTAGCCTGAAATGTGTGTGTAGCAGGAAACTCACCACAAGCACAGCTGCTCCATCAGTCACAGCTTTTAGTTTGTAGTCCTGTTCTGTAATTTGAGCTGTGACATGACTTAGAAGTGTGTGTCTGTGTGTGTGTGTGTGTGTGTGTGTGTGTGTGTCAATGTCATGGCAGTGGTAAGTTGTGCGAGTGTGTGTGTGTGTGTGTGTGTAACCTGTAGGGAGTCATTTCCCTCCAGTGGTTCAGTCAAGCCACAGGCTGTTAACCCTTCACCTTCTTTGACCTTTGACCCTGGGCTTCTGTACGATTTCCCTTCTGAGGCCTCAAAACACATTCAGGAGCTGAAGCTGCTTTTCGTAGAAACTCTCCCTCGTCTCGTTGTGTTTGAATAATAAGTCGAACACCACCTGGTTTGTGCTTTGTCCCAAAATGACTTTTATTTTGAAAATATCTGTGACTCTAAATAATCTGCAGATATGAAACAGATGTGACGGAGAACGATAATCTGATCCCTGTGTCTGATTGGTCGGAGAAGCGTCTGTCCTGACTCAACCCTGAGGTTGACCCCCCCCCCTCCTTTTTTTAACATAATACTCAGCAAAGATGGTCGTTGACTCTGAGATGGGGCTCATACTGCAGAGCTCTCTCACTAAATTCCTCCATCACATTCTTGAGCGTCGACTCCTCTCACCAGGTCCTCTCGTGGTTTCTAGTTTAGTGGGAATGTTGCAGAGCTCGAGTTCTGATCCAGGAATGTTAGAGGAACGTTTGAGAAGTAAAAAGCCGACCGACCCAGTTCCCCGAACACCACCTGAGCAGAGAGAACAGCTGGGGGCTGATCTCTGAGCAGCCTGAGATCTGACTGTGAATTTGTGTTTGCACTCCGACCGCCCACTTAAGGGCTGACGCTGGATCAGTGCCAATGTAAATTAGAATCTCCCTGTTTACCTCTCACGCCTTCACTCTCTCTCTCTCCGCAGGTCGGCTAATTGCTACTTTGACATCGAGTGGCGTGGGAAGAGGCTGACTCTCCGGGCCGCCAACGGGAAGTATGTCGCCGCCAAGAAGAACGGCCAGCTCGCCGCCACCATCGACTCGGCAGGTGAGTGGGATCTGTGGGAGCGGCCTTTCGGTCGCTGACCCGTGGCTAAGTGATTTACTCTGTGACAGTGACAGTAATGAAATCACGGCTCCTGCAGACTTCAGCACCTCTGGAGGTTTGTGTCGGGTCCACGGAGCCGCTCACTCCTCTGGGACTCAGCTGTTTGCTTCTTTTGATTTGTTCTCTCGTCGTGATTAACTTAGAAAGAAGATTCTTTCTAAGTTAATCATGGTGATTGGAAACATGTGAAATCTCATGGGTTTGAAAACGTTGAAAATGCTTCTGCCCCAAGATGGTGTCCCCTGCTACAGATTCACATTTAGAATCTGTTCACAGAGACCACGCCCACATCTTCATGTCTATTTAGCCCAGGCAAAATCCAATTTCTTTAACTTGATTCTGGGTAATTTAACTGTTTTCTCTTGTCTATGCTAATGTAAATAAACGCAAAATCCCTTTGAAAACTTAACGTACGAAGATGAAAGTGAAGATTTGGCCTAAAGCTCGGTCGTTAGAGCGACTCAGCTCGTTTTTCTGCCGACGCGAGCAGCTCCGGATGACGTCAGTGAATCAAAGATCAAACTTTCACTTTGCTCTGCAGTTTGTGACGAGGAGCTGTTGGCAGCAGCGTCAGTGCTGAGACTTCAACCGATCATTCACCGAACGTCTGCATTTAGATATCGAAGCCAAGTCTAGAGTGATTAAATGTGTGTTTTGAATTTCACTGAATCGTGCTGCTGCCCTCCTCTGCCCCCCAGGGGAGAGCGAGGAGTTCCTCATGAAGCTCATCAACCGCCCGATCATCGTGCTGCGCGGCGAGCACGGCTTCATCGGCTGCAGGAAGGTGACGGGGACGCTGGACTCCAACCGCTCCACCTACGACTACTTCACCCTGGAGTTCAGGGACGGCGCCTACAGTCTGCAAGGTCAGTGTCCGGGCCCTCGGGGGGGGCTGCAGCTACTTTATACAGTTTCATATTTACAGCCGGTGAATCTCTGCGGCTCATCAGAGGATTTGGAGGAAGCTGCTGCCGGCTCACGAGGGATTAAAGCCTTTATTCTTAAAGGGATTCTCATTATGGATTTACTCATTCACTGGCGTTTGTGCCAAAAAGAGGGATTTCATTGGGATGATTTCACTGCCTCTGTGTTCTGCAGATTTAAGCCAAACCTTTTGTTGTTCTCACCCCCTCCCTCTTCCTCCACCACCCCCCCACCCCTGACTGACACACGACGCCTCCTTCACTCTTTATCTAATCCATCCTTTCCTCCTCTTCCCTGCAGACTCCACGGGCAAATACTGGATGATCGGGAACGAGCAGTCGGTGGTGAGCAGCAGCGACACGCCCGTCGACTTCCTGTTCGAGTTCTGTGACTACAACAAGCTGGCCGTGCGCCACGCCCCCGACGGCAAGTACCTGCGCGGCGACCACGCCGGGGTCCTGAAGGCCAACGCCGACAGCCTGGAGACCGCCACGCTCTGGGAGTACTGAGGGAAAACACCACCAGCGGCCGCCCACTGCTGAGATGCTGATGAGTGAAAGAAGTGTGGCGACCCAGCACGACCCCCCTCCCCCCCCCTCATCCCCTCCATCAGATCCTTTACGTCTGACTTTATGTTGATAAACTGCTCAGGGAGAACAGGAAGGATAGAAGGAGAAGACGAGAAGGAGAAGGAGACGCCTCTCTCTCTCTCTCTCTTTCCTTCCTTCTATCCTTCCTCCCTTTCCCAGCTCTGCTCTGCAGTGCCGACCTTTATCTGTTGCCATAGTTACCAAGGGGCTGTGCACTTTTTTTCTGCTCCGATCTGATTCGCTGCTCAACCCGCCACTCACTCCCTCCCTCCCTCCCTCCCTCCCTCCCTCCCTCCCTCCCTCCCTCCTTTGCCTTATGATTGGGCCGTCCCTCCCACAGAGCAGAGCAGAGCAACGTTTAAAGAGCCCCTTTCTACCTGTTATCGGTGTGGGCAGCACGGTGGCAGTATTTATGGTGTCCGACCCGGTCTGGTCCGGCAGATCCACTTCCACCTGATCCACTCTCCCAGAACAGACCCGCTCCTGTGAGGCTTCATCCACACGACCACGTTTGAGTTTAGAAATGCTGCTGGTCCCCGTTTTACTTTGAAAACTCCAGAGCTGCATTTTAGTCTGAAAGGGCAGAAAGAGAGTTTGGAGAAAGGATGTAGTCGTGTGGAAAGAAGGAGGAGGTGGTTCTGAGTTCTGGTTCTGATTGGTTCATGTGGAATCAGATATTTCTGCTTCCCCCGAGTCCGAGTATGTTTTTGTTTTCATGAGCGGGCCTCGTGGCCTCCGTGTGATATAACTGGAATGGATCTTATAACCTTTATGGATCACGATGTAACCGACGGGTTTGAAGCCCCTCGTCTCCTCATCTCAAGTGTAAGATAATGAAATGTAAAATCAGTTTCCCTGAGGCGTCCTCCTGCTCCGTGGTCGGCGGAGGCGTCTCCTCGTTTCCTGAACCAAACAGGATGTAGGAAGTTAAAACACGTATCCTCCCTTTTCCCCTTCCCCCCCACCCCCCCAGCCCCCCACAAGCCAAACCCATTGTCCCTGAGAACTGTATAAAAGAAAATTTTAAAAAAATAAATAAAAATGGTGCGGTCACGTATGTTCACTGCACTCACAAGGTGGGAAACACAGTTGGATAGATTTCTTTTCTTTTTGGTTCCATGTCCAAGGCACAGACATTATCATGGGTAGGACGGTCAGTCGCCATAGCAACGGGAGGGAAATGATTTATAGATCCTTTTGAAAGCTGCTCTTTGAAAATCCCTCAACCAAAACCTGAACCTCAGCCTCCATCCACACCAGACCTCTTCTGATAACTGGATCAACAAACCATCATCTCACACACGAATAACTGGAACCTGGTGTCGAGAGACGTCATCTCACAGGCCTTCTCACACCCCCCACACACACACCTGAGAGCCTTGCCATTAAAACCAAAAGGGCTGTGAGAGCCTGTAACACATAAACAACCCTAAACCCGCTTTTTCTCTTTGTTTTTAATTCCTGTCCGAGCTTCGAGGGGCGGTGTCACGCTTCTACTCGTGTTGGAGGTTTTATGTTCCCGACCCGTCGGTGCAGGTGGAGAAGTGAAGTTCTGCAGCCGTGTAGCACATTGCCCCCGTGGGTCCTGAACCTCCAGGATCCTCAACCCCTTTGTCGGCCTGGTTTTCTCCGTAATGCGTAAAGCAGCCGTGGGTTTTTTCCTTGATTTGTCTCTTTTACAGTCCAGTGGAGTTTACCTTGGCTCAGAGCTACTGGGCTCCTCATCGTCATGAATACATTCCTCTGATGTGCAGGGAACCGATCAGTGCAGGAGCATGAAACGATATCGTAGCCGAAGCGGAACCGAGTCCATCCCGAGTTCTTTCTGAAGTTTTGACCGCTTTTTGCAAAGAAGGGCTGAGAATCCTAAGCGACTGGTTATCCTCGGAGAAACCAGCGTCTCCAGGGTGACTGGGACCAATGCTTAGACAAACGGATGTAGGAGGGTAAACATGTGGTAATGACTGTGCCTTACTCTTGAGTTATTTGGGCAGTAGTTTAAAAGATGGAAAGAAAAATAATCCACGTCTTTGCTTTGTGTAACTGGAAAGTCCTTTTGTATTATTGTTTTGTATGTTTTTTTCAATATTGTGGATTAATCTCTCTTGTGCCATTGGTTCACCTGAAATCCAACGACCAATAAAACTGGGATTTGGAAGCTACTGGTCTGTTGTTTCCTTTTTGTTCCACTTGAACTGTGATGTTTTCAAAATCTCTCCAATAAAACCTCAACTCCAGGACTCCGCTTTCTCCCGGCGATGGAGCCGGCGCCTGTGTCGTGCATCATTCTGCAGATTCTCCTCGACTTCAACGTGACATGTAAGTTCTTCAGGAGACTAAATAAACCTTCAGCTGACTTTCAAATAAAGTCCAGATCAAACGAGAGAGTGGGACGGAACCAGAGTTAATTAATTTTCACTGATTCAACCTGGAAATCATCTTCTTCCCCCACAATCCTCATTTCTCACATAATCCAGGCTACTTCATACTCCTGCCAGTTCTCTGACCACAGCAGCTCCATGTGCTGTCCCACTTACACACACACACACAGACACACACACACACTATTGAAACACACACACACACACACACACACACTGTGGAAACACACACACTTTTTCCTGTCTCTGCTGAATAGAGCCTTTGTGTGGAAACATTTATTCTAGTGCAGAGAAAGGGCAACCCCCTCCACACCCACTAACACACACACACACACTCTCTCTCTCTCTAACACACATACACACACTACCTCTAACACACAAACACACAGGATTCAGGGTGGTAATGTAATGATGGAGCCTCCAGAGCAGGTCTCTAATCCATTTCCCACGTCAGGCTCGCAGATCCCAGAGGAACACCCAACACGGCAAAACAAACACACACCACCCCTCTATCTAATCTCCTCCCGTCTGCTGCCTCACCCGTCTCTCTCCCTCTCTCCCTCTCTCTCTCTCCCTGCTTTAACCAACTCTTCCCATCAATCCCTCTGTGCCTCACTCCTTTTCCCACCCCGCGCTTCTCCATCCCTCATTTTTTCCTCCTCCCTACTCTGGATGATTTTTGCTGAAAAGATGAGTCACTCAAAATATGACCCAGATCCCAGAAATGGAGTGGTTGCAGTGGTTTATGGGTAAAGAGTCAGGGCTGCAGGCGGAGCCGGCTGGTTTGGCTCTCTCTCTCCCTCTCTTTTTTCAGAACAAATGAACGAGTGAGGCGAGGGAGGGAGGGAGGGAGGGCAGGGTTGAAGGCAGGGAGGAGAAGCAGTGTGTGAAATGGCTGCCATCTCCACCCACATCCCAGCCCCAACCAACTGCCTTGTTGCTATGGAAACGCCAGCTGCTGGAAGCTGAATCAAAGAGGCGAGCGTGCGTGTGCGTGTGTGTGGTGTGTGTGTGTGTGTGTGCTTGTGTGTGTGTGTGTGTGTGTGTGTGTGGCGTTGCAGGCCAGAGACGTCAAAAAGCTTCATTACATCCAAAATACAGGCCGGTTTTGTGTGTGTGTGGTTTGAGGGGGTGGGGTGCAAGGGGTTTCAAAAGGGGGGGGGGTTAGGATGAGGACCCTTGTGGTGCAGCAGGAGAGAAGGAGGAGGAGGAGGAGGAGGAAGAGGAGGAGGAAGAGGAGGAGGTCTGTCTTTGATCAGAAAGGAGCTCATCATCATTGAGGAAACTGCGAAAGAGCCAAACTCTGCTGAGCTGCTCTGCTGAACCTTTCCCACACTTATCTTCCTAAACGTGTGTGTGTTAATGTGTGTGTGTGTGTTTGTGTGTGTAAATATGTGTGTGTAAATGTGTGCGTGTGTGGACTCTCCTCTCTAATCAAATCTATCCACCGTAGTTTTTCCATCACTTACAGTCACTGGGTCACTGGGTCAGTCACTAATCCCTTCAGGGGGTAGAATCAGTAACTTGGTTCTGTGCAGGATGAACAGAAGACGTCTGACATTCCTTCACATTTACTTTGTTACACATTTGGTCATAAATCAAAGTACCAGACAAAAGATAATGCGATGATAACTAGAATAAAGTTAAGGGAGCAAATCATCCTGAATAAAGCGGTGATGTCGAAAAAACTAAATTTATGGTTCGAAATTCATTTGTTTTCGTAACATTTGACAAAAAGAACAGTCGTCCTCTCACCAAAGTCAGATCAGATATCTTTCAAACACTGTGCAAGTCCCAGCACTGAGCAGCTCTCATGTAAAAGCACACACTCATTAAAAATAGACACACTCCTTAATGATACACACAAATGATAACACGCACAAACAATGCCAGCGGAGGTAGAGCGGCAAAATGTGTCTGGGGAGCAAAATGCTGCCAGACACCAGAGGTCCCTGAGGAGGAGGCAGCAGAGGGCATTCATATGCATGTACACACACACATACAACACACACACACAATCACACACACACAGATGTGACCGGGTTGTGCAGGTTTTGTCCATAGAGCTCAGAACTTGAGGTCAAACAGGAAGCTGTCTCAGGTGCTGGAGCAGATACTCGGGTCGGGCCTGGTTCATATTTTCAGAAACACACAAACAAAACACGCAGCTCAAATTGTATCTTATCGAAACCCATTCACTGCATCACGTCCTCACCAGCTGTTTGTTTTCACTGGTTTGAATGGGGAGCGTCGGCGCGGCTGTATTATTGTTTAAAATCTATATGTCAAGGCCGATAAGACGAGGTCAGCGTTTTCATACGATTCATATCACACATAAAAAGTAGAGAGCAAAGCTCTGCAGTCAAATGTCACAGGCTTATATATATCGGTTTCAAGTGAATTTATGTTTTCAAGTAGTTTTTGTAAAATCAGACAAACATACAACCACCTTGGAGGTAATGATAATAAAACAACTTTATTTAGGGTTTTTAAATGTAATTTTCTCTTCTAAAGCCACTTAGGAACTTTTCAAATACAGGAATGTGTGTTTCTGGATGAACCTGCAAATGTAGAACTTGACAAATCAAAGTTTCTAAAGTTATAGATAATCCTCTGGTTGTAGAGATACAAGATGGATTATGTCCTCCTGCTACTGTGGCTGAAAATACAAACTTTAAAATAATCTCTGAAGTTCCTGCTATAAATTATTTTTAAACCAGCATCTTCTGATTCTATTCAAAGTTTCCTGTCTCAGCGGGTGTGAGGCCTCTGAGTGACAGAGCCTCCTTCATGGAGACTTGATCACATTAGTTAATCCAGCGCTTTGTTCTTTGAATGCAATGAGTCATTAGCAGATAATGCTCTATAACACTAGGCAACCGTAATCCATGAGCCAGGCACTCGTTGAGCGTCGGCCCCGCGTCGCCTTCAAGGACGAGGACACAATACGACACAGCAGAAAACTGTTGGACTAATAAAGGATTATCATATCTTATTTTATCTTATCTTGTGTTAGTCATTTGAGCTTCGTGGCTCCAGAGAAGACAACGCTGGTCCATTGGTAAGTTCGAAACCTAAGACCTCCACGTAGATGTCCTTGAATTAAATAAATAACGTGGAATCGACTCTCCTGACGTCATAATAATAAATGTGTGTGTGTGTGTGTGTGTGTCCTCATGCCCGGCTGTTAAATACAAGGTAGATCATTTCATTCATGACGGCTGGTGTTAGACGCTGAATCTGACTCAAGTCTAATTGTGACTCTCACACAAACCCAGTCTGTCTCATCATACCACCCATGACTAACACTATTAGGACCCCCGGGCTACAACGGGGGTTCACTGGGCTACATTTACAGTCTGCATGCAAAAACTAGAGGCTGAGAGTGTGTGTGTGTGTGTGTTTGTGTGCAATGAAATGATTTGTCACACTCGCAGCACACTTGGCTGAACAAAGAAGTCCCCTCTCTCTGTAGCACCACAAAGCCTGGCTGTCGCTACACCGTGATTGGTGGAAAACATCCACCCTGACATGTGATTGGTGCATTGCCCAGGGGCTCAGTTATCATGAGTCAGCCCCTTTTTCTGCATGAGACAAGCAGGCTGCACGGTGAGAGAGAGAGAGAGAGAGAGAGATAGAGAGATAGAAAGAGAGAGAAAGGCTCAGAGAGACAAAAATCTACATCTCAAGACAAAGTGAACAACAAGCTTTATTAGAAAATCGTGTGGTCTCACACTTTACACAAAAAGATACAGGAGGGAATGTTAATCGTCCTTTTTTTTTATTGTCTTAAAAATATCTGTACAAACAGGAACTGACCCGTCTCGAGATTCTCCGCCCAACCCAAAGATTCACGCTTATAAAGAGGAGAGATGGAACATGTAACGTGAGGATCCTAAGCCCCAAGTTCACTGGGAGAAGGCAAAGTGTCTGAATGTGTGTTTGTGTGTGTGTGTGTGTCTCAATCATTTCAGTGTGTTTTACTATCTGGTCCGAGATCCGAGATGTGAAACAGGACGAGGAAAGGAACAGAACGAAGGTGATGCTCACGGAAAAGAACGTCAGATCTCAAAACCGCCACTGAAATCAGAAGAAGAACTGTAGTAACACAACGCGTGTGAGTCCAACGAGGACATCACCACAACAGGATGAAGGCTACATCCACACAAGGACTACCTTGTCAAAATAAAATGATCCGTCCACACACGTGTTTTGGCTCCTTATCAGTTTTAATCCCCGTCAACACAACCACGCCTGCAAACGCATTAAAACACGTGACCACTCGCGTACACAGGGCATTTGGTGTTAGTTTGCAGAAACAGCAAAGGCTACAAACAAGTGGACTAACTCGTCACCTATACATATAAACAGTTGTATCGTTGTAAAATACAGAATTTTAACTGCACAACAGCTGTTAAGCGAAGACAACCGGGTCGGCAACGCTTGTTATTCTTACACACGTGTATTCAACGTATCCATGTTGTGTGTGTTTCTACGCTGGAAGCTGAAGCTAATGCTTGAAAGGAGCCGGACGAATCAGCAAAAGGCTACGTCGTGACAGAAGAGGAACCAATCAGCGAGCTGTGAGCGTCTGTGTCGTCGTTTTCCTCACGTCTCATGTTTCTGCACATTCGGATCGAAACACAGCCCGGGAGGTTTCAAACTAAAAACGTGGCCGGCAGCGTTTTTACCGCTTCTCCGTTTCAGCGGGTTCATCAGTAGCAGAGCCGACGTGTTTCCAAAGCGTCAGTTAGAAGCGTCTGTAGTAGCGGTGCGGGGGTCCGTAGTGCATGGGCATTTCCACGTCCATGTTGTGGTGATGAGGGTTGACGGGAGCGTTGTGTAGGTGGTGATTGTTGTTGTTATTGTTCAGGGGGTGCAGGAGCGGCAGGGGGGGCACGTATGGAGCCGGGGGCAGCCGGGGCACGATCACCTGGTGGTAGATCCTGCCCTGAGGGGGGGGGCGGGGGGGTAGCGGGCGCGCGCGGGGGGACGAACAGGGGAGCCTGCACCGCCTGGGGGAGGGGAGGGGCCTGGGGGATGGGGGGGTTCTCGGGCGGCGGACCCACCCGCGGCCGCTTGGTGTCCGTGACGGGTTCCTGAGGAGGACCGACCCGCTTCCCTGAATTATCTGAGAAGAAGAAGAAGAAGAAGAAAGGGGAAGGAGGTGAAGAAGCCGTTCCTGAGGGTTTGAATAACCTCCACACACCGACACCTGCTTCACGTACACACCACACACACACATCGGGACAAACACAGGAAGTGCTGCTGCTTTGTGTTGTAAACAATGTGTCTGAATAAATAAAGGTTAAACAAGACAGAGGATGCAGCAGAGAGGAAGAGTAATGATGCAACACTTCATCTGCCAGGGAACCTTATTTACATCCGTCTGGAAACATAACAGGGAGCCGGATCAATGGGATAAAACACTGGGTAACAACATATAGAACAGCCCTAAGCCTAGTTATGAACTGACCTGCACATTTCTTCTTCAGCTCCTCCTCGCCCTCCTTCTGGATCTCCTGGATGATTCGCTCGTCATCTTGCTGCAGACACACAAACACAAAAGGAGGTGAGAGGTTTCACGATGACACAAATCCCACACAACAGCAGAGCCACTTTAATTAATAGTTCCAGTGACACTCCTACTGGTCTCTGCTCACTTCTGTGGTTTGAGGCCACGTTCAGACTTTCCTCTGTGTTCTTTTCTCATCAGTGTGAACAGAACATGGGATCTTATCTTTTCCAAATTCCCATTATGGTACGTTACATTCCCAGTTAAATTCCCATTCCCAAATACTTGTAGTGTCTCCTGACAGGTCAGAGCTACTGTGGTGGGCGGGGGAGCAGTTGGATATTAGAGAAACCAGTGTTGTCCAGCTACCTTAAAAAAATCAACTGGTGTGTTAAATGAGTATAAAACCTTGTGTTTGTTCAGAACTGTTTACTCTACGCTCGCAGAAAACCTTTAATTTAAATAATGTTCAGAAAGCAGTGCGCCCCCACCCCACCGGTCCCTGTGTTTATCCATCTCTTGGCGATGCTTCCAGCACCGGCTCTTGGCCGACTCCGGTGCCTCCACCGAGCTACTGGAGCAGCTCCAGCTCATTAACTTCTCGGGGACTAATTGTTGCCCCTGGTTGCCAACGACTCTGTGGCCAGGTCGCTGCTGTGCGGCCGAGGAGTCAGATGCTCACGGTCAAAGTGAAACGAGAGAGTTAGTGGAGATCTGTGAAGGAGTGTGTGTGTGTGGAGAGGACTGAGGACGTTACCGTGGGGTCGGTCCAGAGGGAACACTTGCGGCAGTGGCGGCACGGCGCGCCAGGAGAGCGGGCGTGCTGGCAGAAGTGGTTGTAGCCGGTGATGGGCTCTCGGCAGAGGTAGCACATGAAGCTGCCGCAGCGGCACGACATGCGGTTGCAGCCCTCCGACTTGACCAGGCCCGTCCCGCACTTCACACACTTCCTCACTCGAGCCGCCGTCATACGCTCCTCACTGCGGAAGAGAAACTCAATTCAATGTACAGAAAACAAGGGGCTGTGATCCTGAGGTGTCGTTTCAGGGCCGAACACGTTGTCACATGTTGTCGACTGGTTCTTTGTCATAGAGTCAACATCAGTGACCAATCCTCCACATGCAATGGACTGGGATTACGATTCTTTTAGGTTTGTCTGGTTCTAATAATCAGCTCAGTCCTGACGCTCAGTTTTCAGGTCCCGATCCACTGATCTGTCCACCAGGCCACTTCCTGTCTCTTTCAGCACCAGGAAATAAGAGGATCTGCGACCGGCTTCAAAACAGGAAGTGCCGCCGGTGGGCCTGCTGGGCCACAGGAAGCAGCCGGCCGCTCCACTTCCTGGAGGGCTGTCCGGGAAACTGAGCTGTTTACCCAGCATGCTCCCAAAGTGAGGAGTCCAAAATACACTCGAAGGGTGGAGCTCTGGATGAGTGGGATTGAATTTGTCCTGACAGGCAGGGCACCATGTCTGTGGTCATGTCCCCATCACCCACAGGTTAAACGTATACTATGCCTGTTATGATATGATATGTTCCACATTAAGCTTTTCTAAAGCAGATGATTGGTTTATTTGAGGAAGGGGCTGAAGGAGCGTCATCTTTAGTGTTACAGACATTTTGATCAAGATTCTTCAAGTGGTTTATCCTTTTATATTATATTATAACATCTATGTTTGATGTACAATGAATAAATGGTGTAGGGGAAAGCACAAACTTCATATTCATTCCTTCATATTTAATCCCTTCCCGACATATGATGATAAAGACTTCTGTGGTGAGATACTCACAAGAGCACCCTCATGCCGATCTCATCCTGCTCCAGGACCTGCTCACACGTCTTCCCCACATGCTGCTTCCACTGGACATGACACTTTCTACAGCTCTCCTGATGGAGAGGACCAGAAGAGAGGGAGACAAATGTGGTGAGAGATTCGAAGAAGGCAGAGGGAAAGAAATAAAGGAGAAAGCAAGAGAGCTTCTCATAAATGTATTATTTCATCACATTTCAACACTCCCTCCCTCCCTGCTCCTCGATCATCGTCCTGCTGAATCAGAGGAGGCCTGCAGTCAGCCTCTTCCTCCTGCTCTATATGCTGCTGGTGCTGCCACTGCAGGGACTCGGACTCGCACAGACACAACTAGGTGTGGCTCTCGCTGCACGTGTGCGTCTGCAGCGCGAGTGTGCGATTTTGCTCGGTGCCGACTGCTCTGTTGCCTAGAAACAGCAACTTTGTCCTCGCCAACCTTCTTTTTGGTAGCAGCCCCGAGACGTGCAGGGCTGACAGCTTTGCAACACACACACACACACACACACACACACACACACACACACACACACACATCTGCAGAGGGCTGCCTCCTTTGCTAACCCTCAGCTAAGTGGTGTCACCATAAATATTTGAGCCCCTCATGTAATATTGAGGAGCGTGGCATATGACAGCTGATGCAGCACAGAATGATCCATATCTTCTCTAGTCTGAAGCTCCTAACACATCCCTTTATGTTCAGTGACCTCCTTAAATCACTGTGTGTGCTTTATATTTTATGAATTTCTGCCAACACCACAGCCTTGTAGCTCCAACAGTGTTTGCTAAGACAGTCGTTTGTGTGTGCGTGTGTGTGTGTGTGTGTATTTGCAAGGTCAACCAGAGGGCGGGGAAATGAAGAAGAGAAACCAGAGTTTATTTCTTAGGCATTTTGAAACGTTTTTGGATCTCAAACTCTCTCTCAGCGACCGTCAGGGACATTCTGTGGCTCCACAGTTTAGTGGCTTCGAGCGAGGGATGGGCCGATTCTCCTGATTCACATCTAACATGAACCAGATGAAACGAAGCCCAACGACAGCAGAGAGGTTTTTTGACTTCTATCTTCTTAGGGAGTGTCCGAGCTGCGAGATGCACGGAACACAATCAGCAGAACTGGGAGGAAAAATGTAGAATCAGCCTCAGATGTCAGCCAGATCACACAAAGACGGATGAGGCAGGGAGTGAGGAGGGGGCAGGAGGCAGAGTGGTGGAAGATCGCCCCCTAGTGGGAGTCTAGAGAACAGGAGGAGGGACAGCATGAGTAAGAGTGATAGTTTCTCTATGTGTCTAAGAGCTGTTTGAGTAAGAAGGAATGCACCTGAGGTTTTACACATGTCTGAAAACACAACCGGGGTTTTTTTGAAGTCAACTCTGTGTCATCGCCGAACTCGAGTTTCTCATTCAGGTGGAAATAATAAGAGCAACTTGAATCTTGGGGGGGAAAAGTGTGTGTTTAGCTAATTGACTGACTCCATTCTTTCATGAGCCATCACTCTGCTCACCCTGTTCTCCTTGTTGTATCTTATCTCCATTCATTACACCTTCTTCTCTCCTCCACCCATTATATTAATCCTCTTCTTTTTCTATCTCTTCCTCTGGGCTGCAGCAGCCCTTATAAGGCAGTGCAGGCTGTCTGCAGCACTTCTGATTGGGGTGTGTGTGGTTGGGGGGGGGTCTTGCGTCTACATGTGCGTCTGTGTGTGCATCATGTGAATTTTTGTGTGGATATGGCTTTTACCACAATCTAATCTGAGCGCTGATCACAGGGCAGGATGATGAAAGAGAGAAAGAGATGCATATCTGATGAGATACAGTGAGAGATGAAGCTTCTGTGGGACTGCAGCTGAAATATGCAGCAGATGTGATGATGTATGAGACGCCAACTGGAGCAGCACATCACTTACAGACCCACAACAGACGCACTGTTGCACAGACTCAGCTCTTGTTTGCACTGTGGCAGCCTCCCAGTGGCATTCCTCTGATTTCATGAAGTAATCAAACCCAGGCCCAGAACAGGCCAGTCCAAATGTCCCCATAACCACATAAGCCCATGTGGAATACATTAGCAATTACATTAGGGTGTGTGTGTGTGTGTGTGTGTATCTGGGTCACATTTGATTGGAACCAAGTTTGAAACACAGGAGGAAGTGTTTTTCGACCAGTAAGAAAACAGTGCAAGGGGCGTGGGAAGCGTGGCCGGCCAATGAGGCAGCAGCGTGGAGGGAGACGGGTGGGCTCACAGAAGTGTGTCAGTTACATAATGAAGCCCCTCCCTGCTCGTGGACTGAGCAGACTAAAGGCCCTGAACTGTACAACTGTACTTCAACCATGCTTATGCTGATGGGAACCACGGATTCCAAAAAAGTAAAACTTGAGTAAAAAGCCACACGTACATTAACATTAAAGTTTGACAGCTTATAATCTTGAGCTTCACGAGAAGGTTTCCACCACAAAGTCTCAAGGAAAACCAGCAAAGCATTCACAGACTCACATTCTCATTCTTACACATTAAAAAAGTGAATTCCTTAGTTTACTGTTGACAAAAAAAGAGCAGGACCACTTGTTCTTCAAGAACTCTAAACTTTCCCTTTTAGAAAGTACCATAAATATTATCTTATGGGAGTTGGCCTACATCTGCAGCTGCAGACGACTGATATTCAGAGAAGGAAATGATCTAGAGCCTGGAGAACTTTTTTTGTGTCTTTGGTTTTGTGTGAGGATGTAATGGAGTGCAGATGTAGAATTACACTGCGAGTCAGCCACTATGGACCTCTGGCTCCACCTACAGGCGAAGGAACAGAACAGCAAGAGAGCTATTCAGTCCTCGTGTTTTCCCAACGATGACAGAAATCCCTGAATACGACTATATCAAAGCAGTTGTTAATAGAAAAGGCTACAGAGGAGAAATAGGCTTTAAACATAAGTTAAGGCTCATTTGTTTTCACTTCCCATCAATACTCTGTTTTAATTTTGTCCGTATTTGATATAAGAAATATTTGTATTCTCTACACAGCTGCTACTGAGGTTTTTTGAATGTGACTAATCTAACGTATGCTGCAACGGAACAAATGATTATTTTCAGCACTCAGGAATCTGTTGATATATTTCTGGATCCTCTTATTTTAATCTAGTAAATGTTTATCATTTCTTTAGAGCCGGGTGATGACATCTCCACCAGAATGTTACTGGATTTGCAACTATTCATGTTTATTTCAGTTTGACTGTGTTTGTATCAGCAGGAGTTGAAAAATGCAAACTACACACACACACACACACACTCAATCCTACTGCTACATTCCCAGAATCAGGGAGGAAGGTGGGGTGTGTGTTGAGTTATACAAAGATTGTGATGTGGCAGGAGTGAGTGTGACACACAAAAACAGAAACAGAAAAAGAGACAAAGACACTTCAGAAGAACGAAGGGAGAGAATAAATCTGTGTGTGTGTGTGTGGTTATCAACTGGAATCCATGTGACAGCCTTGGCAGACACAAAGCGATGCCTCCCCCAGCATTCCTCAGACAGAGGGAGGAGGCCCAGAGATAAACACGAGGGAGAGACAGAGGTGGCGACCTCGCCAGATGGAACCATTACATCATCAACAACTGTTCATCAATCCCTTACTCGCTCACTTAGTTTGATCTAAGCCTCTTGTCCAGTTTGTACTGATGAAACCTAAGAACTGAAGAAACTGTAGAAGTGGACACCGCACACAGAGCTTTCCTCTAGAATCAAGTCACGGTTCAATCTCTCTTTTGTAGCGTACGATAAGTTATTTCTGTCAAACAACCATATGTGATAACATCAGAGATGGTGTTTACTCTACAAGAGCAACAGTGTTGACCGACACTTGACTGTGAAAACATTCCTTGAAGAATCTGTATGAGGAAACAGCAGAGTGTCAAATAAACTAAAATACAAGGAGCTGGACTGACCTTGCGGCACCGAGGGTTAGGACAGCTGAACAGAGACCTATCTTTGTCCAGCAGGGCGGGGAAGTTGCAGAACGGACACCTGCACAGACCGGAGAGGGAGAAGGGTTAATGAATGAAGAAGAAAATCCCCCTGAGAGAAAACAAAGAGTCAGGATGTCTGGTCCTGTCCATGCTGACTCAAGTGTAAGTTCAAAATGCATCACAATTCTGAAATGGAGTTTAAAGTGAGACTTAAACTCCGATCAATCACATGAAATCTAATCGGATCATCTGTGAGTCCAACTCAAAGAGATCTCCTGAAGACAGACTTGAGATATCACATCCACCTTGACCTTGACGCACCCTAATCCAATTTTGTTTTCTTGACTTGTCCATAACTGGTTAATTAAACATGAATCAAAGTGTTAATTGAGCTGAATCATCTGTGAGCAGTTGCGACTCACACACACTTACCGCACTAGCTCATCAGCACAGGTGGCAGCGACCGCCTCCTCCGCCTGCCTCTCATAATATTTACACAGTATGTTCTCTGGAAGGACCTTCTCCAGCTCAAACACTGGGTAGGAGCACAGGCAGCCCCCCTCCATGCAGCTCAGCTCCGACTGCAACACAAACACACACAAACAATCAGAAACACACGGGCTGGTTCACAGAGCAACTACAGACGGCCCCAGTTCTCAGTCACACACACACACAAGTACACACAGGTACAACAGAGCTGTGTAATATTCTGACTGCCCGGATGAGTCTGGTAACCTGACTGGCTTTGGCAGACATTATGTCGACTGCAAGTTTCGACAAGTACAACACATTTGTTAACACAACAATATTTAAAAGCACTAAACATTGACACATGGCCAAAAAATATGATGAATGTTTAATGCTGCTTTCAAAACAATGTAAGAATTGTTACCAACATTAGCAGGTTGGCCTGATTCACATTATGTGAGGAAAACAATGTGTGTGTGTGTGTGTGTGTGTTTGTGTACCTTTCCGGAGCCAAACACCGCCTCCTGAGCATATTTCAACAGGCAGTCTTTACAGAACAGGTGACCGTCTGAACACTGCGTCATCTTCTCAAACGCAAACTCTCCGTAGCAGCAGCCGCACTCGATCAGCTGGCCGTCCTGGACACAGAATTATTATCAGGCTGCAGGTTGGCGTCACATTACCGAAGCAGCAGCAGTAGAAAGGGGAACAATTTCCTCTTCTATCCAGTCTGATTTGAAATTTATTTGTAATTTAAAATGATATGAAACACTGTGAAGGTTACATCAGCCTTGTGGAGGTGTGTGTGCACTTCTTACCATCTTATATTCGTCTTCATTGACCTGCAGTGCCAAGAGGAAGTCCTCATGCTGGACAGAGAGAGAGAGAGAGAGTGTCAGACAGCGGGAGTGAACTGTCAATCACCTCCTCCGACAATAAGATTATATAATAATGAATATTTGATAAATAATAAACATTTGACCGATGGATCCCTTCAGCTGGTGAGTTTCTATTGGACATAAGCTACTCAGACTAACCAAAAAAGCTTTATTATGAAAAAATTAAATAAACATGTGTGTTCACTGCACCTCTGCCCATTCCTTGGCTTTCTGCTGATAGAACGACAGCTCCTTCTGCACCGAAGCCTCCAGATTGTTGTACGTCCTGTAGTAGCGACGGTCGTTCTCCAAGAAATTCATCCTCTTCTCAAACTTCACTGAACCTGGTGAACGAAGGGAGAATATTCATCTTACATTCACAACAGTTCAGCTCGAGTAAAAACATTAAAAAGCATTTTACAACACTGATGAAACACTCGACCAGTCACCAAAAATGCTCATTTATCAACTTTGTGAATAAAAACCAGAAGTTGTAAACAAAAGGTAACATCTTAAGTTGCTTAATATATGTAAAACTTGATTTAAACTATTCCTAATGTATTTTTTTAATTCACTACATAATGCACATGCAGGTGGTTGCATAGATGAGAGCATGTGTGGTGAAACAGCAGCAGGGAACAGAGAGAGAAAAGTCAGAGAACGTTCTCACCATGCTCGAAATGGAAATCAATGTAGCAGCGCTCAGAGGAGGTTCTGCTCCGTCGTCTCTTTCCTGAGGGATCGCCTGAATCCTTCCACTTCTTCAGAGCTTCACATAAGGCCTGGGCGAGTGGAAGAGAGCGACCACGAGGGGGTGTTAAAAGAGGCAGTTGGAAGAGAGGGCAAGAGAGTAGAGAAAGGTTGAGAATTGTAGAGACATTCCTACGACGCAACGCGACCATGTTGTTACCTTGCGTGTAATTGCATAGTGTCCCTTCAGAGAGTTGAGGGCCCATTTGATGTCCTGACAGCTGAGCATCCTGAAGTCTGCCATGAGCAGGTCGGCAGCTTGCATCACAGCCTCAGATCCCACTGCGCCCAGCTTGGTGAAGTCAAACAGATCCTCGCTCACCTGAAAAGAACAATAACAGAAGCATAAACACAGAAACCCAGACACTTGGCTATCAGATAAACAAAATTATGCTGTGTGACTCTTGATGATAGATGTTTTTATACAGATTTGTACCTAGTTGACTGTAAAGGTCCATTTTCTATAGGAACCTTCTCCTTCATTATTTTTTATGATGAAACTGCTCCCTGCGTAAGTGACAATATTAAACCTTAACTTACACTGAACCACATTTCCTGCTAACATCACCCTCTCACAGAAGAACAGCACCTTTCGCTGGTCGTTCACTCACCTCTGTCTGGGTGTCTCCAGACTCCAGGAGGATGCTGGTGGGAGCTGCATTGGCGGCTGCAATCTCCCTCCTTGGATACTCTGGGTTCTCCAACAGCAGGTTACAGATACTGGAAGTACAGCAGAGCAGAGATGCAGGTAAACCTACTTGTATAACTTTAAAAAATTTCTAATTACACAATCTATACACACTAAGGGCTGGATAATTCCTGAGAAGCTGAAGCACTTATCGTAGCACTGCATGAAACACTGGAGACAAATTGTGGGTTGCTTCTTACACATTCAAGTCTTTCACATTATTCCTTTGGATCAGTTCTGCTACATAGGCTTCTTGAACATCTGGGAATAGATCCAGCTGTGGAGAACACAAAGGGGAATCAGAGTGGAAATAGAGGAACGTCACAGTCACACCTAAATTAAAGTTATTAAAAGTTCTGTTCAGATGCAGTGCAGGTGCAGGTGCATGTGATACTCACAACACCAGCGATGAGGGTTGTGACGTGAGGAGGCCGCTCTGGCATCTCTCGTGGTACAGAGGGACCGGGCCTTGCATCCTCTATTCTGGGGAATGTCCTCTGGTGCAGGGGGGACCACAACCAGACCAGGTGCTGGATTGAGCCTCTCTGGGTTGGGGACCATAAGGAGACGAGCCTCCCCTCCATTGTGAGGGACTAAAGCTGTTGGAGCTGGAGGTGCGGGAAGGTTAGAGTTCACATTGAATACCCTAATGTTGAGGCTGCGGGCTGGTGGACCCACAATGGAGCCACCAGCTTGTGGTGGAGGATTGGGAACAGCCTGTCCAGGTGCCTGGCTCCCCAGGATGATCCGGTGACCAGCCTCTGGAGGTCCTAGTCTCTCTGGGGCTGCAGCTATTAGCACTGCAGGGGGGGTTTCATCTGTATAACCTGAGGGGGATGTGGTGCCTGGACTGGGAGCTGGGCAGGGGCCTGGGCCAGGGGCCGTGGCTCAATCTGAATGAGATTGCCTTGCATTCGATTGAATGACATAGTCTGCGGCACGTTCTGGGTCTTGAACTGCAGCCGGGGCTGGGCTATTAGAGCAGAGGCTCGGATAATCGGCTGCCGCTGAAGAAAAAGTAGATTCACCTCCTTCACCTGGATGATGTGGGGCTGTTGTGTTGTCGTCCCACTGGTCTGGAGCTGTGCTGATGTACCGGGCTGAGGCTGTGTCCGCGTGTGAGACTGTGCAGATGAAGTGCTAGCCTGAGGATTGTCTTGTGAATGAGTACTTGTACTTGGCTGCTCTTGAGTCTTTGAAGAAGAGTTTGTTGTTCTAACTGCAGCCGCACAAGAAGAGTGTGTGGCACCAGCAGAGGTACTTGCCTGGGCCTCCACCGGTACATGTGCTGAAGAGCCTGCTTTAGGTTGTGCTAGCCCAGATGTGCTGGGCTGAGGTTGAATAAGTACTTGAATAGGTGTTCTGCATGAGACGGCCTCAGCCTTGACATTTGTGGAGGTAGATGGGTTCTGGACAGAAGAGACTGCATGGAGCTCCACATTTGTTTGTGTTGATGTACCGTCCTGTTTCTGTGATTTCGAGTCAAGTTTTGTCGTGTTCAGTTTGCACGAAGAGGAGCCTGGTTGTGGCGGTGTGTTTCCAGAAGTGCCCGACTGCACTGTTGTTTGTGTTCGTGTGGCTGGCCTTCCTGCGGAGGAGTTGGCATTGGTATCTCTGGAGGTGGAGGGAACAGAGCTAGGGTCTCCTTTGGGAACTCCGGGGGTTGTAGAATGAACCATAACTTTAATTAAGTTTGGAGCGGCTCCACTCCATTCCGCTGCTGGGCGAATCAGATGTCTGCGTGCAGGAGTCAGCTGCTGCAGGTAAACATAGAAGGCAAAAGTCACACAGTGATCGATGAATGGAAACAAAGATGCTTCTGCAGCTCAAAATATTGAAAGTAGTTCGGTAAACAGAATAACAAGACAAGTTTCCGTTTGTCTAATGATATAAAATACAAGTCTCTGTAAGAACACTGCTTTATTGGTCACCTCAACTATGCTGACGTCATCATCATCAGGATCGTCCGGGACTAAAAACCGGACTTCCAGGTACCAGAGTCACAGGCTCCTCGTCCGAGTCGTCAGAAATGGTGATGAGCTCCCTCTTACGGGCACGCTTGCCTACACAGGCACATGCAGCATTTTCAGTACAGTGCACAAGGAAGATGAAATCTAAGCTAAGTAAGAAAACAAGATTAACCTAGGGCTGCGAGCAGCACTGTGCGGTACAGAGCACTTGCGACTTGTGAAATCGTATCTAATTTAAGTTCTAAAATACACGAGGCTTGCTTCTGTAAGTGCCTACATCATAGAGTTATACATCTGTTCAGGCCAAAAACCATTAGATCGTATAAATCATCCAAAGATTATATGACCACGGACACTGACATTATACATATGCAACAACTTCATGTTTAGATGGCCGTGTAATCAAAACTTTGACGGCACGCCGCGGACCCACCTTGTGACGAAAACATCAAGGAAGTTTTACTCTCCATGTGGTTGAGATGACCCTAAAATCGATTAAATAAATCTGTTCAGGTCAAATACACTTTTGTTTCTCTTCAGATTGTATAAATCTTTCATCTTTGCAACATCTAAGGAATCAATGACCACTGAGACTGACATTATACAGATACAACAACCTTTTGTTTGGATGGAGTGGAATCAAACTTTGATATCACGGTCACACCGCAGATTCTGGAAAGTTATAAAAGAAACTGCAGTTTGCATCTATGTTTTGCTTGATTTCCAAACTTTGGCCGGAAGAAACTCGTGGACTACTTCAAAAGACATTTCTCAAAATTAAGTACAGAGTAGATTTGTTTGTTTATGCGGTTCGAAAAGTCTGATATGCTCATATTTATTACATTGATATCGTATTAGGCATGAAAATCAATACATTCGAGTTTATATGAATCATTAATGTATATATAAATATGTGTTATTACAAGAGCTAAGTAGAACTCAACAGTAAATAAACAACAATGCACGAGGACAGATGAAATCTAAGTATTGTCACTTGTGAATACTTGTGCCTATTTGTTAGCCTGTTGAGCTCTTATACGCAAATCTAACAAAACAAATTTCTCATTTCACAATTAACACAATGATGCAAGTGAATCTTGAAATTGTATAATATTTTCGATTAGTTGTGAAGCTGTCAGCTGAGTAGGCGGTGCCTTCATAAGTGGCCCAGAATGCATTTGGGTGCATCTACACCTGCACTGGGTCCTCACCATTTAGGACACCAAAGTCTGAACAGGGTCTAAATCCACCACCAGGGCCAAGTCTAGACCCAGTTACCACCTCGCACAAGGTAATATATATATACTGGTGTAGATGATCACACAGAGAGACGGGCATTACTGGTTTGAGGGATGCGTCCCAGTGAGGATGTGAAGATGTGTCTCACCTTGGCTGCGGTGGATGTTGAAACTTGCCAGGTGTATTACATCGTCGTCGCTTCCCCCATCAGCCATCGTGAACCTACACGTACCAGCTCCCTGAAGCCACCTACACTAGGTCACTGCTCCATCAGCACCATCTAACACACACACACAAACACACACACACACACACATGCATGCATGTCAGAGAGCTGGAGTTCCCCTGGAATTCAAAACAAGCACTTTTCACTTCACATGACCGCAGCCTGGAGGATCCGAGCTGATAAAAGTACCAGCTAGAAAAACAACATTAGCTCCCGAGGAAAGTTGCTCTGGACTGTGTTGCCCAATCAAATCCCTCAATGACACTTTAACACACTTTCATGAATAACTTTTACTTCCTCTGAACCTGCCCGGGTCGCCCTGCACCACGACACACAACTCAGTAAATCTATTAAACACACAGCAACACTGGAAGCTAACAGGAAGCTGAGATTGTAGCTGCGTCGCCTGGCGTTGTTTCCCTTCACCTCAGCATCGACCCTGTGACATTAGCTCAAAGTTAAAGCTGCTGTCGGTCAAACTAAAACATTGTCAGATCACCATTTCCGCGTAGACACACAAGCACACACACACACAGACACACAACGGGGGCAAACCCCTGCTCGCAGCTAAGCTAGCGTTGATAAGCTAGGCTCACTAGCTAGCTAGCCGAGGAGTTAGCTCACTTCTGTCAGTGTCCCCGCGGTTCACCGCTGCTCCGGGGCGAACATGCCGACGGGCGGACCCACAGACAGACGCTCGCGGGCGGCGCAGCTTCGTCCGGAGGAAACAGTCGCTGGAGGTTTTCTCGACGAACCGAAGAATCCGCGAATATCGAAACTAACAGGCAAAACAAGAACAGCCGTGACGTCAGACACGCACAGTGGCCCGGTCGCTACGTCAGCCCCCCCCCGGTGGCATTCTGGGAAGTGTGGTCTTAGAGGGGAGAGGGACTTCTGCCATTTTTTTTTAAGTTTCAGCTGTTTTTGAGTAATATTCAGAAGAAATAACAAAATCACTTTATAATAAAGATTACAATAAAGTAAGGAAATATGTTTTTATAATAATTACAGGTAAAACATGGAGGTTATTCATTGTTTCAACTGTCCACATGACACCAACCTGTGTATGTTATGTTAAATATTTAAAATGTGTTGTACTCGCAACAGATTACAACTTCCAAGTTACAAAAATAATTATATAAAATATAAAAGCTGTTACGAGGGAATATAGTTTTTGATTGCTTTTTTTGTTTTGTAGAATGTCCGATTAAATCAACATTTGTGAGCTCCTACTGAATGCAACAAAACTGGTTTCCTACCTGTGAATTTACATTTTTGATTATATGACAGTTTTCATTATATTAATAAATGGGGCTGCAAATCATTCTGCCTACCGCAGGAAGTATAAATGCTTCACTTACTGTATCCGTCATGCAAAGCCAAAAGCTTAGTAGAACTCAACATAAAATCAATTTGCAGATATTTTGAAAGTAAACTAATAACATCACAATTAAGAATTTTAAATCATTATATTAGATTTGTTTAATTGTTTTATCAAGACAATATTGATGAATACAAATTCTTATTAGTTTCAGCCTTAACACATCCTCACCCGTGACCCCACCCCCCAAATAATTCACACAACAAATGACATGTATTTTCAATTTAATTTCTTTTAATATAATCTTATTTACATTGTATTTTTTCATAAATGTTTAGTACATAGTAAGTTACAATACTCTTGCATCCATTACACAGTGAACTGAGAACCTAAAAAAAAAGCAGATTGAAATGATGCTGCTTAACAGTCGTCACTCTTCAATCTACGACAGATCTCAATGTTTTCCATGTCACTCGCTCAACATTTAGGTTTTTTGGATTTCATTCACTTCCAATGGAGAATTAATGACTGACTGTAAAGAGACTTTGTTCATTCATGGTGGTCTTGAGGAGGATGACTACTGACATTCAGGCTATTGACAGAAAGAGACGGGCAGAGGAAGATATCCAGGCTAGTGACACAAAGGAAGTTTGTGAAATGGATGATGAAACATGTACGAAAGGCTGAGATTTTATTATACACGTCACATACAACCGAAGAATTCCTGAAGCTGACTCCTGCTCTCCGTCCTCCTGGCTCGTTTTTGAAAAAACTATCCAGGTCGTGCGCCCGGTCCTCTTGTGAACGTCAGTAGAGTTAGATTTCAAATTAGGGCCGGGAAAAGTAAATTTCTTTCACTTCAATAAATGTAACATGGTATTTTACACACCAACACACAAACAGTTTCCATACAATGACAGAGTATTTCACCGCAATAAAATGATGGTTAAAAAATGTAACGAAATTCAATAAAACCCACTTTGTGGATTACTTGAATCACAAGTGAATTGACCCCTCAGCTCTGGTAGAGGGGCTGATGAAGAGATTAGTGTCGGCTCTTTGTAGAGCACATAGCAGCTTGGTCGGTAATCACTTAGTAATAAATAATAGAATATTAGAGTGGATCAGAGTGGTCGCAGATACAAACGGAAGAGACAAAAAGTTACCAAACAAGAGGAGCAGGCTCATTTGATCTTTTTTTTTCTTTACAGCGTAACTGGGTGCCATGCCTGACAAACACACACACACACACACACACAGTCACTCAGACGCATTCACGCACACACACACCCACCCACCCAGGACAGTGGTTAAACATGAAGCATGAATATTAGTCGATCAATCAGCTTGTCAGACAGAAAAAAGACAATCGGTCTCCGTGTTGTTCTTCACACATCGAATTTCCACATCTCTTGTTCGCAGGCTCGTATGTGATTGGTTGATTCTGTCCGGAGAGACTCAAGCGCGACTGTGGCGGTTAGACATTCTGATGGATGACATCATAGCTTGTTAAAACTGAAGGATAAAAATGCTTCTTCAAAACATTTGAAAATCTTTAAAATACTTGTCCCCCCTCCTGCTGTGCGTCCTCCTTTGACCCCCAACAGTCCGGTGGTGAAGAGGCGGCAAGAGACTGTTCTTGTGATGCTTGGCTGCTCAGTATACGCTCCGTATACATCATATTCCGTTTGTGTGTGTGTATGCATATGTCAAATGTCAAATAGTCGTGTGCAAGCACAAGTGTAATTGTGTGTTTTTGTTGGTATTGGATTCATCACTCCACAGCGAAGCCGCACGTCTCCTCCACAGCAGTCAGCAGTTTCTCGTAAAGTTTCTCATAAGACTCGTAGGGTGGGATGTCTATCCTGTTAAAACTAGACAGAGAGAAAGAGAGATGAGTCCCTCCAGGCCGATCACCAATGTTGATCAAGAAGAGCATTTTGTCCTCTTAGGGTTTCCTTACCATGTGTGGGCCTTGGGCAGGTTGTCTGTGTTGGCATCTATCAAGTGGATGGTGAAGAGCCTTGGTCCTGCAGAACCTGTAGAACCTTACACACATTCATTCTAGTTATCACTGCCCCTCTCTGGAACACAGTGAATCAGACTGCATTTAAGGTCCTGTTCAAACCTGCTGTTAATAACCATCCTGAGAAATGATTCACTTCCCTGCTGTTTATGCAACTACATGCTTACATCATTCATGTTCACTAGGATCAAATGATGTTGTTTCAACCCCGTCTGAGTTTACAGATTTGATGGATGAGTGTTTGTGTGAGTGTCAGTTATTGTGAAACCGTGAGGGTGGTCCCTCATATGTGGCCCAGCACACATTTGTGTTCACACAGCTAGAATGAAGCCACATGCGTCACAGACCTCCTCCCAATGTGGTCGGAGGGATAGGATCTCAAGACTCAGAGGAAACATGTGTTCATATGTCTACTTAGCTCTGACCACTTGTGATCTTGCTGGATTAACGGATGTTATCCTAAGTCTGAACAGGGACTAAAACAATACCATTTCTCAATTAACTGATAACAGTAGAATTATCTATTTTAACTGGCCTGCATTAAAAACTGTATGTATAGTGTGTGTGTGGCGTTTGAGCCAGTGCCTGACCCACCCTGCAATGCTTTGAAGCCCTGTAGCGGGACCCTGGTGGAGCCGGTGACGAACTGCAGCAGGCGTCCTCTCCTCTCCTCACTGAAGGCCTCCACCGCCTGCCAGAACCACCGAACCACATTGCTTTCACTTGTGCAGTGCTTCAGCCGGGTGTTTGTCTTCCAGTCTGCAAGGTCGATCTTCCCCAATCCGCCGATGATCAACTGGACGAGGGGAACGGGAGTGGATCAAAAAGGATGACTCAATATAAACACCATTTAGACAACATAACTTGTTTTTACTGTTGTTGCCTTTCTGCGGCCAAAACCAAACAAATAGGACTGAAATGACCGTTATGGCTCAGTGATACAGAAGTTGAATTATGAAATCTTTCTCAGTCAGCACATTTACCTCAAGTTCTTTATGATCAAACGGTTTGAGGAGGTGTTGGGGGATGAGTTCACTGAATCCCTTCTGTAGAGCCAGAAACTGGGCTTCGATTCCTCGCATGAACCTCCAGTTCACGTAAAGTCTGAAAAGCACAAACACAGGTTATGATAGCAAAATAAGAATAGTGGTAATAAAACCAGCAAAACCATTGGGCATAATATCTCTTATATTGTTTATGCTGTGGAACATAACTCTCTTGGTTCTCACCTGACATATTCTTTCTTGTTGTCCTCGGTGACGGGGATATTCCGCCCATTTGGTTTGAGTTCATGTTGCGAAAACTTCCCAAAGGCGTTGTGCTCCACGCAGAATGTGTGGTCGAGGACGGAAGTGATGTCGTTCTCTCTGCATTGGGAGAAAAAGAGTACATTTCAGAAAAGGAGAAAATCTATTCATGTCCAGAAGGGGACAGAGCACGACCACCAAGAGACGTATTTATGATAAAAGAGTCAGATTGACTTGAATTTGATTTATCATGTCAGAGGGATTTGACTTGTGCAGGTTAATGTGCTCACAATATCCAGACGAGACTCTTGTGCAACTCCGGGTCGGTGGTCTCCAGGTCGTTGAGCTGGATGGGTTTCCCCAGCAGCTGTTTGTAGAAGGGCAGCGTGAAACTCCCGTTGATGTAGTGACCGTGGAAAACTGCAAGGCCCATCACACGACCCACAAAGTGGAAATATGACAAGTGGTCCTGAAAGTAGGCAACACAAAGACACACAGTCAGAGTCGGAGAGAGGCCTCTTATATAGCCCAGCCATGAAGGTGCTTTATGTGTTTGTGTGAACTCACGGGGTTGATGGAGGAGTCGGGGTTGATTTGTAGCGTATAGATATTGTCTGTTGAGTATTGGAACAGGCCGTAGTATGGGTTCAACATCTCATGACAAAGCAGGTACAGCCACTCCCTATAGAAAACCAGCACATGGTTAACAAATGTTCAAAAGTTACAGAGTTTGGTAAATAAATGATCTACAGGAAACAAAAAGAGATGTGTTGTCTGAAATTAGTCAGGTCTGTTGAAGCTTAATGAAAGTGAATGGAAATCATTTCTGACTGAGTTCAACAGATGAAAACTATTGTACATTCCTGACAATTCAAGACGAACCAGGGAAACCTGCTCAGCCACATGCTTATTAATACGAGCTGACACTGAGGAGGCTCAATACAAAAATAGTTATATCAATATTGTGAGTATTAGCCAGGGAGTCAGATCTTCCAAGAAAAGTTCATATCACGATCATATCTTTGAATTTCAGAGAAAAACATTAAAAATCTGCAGGTTTTTGACTTATTTGCTCAGTATTTTGATTTCCTAAGCACCTGTGTACTAAGGTAGCTACTATTTCTTTACCGTTTTAAACTGGATCATATATTTAGTTTAGATATATAAATAGTGCTCAAGGACGGGACGATGAATTACCTGGCCACCCCACCGTAGTCCAGACCCTCCTCTCCCCTGAACTTCACCATGAGACGCTTCTTCAGGTCTTTGGGCCTCATCTTCATTATTTGCCGATATGACTCCTGCAGCAACACACACACAAACATTAATACATATATATAAATGATCAGATACTCATTATCACAGTGTTACACAGAACAGCTCTTTAGCTCAGTGACGTTCTATTCAACAGTTTATTAATAGGAACAACCAGCGCTGCTTTTGCTTCTACAGAGAGATGACACTGAAACAATGGTTTGCTGTGACTGGTGTAGAAGTCAGGAGGAGTGGGCTGTACAAATAAAAACTAATTTGTACAACTGTTCGATCTGTCTGTATGTGTGTATCTTGGAGATGTTGTGATTTCCTTCAGCTGGTTCTTTCACAACCTCTTCATTTCGTTACTTCCTTGTTGCACCCACCTCAAAGATCTCCTCCCGGGACACCTCTATACGACAGTGTCCCGCTTGTGGCTGCTGCAGCGACAGCTCGTGCCGGAGCAGCTTCAGCTTATGGACCAAGTCTCTCTCGTAGCGTGCTGCCACGTCTCCATCTCCTCCTCCACTGACGCCGCCTACTCCGCCACCGCCTCCATCCTCGCCCCCCACATCCATCTGGGGGGTTTGGGAGGATTCCTTTGCTTGGGATTGCTGGCTGGAAGTGTGGAGAAGCAGAAGAAGACGGGGAACACATGAAGAGAGGAAGAGATGGGTTGAAAAAAAAACAGGAAAAAGCATTAAATACTGTGCATTCACTTTGAGTAGCTTAATCTATTGCAAGTCTGCATTTCTGTAAATCACACTATGCAGCCTAAACATAGCTGATGACTGTTAGTAGGTCAGGTTCATAACCGGTCTGAGTTCAGCATTATAGCAGCAACAGATTAGATTAACAACAGATTAAGTCAGGAACCACTAACACCGTTTTCAGACATGAACTCCGTGTGAGAATGTCCGTCTAATGGGTTCCGAGCTTTCTCCGGAGTTTCACTTATGAAGAACGAAACAGGAGATGCTATGTTCAGATGCTTTCTGTTTAGAGCACATCTTTCCAAGTTGATATCTTTGTCAGCGTCTTTTATGTATATAGCACCTCTTTTTCATACAGGGATATTTTATTCCTTTTTTTCTTTTTCTGTCAGTTGCATGTTAGAACCGCCCACTTGTTGGCTGTGAATCCTCAGCAGAATCTCCTGCGGTAATTCTCACATGGACATTATATAGACTTTTCACTAAGGGGCTTGTTAAAGAAATGCCGGAAAATGTCCACAGCTATTGACTCGGAAATATGCATTCTCACATACACCCCCTCTGGACAATTTCACGAGAACAAGTTTTTAAGTGCGCGTGCATTCCTGTACCTGATGATGGTGTGTAGGCGTGGATCTGTGAACTGTGTGGTTCTGTTGTTGTGGTCCACAAAGTAGATCCGACCGGACACAGTGCTTCGGACCTCCCAGCCCACCGGCAACGGACCAAGCTCCTCGCAGCTCACACTGGCCAGGTCCCTGCAGCAGAGACAACAGGTCTTTAGCTCTTATAATCCTACACACTTTAGGTTCTCAACTCATCGTAGTGACGCAGGAGGCCCAAGGAAATAACCTACGAGATTTTCTTTTAAACTATTGGTGTAATTAGTGGAGCAGTGATACACAAAGTGATGCTACCATGAAAGCGAGGACACTTTCATACATTTCTGAATCCATGCCTTGACTGGAACATTTCCTAGTCATAAAAATAGAACGCTAATTTAAGTTTTATGGCATTTCAAAGATGTAAGTGTATAAACAGAAAACGTAAGTATCCTCTGATGCTGAAATGACCTAGTTCCTCAGCAGGGTTTATTCTAGGGGAATCTTGTTTCAGGTTAAGCTTGGACTAGACCCAAGTGAAGGGGGGAGTGATCGTACCGTGGTATCCGAGGGTCGTGCCAGGTACTGACACCTGTCTGTGTGTGTAGGAAATACACCTGGCCCTGCACCGTTGTTCGTTGCTCTGTTTAATCAAGAAAAACAGAGAAAGATGTTAAGTGACTTTATAAAGTCGACATGAGAGATTTCATTCAGATAAATATCAAGAGTTGGTCAGGGTAGTGTTGGGCGAACCATATCCTTCTGGTAGATCTGGCGGCTGGTGCCCGTGAGGTCTGTTCTGAGGGGTGTGGCCGTGGCCTCTGGAGTCCTGCCCTCTGATTCGCTGGGTCTGAAGACGGCCCTCCTGACTGGGTGAGTCAAGCCGGCAGTTCCCACCCCCCGCCGCACCAGTGGGGTCAGAGTAGGGCAGCGGTTCTTCACTGAAACATCCCTCAAACACAGGCCTAAACACACAAAAACACACACACAGTTTCGTGGTTAAACAAGATACTATATTTTCAGGAAATAGGGTTTGATCCACAAAGAAAATATCAAGTATTTTGTTATTCAAAGTTTAATCTTTAAAGTCAGAAACTGAGATATTCAATAATCTATGAAACATGTTTTAACATTTAGTAATCGTTTGTCAAAATGTGACTACATGACTTTGGCGGCGTTATATCCAGAGACACACTCACCCATCATTTTCCAACAGTCCTCTGCAGTCCACCACGGGGCCTCCACTGCCGATGCGGTCTCGTGTCTGTAAGCTCACTGGAAACAAGAAGGGTTCGAGTGAAGACAGGCGACACGTTTCAGAGTGAGATTAAAGTGACAAAAAGATCTGTGTATTGATCCTTACCAACAATCTGCCCCCGCACCGCGTCGCTGTCCGAGGGGTTGAGCTTACATAGATCTAGACGCTGGTCTGGAAAGTGAAGGTGAAGGACATTCAGTTAATTCCACGACTGAAAATAAACACTCTCACAGACCTGATCTGTGAGTGTGTATGAATTTACATCGGAGCACTGGAAGAAAACTTAGACTTACAGCCTGTGTCTTTTAGCCTGCTGATAGCATTAGAAAGAAGTCGTATGCAGCCAAGGAAGCCCGCCCCCTGTCGTTTATGGATCTTTTTGTGGTTCCATATGCTGATGGTGATGGAGTCTGTCTTTCCAATGTAGCTGAAAGAGAAACAGCATCACAATCTAAAGTCTTCACTTTAAAAACAAAACACTTAATCAATAACAGGGTGCATTTATTAAGTGAGCACATCATTTAATATTGATTTAAAGTACGACTACACTTCATTGTACTTAACATCACAAAGACAATCAGCATCATCCAGAACACTAGTGAGTGAGTGTGGTGCAGGAGACTCACAGGTCATAGTGCTGATTCCATTTGGGATCCAGTGTGCTCTTGACTGTGTCTGTCGAGTGGCATTGACCTGATCCGTCCACCACAACTTTGGCAAATGGATCTGGCAAACCTGCAGGCACATAATTCAGTTGTTTGCACACACAACATGAACTCACAAAGAAAATAGTAAGAGCGAAGCATGCAACACTCTTCACAAGAAAGTCAAAAATCTCCTTCACTGCACACATTCAGCTAACGGTATTCTTCTTTTCTGCATCTTGTTATCTGTAAGGCCAATAATGTCATTTTTAAGTGAGGCTGCAGTCCACTCAGACAGGCCAGAGCAACTTGTTATGATGGTGCTATCACAGGTCAACACTGCTCCTCCCTGCTGTGCGGGAACGATGGGAATGCGTAGTATGATCATAGCGCACAGCAAGCGAGCCGCGGCAAAGCCAATTTATGCGGAGTTGCTTTTGATGGCACAAACGGCTCCTTAATGACACACATAATCATCGTCACCAATCACCACACTGTCGGATTCACACACACAATAGAGGTACTTACGAAAGAAGTCTTTCTTCGCGAGGTTCTTGGCACATAATACTGCAAAACAAAAAAATCATTATGAACCAAATGCCACAGACACAAAATATGTAAATTATCTCCGTGTGTGTGTAGGCTGCTGCAAATGGATGCTGCTGCAGATAAAATCATCTGAGGAGGAACAATGTTGGACAGGATAATATATGAATGCCAGGGGATGGTAATGAGCAAGAAAACTTATGTGACATGCAGACAGAGGGAGACGTAAAGTATAGGCTAGTGTCAGGACCATGGTGCACACACGCACACGCCGCCCACAGTGAGAGTGGCAGAATGCCTTCTCTGCCACATCATCTCTGTGGATTCAGAGAGCAGCTCTGATCTGACCAAGACAATGTGAATTTATAAGTCCGTGCTAAGTATTTAGTTTACTGCCTGTGTGGGGGCGAGTGTTTTTGTCTGACCGACAGTCTGTGTGGTGCCACAGCTGGCATATGTCACTCTCGGTTAAATCTGCTGCAACAGACAACTGAACCACATGAAGCCAATTTTTAGAAACACTCTCATGTCCAGTCTGTCACAATATGACTTGATTATAGGGCAGTGTGGATGAAAACAAGCTGCTTGTGTGTATTCAAGACTGAGGTAATGACCTCAGAGAGGGACTGCTACAAAAAACACTTACACTATGATTATATTAACACTGCAGGTCAGAATGGGAAATTCTGTTTCTTTTCCATTTAAGCTCATTATTGTAAACTTAATTTGTTCCAGTGTAAGCTTGAACATGATCAGAAAGAGATGCATCACCCAGACAAACCCCAAATATTAGAAGGCAGTAGTACCGCCATATTGAAGAACTTTTTTTTCGAGATTTCGAAGTCGTAATTTATAAGAAAGACGTGATACAACAGGTATTATGTATTATTAAGAAACAGCCCACATGGAGAAACACTCCATCTGGATCCAAACTCTTATCGTCTCATCGTTTCTTAAGAAACTGTGAAACCTCTTTGAATAACACAGATGTAACCAACGACGTGCAGCCAACCACTACCAAACCTTTTCTCCTCCAATAAAGAGGCAATTTCCTTTGAGTGCATGTGGTTTTTTCTGTGGAATAGACACAGATTCTTTCACAATCTTTTCAAAGTCCTGATACTTATTACGGTGTGGAGCCGATGTGACAAAAGATTAAGTATTTCCTTAGTTATACAACCTGTACTAAAAGTATAACTTCAAAATATGCTCCACGTTCCTCATGTCAACACGTTCCTGTCTTGGCTCAAAAGAACAAAAGCAATTTATGATCGACATCACCTTAACGTCTTATCACTGCTTTGAAATCAATTTACGATCTGACATGATTTGGTTTGGCCCAGTCATCTATCTAGGAAGTTAGTCAGTCAGCCGGTGGTTAAGGATGTGGTGACTGTGGTGGCGTAGATGTGTCTAGAGCAGGCCCATCTATTTCCTGTGATTAACGCGTGGAGAATGGCTGCAGGATATCCTTCCCTCTTCCTCATCATTCCCTTTGATTCCTCCTCCTCTTCATCCTCCCCCTGACTCATACATTCCACGGCGAAACCTCATCTTTTCTACGCAGACACAATGAAAGAAACACAGCGACAGGGGGAGAGAATCAAGTTTCTAGTTAGCCCCAGCCTCCTCTTCCTGATGAGGAGCAGGAGAGGACTTTCTCTGTCACTGTCACTCCTGCGCTCTCCTCCCCCCTCACCCTCCAATCTCTTGCCAGAGACAAGAGACACCCCTACTTTCACCCTATCTCTCTTTCTTTCTGCCTCTTGACCAGCTCTTCTGTGTTACTGAATGTGTGACAGGCCCTTTCACCGCATCTCAGGAAATTCCTCTTCCGGCCAAGGTCAGGGATGGTGAAGACACACACATACACACACAGACACACAGCCACAGTTCAGCTGGTTCTCAGTTTTTCCCCAATGCCGCTGTCTTCTTTTAATGCCATTTTTTGTCCTCTTTAAAAAAAGAAGTGAGAGTTGGAGAGAGGCCGTGCGGGGGACAAATTCTATTCATCCAATCTTGAGTGAAAAAGCAGAAGCATTTTAAGGGATGAAAAATGGAGCTCATTCTGTACCAGGTGAGCAGCTCCTCAAGGAATTTGAAGACACAACTCGTTTGTAGCACAATTAACCACCTCACAAATATCTCAAGTGTTTTGCAATACTGCTCACCGCTTGCAGCTTACCTTCTTACAACTTAAGATATTTTTCAGGTAAATGACAAGAACCCTAGAAGTTTAGAAGTTGATTAAAACTTCTTAAATCAGATAATAGTTAAGTACTTTGATTGATAACCATGAGCACAGATATAAAAAACTCTATGAACGCTAAAATCCTTATGGATCTGACTAGATGTCTTGAAATGGAGTTTACAAGTGAAGTAATCAGACCTGTGTAGTATCACTATCTGTCTAACAATAATTATTTTGCCCCTTTTCTCTTAAGTTATTCCTCATTGTCCCACTTCTCTGCCCTCTTTCCAGTTTCCCCTCTCTCCCTCTCCCTCCCTGCTGTCCTGACAGTGCTCTGTGCTGGCGCCTGGACAAGTCGGCGTTCAATCCGACTAACGGGCACAAAAACCTCAAGCAGCACGTGTTGCTTCCATGAGAAAAATTAACATAATCCTGCTGAATCACTGATTCTTTCATTCATTCATGCAAGTGCATTTCTCAAAACAAAGCCCATTTAGTTCCAAACAGAAAGACACTTATTCCCCATCTTTGTATTCTGTAGATTGCATGGTTGTGATCATGCATCTACATAAATAAATCAGGGCAGAAGAATCTGAACATTTGTCCCCAATGTCAGCATTTAAGATTAAATAAATCCTGCTAAGATCAGAGTATCACCAATTGCTTCCTTGAAATGTCTACTATTCTTCCACATCTCACAAGAACACATTAGATACAGAAATATTTTTCTTGCACACAATTTGCGCCTCCTTAATGGTTTTTTTCCTCAGCTCATACCCAAGAACTGATGGCGGAGACAGAGAGACACAACAATCACCTCTTAGTTGACGAAAACACGTCTATACAAACACAAACCAATCTCTTAAACGTGAACCAATGTCAAACTTGCCTGGTCTGTTGTCTGAGCCCCTGCCACAGACACAGGCTTTTCTGATGTAGGCCAAACAACCCCTCTCACTGACAGACTAAACAGAGCACCGGCCAGCCAGGCAGCATTGCACTTCCATTGGCTCACCACACATTCCTTGCCCAATTAGAATTCCACTCATACCTATGGGGGCGGGACACACAGTCACAGGCAATAACTCCCGTTTGAATCCAAGCTGAAATAATGAATGACTGGTTCATAACCCCGACATACCAACAACATACTATTATCATTGTCAAGTCAATGTGCCGAGTACTTTCTTGATTGATGGGTTGCTCTACTAAATGTGATTTATCACAATAAATGTCACATTAATACTTCTTTCAAATTTAATGACTGACTTTTGCTTCGGAGGGAAGGTTATGGCTTTAAAACTGATGCTCGGCAAAGTATTACAAATCAGAGGCAAATATATTATGTGTTATAATTCCCCACTGTGCTTGCATTTGCATTAGCACTTTATATATATATACACATATTATGTTTCTATTAATTGAATTTATACTGTGATAATAACTGATATTGCTCTAGTGGCCAGGCCTTTGTGATACCTGCCAATTAAATGTAAACTGTCATCTTTAGAGCTTGTCAGAGTCTAATTTTATTCTATTTTATTTATTTTGAATCTCTCAAAGCTGTACTCAACTCCTCGAAAATGAGGAACAGAGTAGAAAAACCACCAGATGGTACTTTCAGCATCATTATTTTGACAACACCTTCCTACACAGATCTTTACAAACCAGACAAAGGCTCAAAATTGGGAGTTTTGCTCGGTTATTATGACCCAGGGGGACCAGGCGGCTGCCCAGCGGCAGAGGGGTCATTACCATTTGAATGGAGGCCCCTGGATGCCCAGTGGGGTCACATTAGCTACAGTAAAAACCATTGTTCCAGCTGTGTGTGTGTGTGTGTGTGTGTCTGTGTGTGTTTGTGAGAGACTCCTATGTGTCCCGCAGAGGAGAGTCACACCAAACAACCCGCACAGAAATGTCCGAGTGAACACTGAACCCTGAGAGCCAACGTGTCCAGCCTCTCCGGGCACAGGACAAGTTCAGCGAGTCAGACATCCAGTGTGGCTGCAGCTGACACAGCAGCGAAATCAATACTCAGAGCTAATCGAGGCTAGCATGTCACATCTTCCCGATAGATCGATTCCCGGAGAGGCTGCCGGTTCAATCCCGTCCTCGGTGCAGGGTTCGTGGCGGTCGGTTCAGACACTGGTCCTCGGCTGGTGGCCAGTCTCCCCCCCACCCCCCAAAATATGGGTGTAACGCTAGCTAGCTGATTAGCATTAGCGGTCAACGTTGACTACAGTGTTGGTGTTAGCTAGCGCAGGCTGGCTACTAGTGGAGAGGGGGGTTGGGGGGGTGTTAGCATCGGGTAAAGTTTCTGGCTAAATCGTCGGTGTTTCCCGGTAAACAGCGGACCGGTCCGTGGTGTGAGCGGTAACCCCCGCAGGATAGAGGGGCTGCTTACCGGCTCTCGTTTCGGTTATTTGGTTAGCATGGCAGCTAACAGGCTAGCACTTGTGCCTCTCACAAAAACCGGATGTTTGGGCTAAAGGCTGAGCCGCACACACTCCGCGGCGGCTGGCTCCGCTTCGCTAGCCCCGGCACTTGTACGAGTGGCTCGCGAACAAACGGAAGCTCCATTAAAAAACAAAAAACACACGAAACCAGCGTTTTTCCTGCGGGTTTTTTCTCGTTACCTGTCAGTCGGATCTTGATGCTGGACCCGTTCCTCCTGGTCCCAGGATTCGACATCACTCCGGGGGGAGACGCCGATCGCACAAACTTCCCGTCGGAGCCGCGGGTCGAAGCCGCGGTTTCACGTCTCAGCGGGGACCCGAGCAGCCGCGGGTCGGACTCATGCGCTGCGCCGTCGCTCTCCTCACGGACCAACACGTATTATTTCATGGCGAAGTCCTGCGCTCCGTCGAAGCCCGACAACACGGGAGAACATTTTCGGGCAGGCTCACAGCGCGTGCTGACGTCACAGGCTCTTAACGGGTAGGGAGCGTTTCGCGTGCTCGCGTCCGGGAAGCGTGGGCGTGCCCGCGAGGACGGGGGTTCCTCTAACAAAGCGCATCAGGTTCAGTTTCATTTATTAAAAGAAAAACACTTTAGCCCCAAATCTGCCTTTATTTTTTTCATGTTGTTTTGATTATTTTTACATCTCTAGTTTTATATTATAGGTTTGATCTATTTACATGTGCTACACTTTAATTTACAGGCTTTGTACAGCTTCAATTATTATATGATTAACTTATCTTATATCGGTATTTTCAATAACAACATTAGCACATACTTCTTTACAGTGACAGCTAAACTTTCATCCCACTGCAATAAGACTTATTCTTATTCTTTTATTAGGGCCTGAGCACCGAAATCGGTGAGAGGCCCTATTGAAACTGTAATGATTATTATTATTAAGCTCTTGTGTCTATATCTATCTATCTATCTATCTATCTATCTATCTATCTATCTATCTATCTATCTATCTATCTATCTATCTATCTATCTATCTATCTATCTATCTATCTATCTATCTATCTATCTATCTATCTATCGACAATGCAGTAAGTAAGCACTGGCTTTTAAATACACTTGAAAGTATTACAAATAAAGGTACCCTATCCCCCATTGAAACATTCTACTACACAATCTAAATATTGGCTGAGTGGAAATTAAAGTAACTACATTACTCACTAACATGATGTTCTCTAAAAACTAAAAATCAGTAGCACCTGGGGGGGTGAAAGCACTGGTACCGTCCGCAGAAGGCTGGGGGAGAGCTGGGTGGACAGGGATAATAGTTGGAGGGATTTGGTTCTTTAGCAGCACTGGGTTTAGCTGCGTGGCTGCAGTATTAGCTGCTGGAACAATGGACTCTCTCACCAGCCTGTTTACAGGGCACACTAAATCCACATAAGCAGTGAAACGGCTTGCAGGACACCAGGCGAGGCTCGTAAACACACACTTTCCTCTCATAAACAGAAACATGCAGTTTTTAACCTGCATATCAGGTTTTAGTCAGTTGATCTGTCTGGAGTCTGGAAGTGAACGTGATGTTAAACCAATTATCTTTTTGTTCTAGCCCGTCCCTCCTCTATTATTACTTCTGTTTAATTCCCTCATGTGTTTTTATGTGTTTGTGTGTTCAACTATTTCAACACTCCACAGGTGGCAGAAACATCAGACGCACACAAACCAGCACACACAAATTAGTATATCCCTCATGTACAGCTGTTAGTGGGATTATGGGTGTGTACTGTATATGTGCACATGTACGTGTGTTTGTAAGTGTGCGGTGAGGATTCCCTGAGCAGCTGAGTGTGTTCACGGCTACTTAGATGATTTTGCTCATAGAGACAAACTTGGTCTGGGAATCGCAGACACAGACACACACACACACACACGCACACACACACACACACACACACACACACACACACACACACACGCACACACACACACACACACACACAAACACAGACACACACAATCACAAGCACACAGCAAAATATGGTACAGCAGATGTGGTTTTGGGCACCATAGAGCAATAGACAAGGATAATAACACAACTAAGACATCTAGACAAATATCCCCACTCCTGGCTCGTGTGTCATTGGTTTTAATTTAAACTATCTTACTCATCCCAAATCCCATCAGGCACACAGAGAGAAAGCAACTGATGGTCCAGAGCAGAGGCCGTGGTTGGATGAAAATCGAGGTGTGGAAGGGCGGAGGGATGGAGAAGATAGAGCCAGCGATGGGGGTGAGGAAAAGAGATGCTTTCAGCCGGACTGATGGCTTTCCAGGGAAACCTTAAATGGAAGGAGACACACTGAAGAAATTCCCAGATCCGGAGCCGCCACACAGATCAGAGGGATGAGACCTCAGGGTGACGGCTGGTTTTAGAGTTGGGACCATATCAGGAAGGTGAAGACCTGATATAAAACAGCATAACTGCCATACCCACAGCCATATAGTCCTCCTCAGCAGACTTCTGCCTCTTGCATTGGTGAGCATCATATTGATCAGCAGCAGCAACAGTAACAGTCATGCCGGCTGCGTATAAAGGGGAGTGCGGGGACAATGTGGACCCCATGCCGTTCCTGGTTCCCGTAGAGAAGGTGCGGCTGGATGCTATGAATACCCCGCACGACATCAAGCGCTCCTGCTGGATCAAAGATGAGAAGGAGGCTTTGGTCGCTACGTCAGCATGAGGATCTACGTAAGCCTGATACTCAAAACACAGAAAACCTCCCCGGCCCCTCACAACCAGGTCCTCGTGACAGCTCGAGGGAAGTACAAAGATCTTTCTTACATCGCTGTCACGGCAAAAACTGATTGGGATAAATTCTGCTTAATTGGCCACGGGTTATAAAAGACGGTTCCACCAATTCTACACATAAATATCATTTCATTTGACAAAAGAAGTATCTGTTATCCCTATGAAAACAGTCATATAATATCTAAGGTCTTCTGTGTCCAGGGAGCTCTGTTAAGTCTGAGAAAAATAACCACAATGACGTCGAAGCAATGTCATCGGGGTTCTGTCGGTTTAGGGTCAGAAATTTGAATATTTACAACAGAAATTCTGAGTTATTTTATGGAAAATGTGGTTCTGAAGCTTCACCAATACTGAAGATTAAAAATAGTTTTACATTTTATTTTGACAGATCTTTTTAATCAGTCTCTTAAAAGTCCCCTGACTCTGTGGAAGAGAAATAATAGAAATTATAGAAATAATCAGTGGATTACTTATGACACAACTAACTGAAGTACAAGTACACATTTCACAATAGAAAGCAGAATTATTTTTTCGTTTCACCATGAAATATCTCTGCAGTTGTATTGAACACATTTAAATATTAGTATTATTGAGTTTTCCCTTTTTATGTGTTGAATTAACATTGAAGACAGATACATAAAGAGAAAGGGACTAAATAACATTTGAAAGTGCCGGTGAATCAGATGTGTGTCCACTCTGCGAAAAGTTTCTCAACTACGTCATCAAGTTATCATCCCCCCCTCTTCTTCCCCCCCACTCCCAGATGTACTCCAGCCTCTTCTGCGTGACCATCAACCCGACAACAAAGTTCCTCCTCATCTCTTCTCCGGCTCCGACAACTCATACCACGACATGATGATGGATGAGGAGAGGGCGAGGGGCTGGAAGTCTATAGACTAAATGAGGGAGCTATCAATCAATCATAGGTCATTGATGGGTGAGGGGTTATAAAGTTGGCAAAGAGGAGTGGTAAACATACAAGAGGTATGCAGTGATTCGAGATGATCCCCTCGAGATGAGCTGCTTGGATGTAGTTGCACAGTTACACGTGGAAAGAGGGAGTGGGGCAGTTGCTGGAGGTGTGTGATTAGTGCGGCGTGCGATGATTTGTTCAGGGAGTAGAGAAATACTTTGAGGCCATTATGTGGTGTCAGGGGAGGTTGCTGTCAGCTGTCTGTGTTCTTGCTAATGCTGACAGGGAACATCAGCAGTGCTCTGATCTGCTCTCAGGGAAATCAGCAGTAATTATTCCCGTCTGGCTCACACTGTCTTTCTGTCTCTCTCCTCTCTCCTGCCTCCCCCGTCAACGTCCCGCCATCGCAGAGCATGAGAACCAGTCTGTGCTGATCACGTGAGGACAATGTGCTTTTTTTTGTTACACTCCTCCACAAATGTTGTGCATCATGTAATTGTGCATGTAAGCGACTCCTTTCTGGCGTCTGTCCTCCAGTGGAGAATCTGGTGCCGGCAAGACTGAGAACGCCAAGAAGGTCATCCAGTACTTTGCCAATGTTGAAGTGTGTCTGTTTATGTGTGTCTGTGTGTGTGTGTGTGTCTGTGTGTGAGCGGGTGATGCAGACATGAGTTCAGATGGTGCTTTCTAGTCTGATATGAATCATAACTCCTCTCCTCCTCTCCTCGCCTCTCCTCTCCTCTCCTCTCCTCTCCTCTCCTCTCCTCTCCTCTCCTCTCCTCTCCTCTCCTCTCCTCCTCTCCTCCTCTCCTCCTCTCCTCCTCTCCTCCTCTCCTCTCCTCTCAGGGCTCTTTGGAGGACCAGATCATTCAGGCTAACCCGGTGCTGGAGGCATTTGGCAACGCCGAGACCATCCGTAACAACAACTCCTCACGCTTTGTAAGGACACACACACACTAAAACACACACACACACACACACACACACACACACTAGTACAATCATCACATGCACAAGAATAGGGTTAGTTCATTCGTATCCACTTTGGGTCGACAGCTAAGCTGGCTGCTGCCGATAGTGAGACTTCTGAGTGGCTTTGCTCTTTTATTCACATGCATTTAATTCCTAATGCCTATTAACCTCTATTCAAGTATTTAGTTTTGATGCAGTATCTTTATGTTTGACTTTTTATGTATTTTTCTTGTGTATTGTGCTACTTTTACTAGAGTCGATCATCACCCCCTAGTGGTAGCTACTGCAAAGTTACATGTTATAGTCAAATGAAACCTAACAAGGCTTTATAATACAAATATACAGTTATTATATTTCTAAGACACAACAAAAACATAATTATCTCTTTTCAAACAAACATAATAACTCAACGTCAGCATGGAGGCCACTCAGAAAGCAAAAGAACAGTTTTGTTTGAAAAATCTTGTTTTATGAACTCTACCAAGAAAACACAACTTGGATGAATGTAAACTTCTCTTTTTGTGTCTTCTCTGTGTAGCTGTGTGTTGAATGTGTAGATGAACTCTGAGGCCCACGCTCATAAGCTGGAGGACAACCTGGCAGAGGCAACCGAGATGGAGCGCACTCACACCGCCAAAATCCATCTGACTGGTGAGAACACGCCGCCACAGACACAAGCACATTCTGTTTGTCTCCTGTTCCCTACTTATTTTTGTATTCTTGTTATGTGTGTGTGTCTGTGTGTGTGTGTGTAGTGGAGAATAATGATCTGCAGAGTAAACTGACGCAGTCGACCAGGCTGAAGGCCTCGCTCGCCCTGCAGAACGATGAGCTGAAGGGACATGTGGACGAGGAGAACAAGGTACAAGTCAATACGCACACACACAGACACACACACACACACACACACAAATTAAATTCTGTCGTTTTTAATACAAAAACACCAACAAAATAAAGCAATACGATACAAAAAAAGATTTGAGACAAAAATATACAATACGACACAAAAAGATACATTAAGTCATTATTTTTGTCACCTTTAAAACTTGCCGATCAAACTGTATCAAACCCTCAAATAAAACCAACAACCAAGACCCCTCTCTCTCTCTGTAGGGTCGCTACACAGCGGTGGTGGCCCTCGCCTACGCCCACCATGACCTCTCCTGGAGCTGGAGGAGACCAAGTAGGTAAAATAAAGCTTGAATAAATAAAACTCTGAGACAGTGCGTTTCATATATCAGTCTGATATCTGCCAATGAATGAAACTACTGAACTAGTGTTGATACTTTTTAATTTAATGCCACTCTGGACTCTCGCTCTTTCCTCCCACCCACTCTCCTCCAGGCGCAAACTGGCCGTGCGTCTCCAGGAGGCCGAGGAGGCAGCGGAGGAGGCACGAGCCAGAGCCGCCAGCCTGGAGAAGGTCAAGCAGAGGCTGCTTGGGGAGGTGAAGGAGCTCACCATAGACCTGGAGAAGGTACACACGCACACACACGAGCACACACACACAGACACACGCACACACGAGCACACACACACACACACAGACACATACAAAGAGATCCACTCATGCCTTAAGTTTGTCTCTACCTTAAGAAACTTTTTTGGGAATATACCTAACTAATACTACTAATCCTTATTTCTCACAGGTTTTCTTAGTGAACAGATTTAATTACTTCAAGCTCCCGGCACTGTGCTGAAGCTCTAGGGTTCATTTGGATATTAGTGTCTGCTGAATTAGTAAATGTACTATAATATAATGTGCATGTAAGTGACACATTGATCTAGTTATTTTTCTCTTCAACTAGTCCAACGCAGCAGCAGCGGTTCTGGATATGAAGCAGCGGGTCTTCAACAAGCTGGCGGTCGAGTGGAGCCAGAAGAACGAGGAGCTGCACCTGGAGCTGGACAGCAGCCAGAAGGAGAGTCGCTCCTACAGGACGGAGCTCTACAAACTGTAGACGGACTACTAGTAGAGCCAGGATCTGATAGACAACACCAGTGTAGCAAGAAGAAGAAGAAGAAGCACCTCTCATACATCAAGATGGAATTTATTTATACTCATTTTAGTTTCAGATGAACGTTTCACATTTTTATACAAAATCATTAGAAAATGCCTGACACTCCGATATCCCACGGCTAATCCTCGCTTACTAGATTCAGATGGTGGGGGTGTGGGGGGTGTGGGGGGGTCATGCAGCATCCTGGAACAGCTGACCGAGCTCAGCCTGAGGTCCCGTTCAATCCAAACTATAATCCACAGTTCACACGATTGGCAGCACGCCCGCTACCCCGCTGTCTTTCCCCTGACAACATGGTACAGTGATATCTGGCCACATCTAGTTATGTACAGAGTATAGATACTGCGGGGGAGGAGGAGGAGGAAGAGGAGGAGGAGGAGGCTGTCATTCATCAGCTCCACCAATCTGCTGACTGATCTCAACCCAAATATCTCTGATGTATAGACACAGTAGCACACCAACACCACCATGCATGTTTTCATACACATGACACATCATTGGCTATGATTGGTTAAGTAGATACATATTTTTTTATAAAGGTCATTATTACCAATGTTTGAAATCAACCAATGAGTGCAGGCCTCAGGAGGGAGGGGCAGGCAGGAAGGTCTATCGAGCCTCTGGTTGGATGAGGAAGGAGTGAGGGGGGAGCAGGTGGAGGCTAATCATCACTGTTGCTGATATACATGCCTGGCAAACACACACGCGCACACACAAAAATAAGGTCTCAACACAAGCGCACTAACACACTCTTACTCACAAACACCTCTGCCTCACGCACCCAAGCCTCCACGTTAATCTCTCAAAAAGTGAAAAACTCGACTGTGTGTGAGAGAGGAACAGGTCAGAAAAGATAGTACACACCCTCGATTAAGATCCAACAACTGAAAATAGATTTTTATTGAGCCAATGAGAAAAGAGATCTCCCTCTCGGACAGAGCGCGCCCGGACACTGGGGCAGAGAGGCACTTACACAATCGCTTTCATTTCACACAGTGCACATGTCCGAGGAGACACGGCTACATCGTTTTGATCAAATGTCCGATACACACACACACACACACACAGACACTCGTTCTCACATCGGAGCGTGTTTTTAGCGGTTGGCACGTGTTCATGCAAAAAGCGTCAGTCTCGGCCCGCGTAGGCGAAACTGGGGGGATGGGGGGGTAAGCAGAGGAAAGGTGGGGAAGGAGGGAAGAAAAAAGATAAGACTTGATATGAAGAAACAAACGTACAGATGGACTGACGGACAGGCTCTCGAACGCTTTGAGCGTTTTAAAAACAACCCCCCCCCCTCCTCCCCCTCCCTCCTCTTTGATTCTGCCCCCCGCCCCCCTTGTGTCACATGTTTGTAGCAGCACCAGAGGAGCCCTCTGATTGGTGGGTACAGCCTTCTCTCCGTTAGGTCAGTCAGTCAGTTTCAAGGATGAGCGGCGGCTGCTCGTTCTCCTCATCCAGGCGCAGGTCGTTGAGGTCATCGTCTAGGCCCGCCCCTCCCACGGCACCCTGCTCTTCACAGTAACCTAGGACACAAAAGTTCAAAGGTCATGTCAACACAACTTAACTCAACAGTACAATTACATAGTTCACTGCAGAGAGAATCCAAGGGAATATTAGAGAACTTTTAAATTAAACGCATCACTAGGATATCTAATGAAGGTGACACTTACCTTTAGTGACGGCAGTACTGTAAGTCTGGGCCACAAGTGGGCGATCATGTGACCCCTGATCGAGGATCTCATTGGATGGTTCAGTACTGCCATCTAACCTGAGGTGGATAGAGAGCACAGATTCAGACAGGGTCGGGTGATGTTGCAATAACAATGAGAACAGTGAAACATTGTGCCGTTACAATCCTTAGCATTAGTGATGCAGTGTAGAAAACACTCAGCTGCAGCTTCTCACTTTTCACTGAGCATCGCTGACACCAGTTCAAATCCCAAACACCCAAGTGGTTCGTCGTATCAGCTGTAACTGATTCACTTGATGAAACTCGGTCGTTATCAGTTTCTCTTCCCTGCACACAGCTGTCGAGTTGCTGTGTAACGTGACTGCACCAAGTGTCCATGCCCATACTATTCTCTAGAGCTGCTTTTAGACATGCACCAAACTCCAGATGTTTCCCTGACATTTTCTCAGAGGGGCTGCATGTGAGAATGCAAATGTCCGAGTGAGTTGCTACGGACATTTACTGGAACCTTTCCTGCCAGGCCTCTGGTAAAATGTCTGTACCAGCCTAAACTTTTTCAAGACATTTTCTAAACTTTCACTGTATCAACTGTGTGTGTGTGTGTGTGTGTGTGTGTGTGTGTGTGTGACAGTTACCTGTGCTGCTTCATGAGTGTACATTCTCCTCCCTCTTGTGGATCCAAGTTGTACAGGTACAGATAACCGTCAGCTGCTGCAACCAACAACCTGGGAATCTTCTGAATCCTGATTTCAAACAATAAAATAACCAACGTTCACAAACATCGCACATGAAAATAGGAAAAAATATAATATTCACTAGGCGGAAATGAATACAAATAAATAAAAGGCACAACACAGACTGGCTCTTACACAGCTAAGGCGCAGATGTTCTTGTGTCCACAGAAGGGCAGACGCACGGTGGCGAACGCTCGCCCCTGGGTGAACATCTCTGTGACCTGGGAAGGCAGGTAGGTGGTGGACGCCATCAGGACCTTGCCCAGATACCCTCCCCAAGTGGTGGGCTCCTCTGCAGGCCTACACACACACACACACACACAGCATATGAGAAACACTGTGTAACATGACATGAGGGAAACAGGAAGGAAAACCCTGCCCAGGTCCTCAGAAGTTTTAAAATCAGCCGTAAAAAGACTGAGTCAGAGAGATACATACACATACTTCTCCTTCTGTGTTTCTAATTTGAAGATGTGGACCGTCTCTGTGTTGCTGGAGGCCGACAGGTACAGGCCTTCCATACTGAACGCCAACGAACAGATGCTCACACACCTAGGAAGACAGACATGTTAACATTCAGGGAAGAAGAATCACACAGAATCATCCCAGTAAAACCACTTTGATTTGTGAAAAACTGTAGTAACACAGTCATTAAATATGTTCAACCTCTTGACTCCTCGCCGAAACTCAAAGAGCTTCTGTCCTTCTGGGATTGAGAAGACGCGAATCACTGTCCCCTGGGAGGAAGTGAAAGAAGAGCGAGATACTGAGGATGAGAACACTCGAGAAGGAAGCAACAACAAGGAAGTGTGTGTGCGCTAAAGCAATTAGGCCCACAGATAACACACAGGCAGAGAGAACGGGACCTACCTTCTCTGACGCTGTGGCTAGCTTGGTTCCACTGGCATCGAAGGCCAGAGCAGCTAACGGGCTGTCGTGGGCTGGAATCATATTAGCCGCTCGCTGGAAAAACGAAATCCCATTTAAGTTAGAGATGTAGCAGACAGATAAACACTTTAACTCACAGAACAAAGACAGCAGAGTCTTGATCAACTAGCTTCAGCTCTTCATCTTGACTGTGTCTGTGTTCACCCACCAGGTTGACGGTGTCAAACACTTGAACCTCTCCTATCGTCGCACTGCCTGGGTACGCCAGGTAACAGTTATCATTGCTGATGGACAGGGCACACAATCCTGGAGAAAGGTTGGAAACAAAAAGAAAATTATAAACAAAAGATACAACGCAGCAGAAACACATGTATCTGAACTGGACAATTTGTAAAACCGAAACTGAAATAATAATTTGAATATGTGGTAAAACTAATAAAACTAGAAAATGGTTCTGGCAGCATCGTTTCTCTTGTCTTTGTTCTGTGGGTGTTACAGATAGAGCAGCGTCACATTTCTGCCTTTAGGGCAGCAGCAGTCAGAACAAATGAGGCTAACAGCGCTAACTCAAAATAAACTAAGGAACACAAAAGAGAAACCCAAAGAAAGACACAACCCTGTTTACAGTATGAACGCACAAACTGTACAGGGAAGGACCTCACATTACATACTGTATGATGTTGTGTTGATAAGTGTCCTCCCTCACCTGAAGGGTTGGGGGGAGTCTCTCTGATAGTGTGCAGCACTTTCATGTCTCGGATGTTGTGAATGTACAGGGACTCCTCCAGACACACAATCAGCCTCTGCAGAGGGACGACAAAACAACAACATATGGGTATTTTTCCCCACTGGTCAAACTGGACACACTACGTTATCGAGACAGACGGGTATGGTCTCCCACCTGTCTGTTGAGCTTGACGGCCAGTATGGTGTTGGAATAGGAGTAGTTGCAGATCTCGGTTCCCTTCTTGAAGTGACAGACTTTGAGCTTCCTGGGGGCCTTCAGGCTGACGATGGCCACCAGGCTGCTGGAGAACAGACGCTCCACAATGCACACATCCTCTGTGTCTGCTGCACACACACACACACACACAGACAGACACACACATTTAAATAATTTCACAGCTGTCATTGCTGAATGAAACGATCACATGATAACGTAACAAAACATATTTGGGGCCTTGAACCACAGTTTTCCAACTTTCTGACAATTGCCAAGAGTGGTTTGGGTTTAATCAACGTGTGAGTTTTGAAGCTATATTTATGGAAATATATAAATTAGACAAGAACTTTATTAGTTATAGTTAATAGAACATATCTGCCAGGACGACTCATTTGTTAAAAGGACAGTTCAACACAAACGGGTGTATAGTGCTATAGCTCATGTTAGAGTATATAAGACAAGCGTAATTAATATTTAAGAGCAGTCCCCTAATGGTGCAGCGCCTGTGTTCTGTCTAGGCAGCATGCATTAAACATTATAACTTGAAAAAACAATGACTCTGCAGTAATATCTCGTTGTAGCGATGCAGTTATTGCAGAAGTGTATTTTGTATTTACTGTAAATGTGACTTACGACATTCATAAATCTGCTCCAGCTTGTCCACGGAGGACAGAGAGAAAAACTTATATCCTGATTTGGTGCCAACAGCTAAGGACCTGTGGACAAAAGAGACAAACAGAAACAGATCAGTGATAGTTCTCACACACACAGACACACACTGTCAACCCCAGTCCCACACATGTCAGTGTGACCGGATGTCCCAGTGACCACACAGCTGCAGGTGTTTTGCAATAGGCTCCAGGCCTCTGTGGTCCCCAGCACAGACACACTCCCAGTGGGACATGTGATGCTAACGGTCCTGTCTCACCCGCTGTCGCAATCCATAAACTACATAAATGCAAATATGCAACAATTCTCCCACAAGTCACATGACACCCAGCCTACATGTGTGTTGTGGCTAAAGTTAGCCTCGGACCACACATCCCTCTCGTTAGCTACAGAGCTAAGCTAGTGACGGGGAAATGACGCTTGTGTGGACGTTGTGTTAGCTAGCTAGCATCAGGGGGCGTTAGGAGCTGTGTCTCCCGGGAGAAGCCCCGTCCTGACCCCCTGTCGCCCGGTCACACGCACGGTCCTCAGCTAGCTTCCGTGGGCTAGCTTGACAACCCGGGCCGTCGGACCCTCACTGTCCCCGGCCCTGTCTTACGTGTTGTCCTGGTTAAAGTTGGCGAAGAGGAGCTGGCTGCCGCCAGCGTCCCCGCTCTGACTGGCCAGGTTCATGGACTCGATGCCGTCGACATATAAAGCTCCGGGGGAAACAGCAGCGGGTGTGACGGACCGCGATGGGGATCGGACGTGTGAAGCTTCACGGGTCCATCTTTCTCCTCTAGCCCCGGATTGTTGTTGTTGCTCACAGGGGCCCACTGCGCATGCGCACAGGACGCGGCGTGAGGAGCTTCTTAAAGAGACACGAGCCAGATCCACACGAGCTGTCAATCAAAACCCATCAGCTGGTAAACTGCTCTCGTTTCCAGGGAAACAGAGAAACATCTGGAGTCAACGCCAGGAAACACTCTGAAAACACTTACTTCATCCAACACGCACGGTGCGCGTGTGCGAACTGTGCAGGACATGAGTGTAAATGTTAATAAAGTATTAGATAAATGTAGAAATACATAATTATAGAGATAAATAAATGAGGGAATTTGTAAATAGTGACACACAACCTACATGTGTATTGAATTGTATATGCGACTAAAACTGCGAGAGGAGTAGCACGACGAGATTTGAGGCAGAAGAACGAGGAATATTACAATAAGAAGTATGGGCAATAATAGTATATGTGCATTCATTACATCACTGCACATATGATAAATAAATACATAACTACATTTAGGAATACATGGATAAATAAATAAGCGTAGAAATAAATTAATAAATGTAGAAATACAGAAATATAGAAATAAATATATGTTGGAAAACATAACTATTAAAATCATTAAATAAATGTAGAAATACATCAATTTAGATATGAATAAATATGTATTGAAAAACACAAGTATAAATGCCTAGATAAATAAATGTATTAATATATTATTATTGTAACGAATAAGTTGGAAAGTACAGAAATAGCTAACTACATTTTGTACCTATCTATTTCTGGACCGTTAACTACACACGAGCCAAGTGTGAAGCTGATGAGACGAACAGTGTGTGAGATTTCTGAGTCATACACAGACACACAAACAGAAAGCTATACTCGTGGAATTAGTGAGTATAGAAACTTGTGAAAACCGTCTTCTCACTTCAACAACACTATTGCTCAAGGATCTCAGATCAATTACCTTCGGGGCTCGTCTTTCATTTTCCACATGAGCTGTGTTTGAGAAGGAGCCCGAGCGTGGTACAGTAACAACAGTAACGACTGGAACAACAGGATCTGAGGCTCGGGACGAGAAGGCACACGCTGACTGATGTGATGCCTTTGACTGCAGCGTAATTTGGGTTGTGAGTCACAGATCTTGTCTGCGTGTGTTAGTTTCACTGCAGTCAGTTGTGGGTTTGTGCGTGTGACCGATACAAACGATTGAAACAACAGGAAGCTCGGCAGTTGGGAAGATTCTGAGTCTGAGACCGACTCTGCAGACAGCTGCCGCTCATCCTGTGTGTGCAGAACAAAAGAAGGATGTGGAGTAGAAACACTGTCAGTATGAGAAGGGTGGGAGAAGATGTCAGACCACCGAGATGAACACTCATTAATAAAATACCTCAATACAGTTGCTGCATAAACTCACATGTACTCCTTATAAACACAAATTGTAAAGTGATTTCTCTGAGTGGCATGGGCTCTGTAACACTGTGTAGATACATTTTTATATTAATATAAAGAAGGATAATGATAATGATACTACTGCTACTATGGTACTACTAAAACAACTACTACTACTACTGATAATACCAGGATTTGGTCACTTAAAAAAGGCTTTAATACAAACACACACTCACACACACACACACACACACACACACACACACACACACAGATAGCCATATTTACACTGTACTATTTACCTGTACAAATATGCTCATGCCGTCTGCCCACTGATATTTTCCAGTGTTATCTTTAAACACAGCTGTGGAGGTAAATGTGTAACACGTTGCGCTGGAAGCTTGGAAACACATTTGTATGATTGTGTGTGTTTGCATAATGTGTCTGTTCTGTTTCACACAGCTGCTGCCACACAGGGCTGCTGCTGTCCACTGTTATTATTGGACAATATTTAATTTTCCATTCAGATAGTGTGTGTGTGTGAGTGTGTGTGTACGTTGTGTGCATCAGTGGATCTGCAAAAGAACACTTTGCCTTTGTCTGACACTGTAAATGTAGCTGCTGAGCTTGAGATAAAATGGAGCCACAACTTTTAAAATATCACTAATGTCACTTACAGAATATACGTTACTTTAAAAAGTCTGTTCCACAACATTTCAGAAGGATAAACTGTACTTTTGTACTGAACCACATTTGTCTGATACTCTAGTTAATGATTGAACACGTCCCGTTTTACATAGTGCTCTTCCACTTTCCAATATTTATTTAGTTTCATATTTTGGAATAATATCCAACAAACTCATGATCTCTCCTAAAGACTCATAAGCTGTATTTTCTCCTGAAGGTCTAATATCAATTGCATCATTTTGTAATCTTGTTTTTTGATCTTGTTTTAAACTGATCTCATATTCTTTCTGTGCCTGATTGCTGTGTGATATTCAAATAGCTTTTTAACTGTTTCCAGTTGTTTGCTTTTCAATTATTTCCCATCTTTTGACTTTCCATTTTTCCATTTTTAACCTTTAACCCTGTTTTGAGAGGAGCTGTATAAGCACAGTAACATTTATCATATATTATCACACTCGACTGTAATGTAAATAAGGTCAACGAGTCGTAATAAAGGTTGAATGACGTGAGGTGAAGCTGAACTTTTCTCTGCGTGTCCAACATGTTCACGTCAGCAGCAGTGAGACGTGTTGTGGGGAGGGGCTGCTGCTGGCTGCTGTGTTATCATCAGGGGGTGGGAGGGGAGGAGGGGTTACGAGCCCAGTCCCGCGGAACATCCTGCAAACACATCCGAGACTATGACTAAACTCCGCACAGCTTCCCCCCCCACGCACTGTGCGCCGCGCATCGCCCGCGCGCTCCGCCGGATGGCTGCGGGTGTTTGGTCTCCGGAACAGACCAAACAACGCTCCGGTCAAAAGTCGAGCAGCTGAACCGTGGAGCGACTCTGCAGGTCGTTGTCCCCGCTGGACCTATGTGTTGGTGTCCGGACGCACGGCGGTGGGACATCCGGAATGGAGACGAGGCTCGCCGCTGTGGCACGGACGCAGCGCGAGCGCACCAACTCGTTGCGCGCTCACGACCCTCGCACGCGTGAGATGGACTTGAGGAAGACTAAATTCGGAAGGTAACGTTATTCAGTCCTGAGGAGTTTGGCTGCAAAGTATCTGACACCAGAGTTTCTCATGTGCGACGGACCCATGTGCATCCATGCGCACTGCCATGGCGCTGGCACAGGGGCAATCAGAGGGATGTTATAGATTAGTGCGTGTGTGTGTGTGTGTGTGTGTGTGTGTGTGTGTGTGTGTGTGTCTGTGTGTTGGAGAGAGAGTGATTGGCTAACATCCCTATGACTGATGAACAATTTCACTTTTCAGTTTCATTTGATTTCATGCACCAGAGTTCTTCTCCATCTGTCACCAGTTGTGTCAACACATTTGATGAAATTCATTTAAAAGATATATCCATGTATATTTGTGTTAAGCCAGTTGTGTTGTGATGTTGTCGTGTGAGGATGTGTGAAAGCTTATATGCACAGGAGAACAGAAATCCGAATGTTTGTCTTTAAGTAATTAATAAACAGCTGATATGTAAATAAAAGAACTGAATAATAGTGGAAGTAGATTAAAGTGACGGGGAAACAGTGGAAAGCTGCAGCTGAAATTAATAAACAGAAAGAAAGGGAAGTAAAAGTGACAAATTAACAGCTAAAATACATGGGTAGAAGTGTGTGTGTGTGTGTGTGTGTGTGTGTGTGTGTGTGTGTGTGTGTGTGTGTGTGTGTGTGTGTGTGTGTGTGTTTGTGTGTGCGTGTGTGTGTGTGTGTGTGTGGGAGATGGGAGATGGTGATAATCGTGAGAACCAGAGTTATTGTCCCGGAGGAGATGAACTTGATCTTCCCTGGAAATAGGGATAGTCTTGGAGTGTGCACACTTACACGCACACATACACACACACACACATACCCGCACACACACACACACACGCACACAAATTCCTATAATGTATATATCTACCAGGATCCAAAGTCTCTGATCCTCTTAAATGCAACCGATCCTATTAATGTATGGAATGTGCTGTAAAGGGCTTTTAGAACTAAAGACTTGCTTTATGTGTTGACAACATGGGTTTTACACAGACTCACACACACGCACACACACACAAGAAAAACAAGAGTGTGCAATGAAAGAATTCAAGTAGCAGGAAGAGAGGAAGGAGAGAGAACAGTGAGCCGGCGATGCTAACAATGTCCTCTCTGATCAGAGCCTGTGAATCCCTATCCCTTCCTTTCAACTCATTACACACACAAACACACACACACACATTCACATATACACACACACATATACACACACACACACACAGGGTTCTGTCATAACCCATTAGTGGACATCAGAGTGCCACATTCAGGTCCATTGATAGCTCTACAATACCGCAACAGAGAAATGCCATTCTCTTGTCATGCACTCGGTTCAGCATGTGGAGCTGCACGTAGGAAGAGAAAAGGTTTATTAAGGGATATGAAGTTGGGAAGAGTCTATGAGCGAGCGAGAGAGAGAGAGAGAGAGAGGAGAGAGAGAGAGAGAGAGAGAGAGAGAGAGAGAGAGAGAGAGAGAGAGAGGGACAGAGAGAGGGAAAAGTAGGTTCAGAGAAAATATGTGTGTGAGGTGTTTAGTGCTGGAGAGAGTCCTGATGTCTTGAGCGCCAAACCAGACCCACAACAGGAAAACACACCAACATTCCTGTTGTGAGCATTGTGGTGGCGAGAGCACACACACACACGCACACACATATTGCACTCCTGTCTTTGTCGGGGGGTCCCACTTAGACCTTGAGAGTGAGGAATGTAAATATTTGGGAAGTAAAGACATGTAGGTTTCTCCACTAAGAGGCTGTGGACTCAGACCTGTGTGATCCACTGACCATGACACACAGTGACTAACACCTCCTGTCTCCTCAGTGTCCTGCTGAACCCGAGTCCACTCACCAAGTCCTCAACATCCTCTAGATCCCATCAACCAACACCAGTGTAGAGACCCCAGGGGGGGAAGGGTTTCCTATACTATACAGATACATAGACACCACCTTTAAAAATATATATCCATATCTAACATTCATGTTGTAGTGTTGATCTTATTTACACACTTTTCCATAGTGTTAAAATGTTTTATTTACGCTTACGGACAAACACACAACAACTAATTCCTTTTATGTGTAACCTACTTATCAATAAATCCTGATTCTGATTTAATTTTAAAATGCATAATCAGACGACTGTCTAAACCTGATTCCTATTGGATTATTGGTGATGATGTAAATTCGCACTGACTGTGGGAGGAGTCTAAAAAACAAGTAGTGAAGTCATAGATAGATAGATAGATGGATACTTTATTAATCCCGTTGGAAATTCAGACTCTAGTGCTCGACTGCTTTGAGTTGGGATTCATGAGCTGCTGCTGCAGTTGGACCTCAATGCTGCCATGTTACTTCTTCTTCTTCTTCTTCTTCTTCTTCTTTCTTCTTCTTCTTCTTCTTCTTCTTCTTCTTCTTCTTCTTCTTCTTCTTCTTCTTCTCTCTTCTTCTGCCGCCTCCCTCTCTCCTGATTGCTCTCTTCACTGTGCAGAGTTAATAGACCGTTGCAGCGAACGCCCTCGGCCTAAATGTGTAATCAAATAACACAGCTGACCGACAAAGGCACACCTGTGGCCCCGCGCGAGCAGCCGCATTCAAATGAGTGTGTATGTGTGTGTGTGTGTGTTTGTATACGAGTGTGTTCATCTTCATGTATAAAATGTGGTTTCGTAACATCTCCAGATGTGTGTTTCCCTGTAAGCAGGGATTGAGAGATTTACTGCTGATTAAATAGCCTACACAACACGCACACACGTACACACACACACACACACACACACACAAGCAGAGGGACATACAGTAACTCATAGCAACATGATAATGGATGCAAAAAAATGAATGGTCAGCGGTATCCTGTTGTGGTCGTGCAGACAGGGACACCGGGGGGGTGCCCATAGCAACGCAGACAGTTACCCCCGGTAACGATGAGGCACAGTAAAATTCAGACAACGTGATGTGGATTAGAGACTGTAAATCCCCCAAGAATGACCATCACACACACACACACACACACACACACACACACACACACACACACACAGACACGCACACACTTGGTCTTCATGGGTTCAGCACACAGTAACTTATTAACTAATAAAGCCTTCAGATCTAAACTCTCTTTCTCTCTTTCTCTCTCTTTCTGTCTCGCTCTCAGGTTCATGAACTGCAGGGCGCCATCCAGCAAGAGATATCAGCCCACCGACTATGAACATGCTGCAAACTGTGCCACACATGGGGTCAGACAAACACACACACACACACAGAGAAACACACACTCTCTCTCCCTGTCCCGGCCTCCTCTTGGGTTTTTCTGCGTTCGCCAGTCAAGGGAAAAGATGGATTGCGAGGAATGAGGCAACATGGGGCGGATTTTTTTTGGCTGAGCTTTGAAGGCAGAGGACTATAATCTGTGATTCATCCTGTAGCTTTCTCTAATCTGCTGTAATCCCCGTGCTCTTCTGCCTCCGAGAGAGCAAGACAGCGTGAATGGAGCAGACAGACAGGATGAAAACAGAGTGCAAACACAACCATAATTACTGTAAAGCCTTGAATGGGGCAGGATTTACCGAGGTTGTGTTTGTTGTCATTTATATATTCATTCATTCACGACTGCCAACTCGCCAACTGTTTCTGTGGAGTGAGCGGAATCAGAGAAGTTCATTCTGAAAGTGGACCTTCAGTGAAATCACCTGTTTGTTTTGATGAGAGTCTCAGGAGAAAACTGACACCACGGTCGTGTCTGCAAGTTCAACATGAAGCCACCTCTATGAGAGAGTGTTTTCTGAGCCTGGTATAAATAGAGGAAATGAGGGAAAGAGTCTGACCTGCTTCTCGTCAAGCACAACACAATCCCTCAGGTTATAGTGCTGCAGGATCATTGTGAGTTCGAGGACGTTGTTACTATAACGTTGAATAAATAACTCACAACAATTTGTCATTTTTACACTTTGTTTTGCGGATCAAACAAATCACAGTCAAGTCAAAGTCAATGAAATGAGAGAAAACATGTTAATGCAGATGTTTAGGAAAGAGTCAGGCTAACTGTTTCCCTCTGTTTCCACTCTTTATGCTAAGCTAACAGGTTTCTGGTGTCAAATACAATTAAGTAAACTTTAATAAACTGGCCTTTTATTTGCTACATTTCCCAGTACATTTTGGTATGTGTAATCCTCCGTGCCAACATGATATCTCATAAACATCTGGAGGGAAGTTGTTGACATGTGAGTGATGGAGGCCGGCCACTGGAGGGCAGTCATTGTAGTTGAGAGAATTTTAAGCTATATCGAGCAGTTGTTAACGTGAACAATCTTAAACAATGAAAAATGCCAAAAGGAAACAACAATAATGTGAAACTTTGTGTTTCTTTGTTGCAGTTGTGGATCTTACCGAGTCTGGTGGGCGTGTCGGTGCTCTACTTCCTGTCTGTGGACCAATGGCACCGGGTCGCTGCCTGGCTCTATGGCAGCGGACTCACCGGCCTGTTCGTCACCTCAACACTCTTCCACACGGCTGCATGGAAAATCAGCCACCTCCGGTCCGTGTGTGTGTGCGTGTGGGTGTGTGTGTGTGGTTGTGTTATTACTGCTGACCTCTTTATGTGTACTTACGGAAACAAACAAACTGTCACTCTCACATACACACTACTATCAATTTAGAGCCTCCCCTGTAGATGTCCCATTCAAACACGGGCACAACATGCAAACTCCACACAGAAACACCCCCACCAAGATGGAATCCAACCGGCAACCTTCTTGCATTGAGGCAGAAGTGCTCAACACCACACCTGAAATTACAAAGATCATCTAATGTAAATCAATGCACTTTAATGTGAAGACTTCTGCCGTGTACTGGAAAAATAAACCTCAGTACTATGTAAATATTGAATGGATGTTTACAAATATTTTATATTCTGGTTTAAATGTTTTTTAACCCAAACTATATAAATATATATCGTCTCTTTTCCTCTGTACAGGAGAGTGGAGCAGCGTTTCCACATGTGTGACAGAATGGCCATCTACTTCTTCATCGCTGCGTCCTATTCGCCCTGGTGAGTCACGTGACTGTAGCCAACAAATCCCATAAACACCAGCGCACAGTGAGTATTGACGTGCATGTGTTGTGTCTCTCCCCGAGGTTGATGCTGAGGGAGCTGGGGCCCTGGACATGCCACATGCGCTGGCTGATCTGGGTCATGGCCTTTGTGGGATCCACGTACGTCTTCTTCTTCCACGAGAGGTAACACGGCCGCCTCCTTCTGTCTGTCCCTCCCTGATCCTCGTGTGTCCTGGTTTGACAGAATGAACCTGAAACCAAACTGCCGTCCTCGAGTGTTTACAGCAAACAGTGGTCTGCTGTCTGAAGGGGAAACAACCACATAGGGACGAGGACGAGGCTTTGTCTTTTCACCTCACAGTGTTTTCTACCTGCAGGTACAAGCTGCTGGAGCTGGTGGGATACGTGGCCATGGGGGCGGTTCCTGGAGCCGTCATCCTGTCCATGGTAAAAACAAATCACTGATGTTTCTCTGCTTCTAAGAACCAAACTAAAGTTTCCCCTCTTTTAAAAAGCTGCTACAAAGCTCCTGCTGTATAATATAATGTCTCTGCTGATGGTGCAGTTCAATCCTATTTAATAAATCATAATATATATATATATATATAAAATATATATGATATGATATAAATATTACATACTGTAAATTACAGAGGCAGCTGCAGGGCTTTGAAGTCTTTTGCAAACTTCACTGAAACAGGAGTAAAGAGAGTAAAACATTTGTTTGGGACGATTTCCTACAGATTTATTCACATTTGCAGATTCAATCGAATAAACTGGGAGAAAGTGGCAAAAAAGGGAAAACATATAAACAATATAAAATTCTTTGGCTTAAGCACATTAGATCTATTATAAAGTTAATAAAGTCCACACTTGGATAGAATCTCACATCTGTTTGTATCCTTCATTCTTGAATCTCCTTTAAATCTCTACCGACTCGTGACCTCACAGATTCCTCTGATGCGTTACAGGTGGAGCGCTCTGGCGTGTGTGAGCTGGCGGTGGGAGGAGTCTTCTACGTGGTGGGTGTGGTCTTCTTCAAGAGCGACGGCCTGGTCCCGTTCGCCCACGCCATCTGGCATCTCTTTGTCGCAGCTGGAGCAGGAATCCATTATTACGCCATCTGGAGGTACCTGTACGTTCCCGGGCCGCTGCTGCACACGGCGAGGTGACCGGCCGCTCTGGGCTGAGGTCGAGTGACACGACCAAGAGACGAGGGTTCGAGTCCCGAGATCACCGGGTTCCCTGTCGACCGTCAGCTGGGGATCAGCTCCCCGGGTGGGACCAAAACCCTTTAGCGCTTAGTTACAGTGTGATTTGGCCAAACTTGTAAAGGCTGGTAATAATTTATCACACAGAAATATATAATTCAGATTAATTAAAGGCTTTTGATCACAAGGACCACTTCTACATCAAAGGAAGTAAATGTCAAACTGTTCCCTGACAAAACCTCCTCGGCTTGTAAACTTGTGCCAAAACTGACCAGACACACATTCCTTAACAGCGGTGCTAGGAGCCAGATGTAAGCGGAGGAATCCAGTGACTCAGTTGCACTGATTTTAATTTCCTCTAACCTAGATTTGCACATCTTCAAAACATGAAAACTTAGTCAGCCGATAAACTTCAAAGTCAAAGTTTACAGTTACAGTTTTTAGAGCAGATTTAATGCATTTGCCTCTTGAGAGCATTTAGAAATCAAAACTATGAGGCCAACATCTTTGTGACAGATTAATATGAACAAACCTGACGAGAGAATACAGTTAAAACACAAGGCTAACGGACAATAAACAGGCCCGCTGTGATTTTAAATTTGATTGTGAACCGGTCTACAATCAGCAGGATTGTTTAACTGATTATCTTTGTGTACTTTTCTATCGACAGCCGGGACGATTCCAGAAGAATTCCATGAAATCCTCTGAAAATGAACGAATTAACACATGGGGATTCAATATATGTAGATTATATATAAATATATATATGCAAATTTCTACTATTTTTCTACTTCTTCCAGCATTGTATAGATCACACTTTTCAGATCTTCCCTAAACTCTAGTAGTTCAGCAGAATCTGTTTTATCAGAGCACTTACTCAGGATTTTATTTTTGAAATCAGATGATCTATTTTTGTAAAATGTTAAGTCTGTGAAATCACTGTAATAAAAAGAGAAATGATATTACACAGTAAGGATCTGTGGGTTTTGTTGATGTGATTCATGACCTTAAGTTTCAATTCAATATTATTGTTTATTTACAAAAGTAATGTGCAAAAGAAAAATCAAACAACAATCACTGAGACGCAGATTTGATGTTGATGCAGGTGTTGAGATGTGTGATGTGCAAGTGAGTGTGTGTTTGTGTGTCACTGTGGGAGTTTTTTTTTGTGTCACCGTGTGTGTGTTTGCGTGTTACTGTGGGCTTGTTTGCGTGTCGCTGTGGGTTTGTTTGCGTGTCACTGTGTGTGTTTGTGTGTCCCTGTGTGTGTGTGTGTCATGTGGGCTGTTTGTGTGTCACTGTGGGTGTGTTTGCGTGTCACTGTGGGTTTGTTTGCGTGTCAATGTGTGTATGTTTGCGTGTCACTGTGTGTGTGTGAGGCTGGTGAGGGTTCGAAGTTGCAGTGACATGGACAAGTTGGTGTCTCGGTGCCACTGTGGTGTGGTGACATGTGGGGGCGGGGTCAGGACACTCTGAGCCACACCGGGGGTCCTCAGCAGAGACCACAACTCCTCCCCCCTCGTCACTATGGCAACCAGGTCCTCCTCGTCAGCACACCAGGCCACTGAACCCGCTCTGGTCACAGTTCTTAGTTTGGAGAGGAACAGAGAAACCCTACAACAGAACAAACACACACAATTGAACCACTTTTCATAAGATGAGGTTTAATAAGATGTTTGATATTTGGGTGCAGGGTCACTCACCTGGGGATGAGGTCATGAGAGCGTGACGCCAGCTTAGCGAGAGCACTGATGAGAGTGGTGATGACTCTGGGGGCGGGGCAAGTTGCCCCAGGGGGCGGGGTCGATGAAGTTATTTCAAACAGCACCGCCTCCAACGTCTCAAAACAGGAAGTGATGAGCGTCACGGAGCAGCGGCTGTCACAGGACACAGAGAGGTACTCGCCCAGCGCCCACACCTGGGAGCCAGACACGTGGAAGAGGATTTCAGAGACATTTGAATACTCAGGAAATGATTTGACGCTCGAAACGTGAGATGGGATAGAGCTTTGCATGAACTTCCATTTGCTATGGCCGGCTTAAGCAAAATCTCGTCCGGAACCTTAACCACGACCAACTCCCACCTAACCCCAGGGTCAATCTAACCACAATTCACATCTGACCCCTGATATGGATCATCAGGAAGACGTTCTGCCTCATGAGGACCAGGCTTTGGTCCTGATGAGATCTGCTGCTCCTGCTAGAACCGTAAAGAGGCCACAATACAAACAGTTCATACCACGTGTGTGTAGATTTCTTCTTTGCTGTAGACGCTGGCTGTGGTTCCAGCAAACTCCAGCAACACATGAGACTGGTCCACTACCAGAGAGGGGTGGAGCTTGCACAGCCTCAGCAGGTGGCAGCTGAACACCCTGCAGAAACAAAGAGAGGGAGAGGGAGAGAGAGGGATGAGGCGAGTGAGGAGATGTTGAGCAGAGTGACATTGAAGTTCCGCAGCAGGTGTGAAGATCTACCTGTGTATCTCCTTCACGTATGTGGGGAGGTTGAGGAGGAGGCTGCTTCTCTCCAGCATCACCAGGATCAAATGGGCTAAAAGCTTCTGGTCGGCCACCTGCACACAACACACATGCACGTTAGGAGAAAACCCAACTGGATCTAAACACCCAGCACTTTAATGCACAGTGGTTTTATTTGTGAGAGATCATTGAATGTCTTCACCGTGATGACAGTGTTGAAGAAAATGTGCAGCAGCACCGGGACCGTCTGAGAACACTGAACAACCCTCGGCCAATCAGCCGACTCAGCGAGGAACTCATGGAGCGTGCTCAGTCGGTCGATCGTGTCCCCTGTGATGAAACAGACCATCTTTACAACCATAATGTATTTAATATGAATATAAATACTTAATAGGAATCATTGTGGCATGATTTCTGTATGAAGAGCAGCTGCAGATTTCCAGCAGAAAAGCGAGTATTTTACAATTTAGAGCCACTGAAAGGGGAAGAAATGTGTGATTTGGGAGATCTGAGGATTACGTCGTGATAATTCATGAATAAAGTCATAATTTGTTTCTGCAGTATGGCCCTAAACCCCCTTTGTAGTATTTAGATGGACTATATTGCCTTAAACGGCATCTTTCTTCAGAGCAAGTATCTGCAAATGTAAATGTCCGACTATTCTCTTAAGTGCGTTCCTGTGATTACCTGATCCTGCCTCTGGTCGAAGCAGGTAGAGAAACAGGCCTCTGAACGAAGGGCTCCTAAAGGCCTCCAGTGACAGGAGCCCACGTCCACTCAGCTCGGAGATGGGCGAGCTTGTCGATCTGCAGAAGCCACAAACAGAAGGTCAGTCAGATGCTGGTGAAAGATGTGAATGCACTGAAGCCCCGTCAGGGTGGTTGGTAGGTTTTTCTCTGCTGGGCAAACGCACCTGAGCTGCAAGACCAGCGTGGCAGAGAGACAGGGCAGGTCGAGCAGCGTGTGGAGCAGCTCCACTGCAGTGTCAACGGTGACCAGAGAGGGCAGCAGATCCACAAAGTCATCCACCACCGCTGGGCTGTCCCAGGCTAAAAACTACAGAGAGAGAAAGAGAGTGAGCATAAAGTATGTAAGTATTGAAAAGTTTGGATGTATGATCTGTGATCGTGACCTTTAGCAGGTTCGGGAATGAGCGAGGATACTGAGGGACTCGCAGCACCAGGCTCTCGAGGTTCAGACGCAGGAAGCGTAGAAGCTCGTGGGCCAGGAAGGGATCGTTGAAGAGCTCAGCGGGGAACCGGCCAAACACCAACTTCCACACGCTGTCACAGTCCACTGCCGCCATCTCACCTGCACAGGGTCACATTCAGACAGTTTGTACGTATGAGAACCACGATGCACACATACATGCTCTTACTCGTGTATTTACAAAGAGAAGCTGAAGATCCATTGATGCAGACACGTACCATGGTTGAGGTAGAACTGTGCTATGGGCAGCAGGACTCTGGCAAACGTCAGGTCGGAGCTGAGGCGACCGAACAGGGCCTTCACACACGGAAACGTTCGGTAGACCAGTGACGTGTCCTCCACACACACACAGTCCAGGATACACACGGCCTCCACCAAACACTAGGGAAAGACACACAATCTGTTTAACAGTGCTGCTTGGAGTAAAAGGGAAATGTATGTGTGATGTTTTTAAACTTTTTCTCTGTCAAATCAAATTTTTACTAATTTTAAACTTTCTTCTTGAACTTGATGGTCACTTTTGTTAATACTCATCTACTTGAGGATAGGAAAAGGTGCTTTGTAGAGGATCACTGGATGGATTTAAGTAATTAATACGATTTGATTTGTGCCATAAATATTTGGTGGATAGGACTGGGAGAACCTGTAGGAAAGTAATGTTGAAGAAGTGTATATTTGCAGGTATAATACATGGACTCACTGCTTTCTGCAGCTCGGTGTCTGTCCGTTTCAGGGCCTCTGAGACACAGAAAAGAATCCACATCAAAACGTTGTCTACTATAGCGTTTGTTATTGATTCATAATCTGCTTTAATGGCGGCACAAGTGACTTGTTCCTGGTCGAACACAGACCAACTCACTGCGATCGCTCTGCTCGATGAGGCGTAAGCAGTACTGGAACGCCTTCTCCCTCAGACGCTCCTTGGGGGGCAGCAGCCGGCTGGAGGAGGAAGTTGCCGAAACCATAGACACGACTGAGCCGTCCACCTCCGACCGGTCATCTGCAACACGAGAGGTCAGGAGGGAGAGGTCACGAGTCAGATGATGTTTTCCACACATGTGAACGGGGATCAGTCGTCCGTCAGAAGGTTTTTGATTAAATTCAAATAAAGTTAGTGGATGATTTACAGAAAGAAAGGCTGAACTTCTGCTGCTATGAAGAGAAGAGAGCAGAGCCAGGAGGGACTGAATATATTAACATGCGTAACTTAAAATGAAATAAGAATCTACCCATTCAAAAATAAATAAATCTATACCTCGGGTTCAATGTAAATTTGACGGTGGCCACAAATAAATCACTATATGGACATGGATGAATCATCCCAAGTAGGATGTTAATACAGAGCTTGTTAAATCCCCTGTTGTAGATTATTACCATATTATATAACATCACAACATCTTACATATACATGAGTAAAAACCACATATTTATCTTGATTGCATAGAATACAATCGATCAAAGTCGGTCCAAACATGACAAACTATCAGAGCATCTGTTTAGTCATTCACCACAGTGATTCATTCAAGTTTACTGAGTCATCAGAATATTCACGTTAAGGCGAAAGACGCAGACACACACACACACACACACCAGTGAAAGTGTTGTTAAGAAAGTCCGTTATCAAGATTTCTGGTTAAAGATCATCTGTTAAATTAAATGCTGTTGTGAGTCACGATCATATCAGCAGTTGTGAGTTGACCTGTGTCCCCCCCGGAGTTAGAGAACAGAAGATGTGGGAGTCACAGCTTCTGAGATGCACATGCAGGGAAGGTCAACAAACTCGCGAATCTTACCATTAGAAAAGGAGTGGGAGTGGGAGAGAGAGAAGCTGAGCTGTAGCCTGTTTGCTGGAGATGATGAAAACACAGTACAGGTCATCGGACAGGAGCCATTTGAGTGTATCTCAGCCATCGTGGCCGATTCTTCGAGGCTGATGTTCCTTGTTTGTACTTTGTGGCTGTGACATAAAGGAATGAGCTTCTCTTGCATGGGAGGATGAAAGGTTGTGGAGAATCATACCAGTATCTGTGAAGGTGTTGCCACTGGGAGCAGAGTGGTAGGTGAGAAGCCAGTGATGCAGCATGGAAAAGGAGTAAACGTTCATCCACTGGTCCTCGGTGAAGCCTTGGCCCACACACAGCACGGTGAAGAAATCCCCCGACACCGTCCCGTCCAGCTCTGCTGTCGGCACTGGCTGATGGATATAACACAAAATACCACAGTTAGAAAATCAAGAGAAAGCTTTGAAGACTGGTTTTAAAAAAGGAAGTGTAGATTTACCTGTCGCGACCTGGGTCCTGTGAAAAATCCACCTGCAGAAGCTCCGCCTCCCTGTATGATGCTCGCATAACGCAGCCAATCGACAAGCTTTTTACTCAGTAGGGTGACGTTATCTGTGGTGAGTCAGAAGGGAAGGTTAAGAAACTTTCTACCTAAACAACTTCATCATTGATTAGCAAATCACTTGAACTCCCTGTCTTTAGATCTGCTGGGAATGTAAGTGGCCTGGTATCAGTTTGTGTGTTACCGTCATTGAGGCTCTCGGGGCTGTGTGTGAGGACGGCGTTGAGGACTGGCAGCGTGTGTGTGAGTGAATGAGTCGGACCCTCAGGTTGACGACTGTCCAGGCTGCGAAGGAGCTGAGCGCACAGAGAGGACAGATCGGCTCTGGATCCAGCCTGCAGGGGTCAGAGTGGGGGAAAGATGAGTTTAGATCTGGAAACAAAACAAACAAATGAAGCCAATAGAGCAAAAAGTATGTTTTATAATAAGTAGTAGTATGACAGTAAACAGTTTTCTGAGGTTTTCACAAAATACAAACCAGGTAGTTTGGGTTAAGAGTTGTGGCAAAAATACTAAATGGATTGATCAGTTGCTCATCAATATTTTATTCATTAAGATTCATGTTTTATTCTCTGAGAAATCAAGGAAAATGTTGAAAAATACCCTTAAGAAAGAAAAGATATATCCCTGGATCTGCCCCCTGACCTTAAGCCGAACTGCATCCTTCCACACTTATTTCTTGTAGTTTTTGCGTAATCCTTCAAACTAAGAAACCAACCAACCCCAATGAAAACGTTCTCTCCCTGGTTGAGGTAGTTATGTTGAATACGTCACCTGTGAGAGCAGCAGGGCGGCTGAATGGCTGTTCAGCTGAACGTTCTCCTGGCTGTAGTTCAGTTCCTCGCCAGAGAGGGGCAGTGTCTCTCTGAGCACAGCTGAGCTCAGCACCTGAAGCTGCTCCACTGGTGAAGAGAGGAGAGATAACAGCCTCTTGTGTAGCTCTGCGGGCAACCTGTGGTCCGGGGGGTTGGACGAGGACAGAGAGGTTCATGTTGGTGATTCAACAGTTTGGAGCAGAAAAAGACTGAGGTGTTTTTGAGCAGTTATCATAAGAAGATCTATAAACTATATAGGGTTTAGATAAGGAGAAGGGGGGAGTGGGGGGAGTCTGTGTGCAATGCAAATTGAAGGGAATGAGGACAGCAGAGTGGACAGTGGGTCAGTAACCAGAGAGGTGTCGGGTATGGGACATGCACATGAGGCGTGGGCTGCAGCTCTTACGTTCTGGTGCACTTGGTGGCAGAGAGGATGAGGTGCAGCCGCTGCAGGGAGTCCATCGTCTCATGGCCGAACTCCTTCCCCTGGAGGAGCTTCACTAACCTGCTGTAGAACTTCTGCAGCTCCGGCTCCTGAATCTCCCTGAAAACGAGAAGGACAGCGTCTCTGAAAAGTCTTACTGCTGAAACATGAATGAATCATTGCTTGTCGATTAACAAAGCGAAACAATATTAGTTCACTTTTCTACTGATGGTCTCTGAAAGCCTTTGACAAAGAGTAAATGGGTCAGTACGTGTTAAAATGCACTGTCACAGATCTTTAAGAATTTTGGCATTTTTACCAAGTCCTATGAGAAACAGCAGTTCTAAAGTCTCTGATCCAAATGAAGGTATATATGCTCCATCTCTTTGAACTCTCTATCCAGTGATGACCTGGGAGCCGGAGTAGAACATTATAAGCTTTTTATAGATATGCAAAGTGCTGTTATTTTCATATCGTGGACCTGGATCTTGACAGGAGCTTTAAACGACGTGAGAACCATTTTCTATCTGACCTATAGTAAGAAGAAATGAGTCACTGAGTAGCCTCAAAAAGGTCAGACGTTAGTTTCCACAGGATCTCAAGTGACAAAATCAGCGTGACACACATGTGTGACGGTGACAAAACACAAATACACAAACATCCTGTGGAATGGAATTATCTTTAAGATGAAAACCTCCCTGTCAATAGTGACCAGGCAGGGGTTTAGGTAAGCTAGCTGCCTTTAGCCCAGTTAGCATAGCAACAGCTAACAGGGAGTGAACTGGAGTTAAAGAGAGTTGATGGAGGAAGGAGTCCATCTTGATTTATATGTTCTTACCTCGCTTGTTTGATCAAACTCTCTGAACCGTGAGAGAACATGTTTCCAGGACTTTTACTCTGTTACACCGGACTGCAGCGGAAGGTAAACAGTCCGCTCCACAATGGTGTCCTGACTGCAACTCACGTGATGCGAGTTTTAGTTCCGATTTCACAACAAGGGAGTTTCTTTTATTGTTTTTATCCCCAAAAACTTTATTGTTAATCAAAAACTGACTTTAAACAAAGAGATTGAATAAAAGCATACTTAGCATGAAGGTGTTAAACACTCTTTGATAAATATAGGACAACATTTATTAAAATAAAGGGTCAGAGGTCGATTCAGGAAATAAAAGTTGAATATTTTCATAGATAAGCAAGTCACTTTTTTTGTGTTTATACTTTATATTTAACAAAGAAAAACACATACAAAAAACTAATAAAATAATGTGCAGGAGGAGGCAGAAAACCCAGAGTTTATTTTAAATTCCTCTACCTAAATATGGTTATATCACAAAATTTGAAAATACAAAAGTGACACAAAGTATGTGTGCTATGGAGGTCAAGACAATTACAATTTACTGCCTAAAAATCACAAATATCAGTGTAAAAGATGTGTGTGTGTGTGTTTGTGTGTGTGTGTGTTGTGTATAATTGTATATACATGCAATAGTAGTAAAGCTGGTAGAAAAGAGAGCAAGGGATCTAACAAAATAGAATAGGCAATACAATTAAATATAAATAAAATATAAAACAAAATACTAATACTACTTCTGAGGTTTCATAGATTAATAGACACATTGATGAATCTAGTCTTTACACTAGAATTCATAAGGAAATTTTGCTGCTCTCTCACAGTTCCCTGCATTTGCTGGCTGTTTGCTTCTCTGATGACTTCACTCTGTAGAGAAGAAGGTTTAAAAGATATTCAGCGGTGGGAGAAAAGTTTGGATAATCTTCCTGCGTTCAGATTTCTGTACGGTGAGTACAGAAATGTTAATAGCTAACAGAAGTGAAACGTACTCATTGTGCAGATATTCAAATTCAGTATCAGTGACGGAGGAAGTATTCGGTGTCAGGCCCCATCACAGCAGCAGCACTGCAGTATAAATACAAACAGCTTCACATACATGTTGTGGAAATGTTATATTTAAAGTTTAAAGTTTAAAAAGCACTTTCTATTACAAGCCTTTAATAAGTTACTGCATCAGTGGTGATGTATTGTGGGAAACAGGTTGTTGATCTCTCACCTCCCTGCAGTGTAATTTCCACTTCCACATCTGAGCTCACACACCGCCCACCTCTCTCTCTCTCTCTCTCTCTCTCTCTCTGTCTCTCTCTCTCTCTCTCTCTCTCTCTCTCTCTCTCTCTCTCTCTCTCTCTCTCTCTCTCTCTCTCTCTCTCTCTCTCTCTCTCTGTTTCTCTCTCTCTCTCTCTCAGTCTCAGTCTCTCTCTCTGTCTCTGTACTCTCTCTCTCAGTCTCATGTCTCTCTCTCTGTCTCTGTATCTCTCTCTGTCTTTCTCTCAGTCTCTCTCTGTCTCTCTCAGTCTCTCTCTCAGTCTCTCTCTCTCTCTCTCTGGCTTCTCTCTCTCTCTCTCTCTCTCTCTCTCTCTCTCATCTCTCTCTCTCTCTCTCTCTCTCTCTCAGGCTGTCTCTCTCTCTGTCTCTCTCTCAGTGTGTGTGTCAGTCGGATACATGGAGACAACCTGAGCCTCTGAGCCTCTGAGGGTGAAACAACAGGTTTTGTGATTAAAACAACAAGAAGAAACTGCCACCGACACTTGGGACTATTTCACTACGCCGCACCTCAGGTAGGTAAAAACAACTCTCATCATTTCCTTCTGATCCTTCAAACGTCTGATGCTGATTCGTCCCCGAACAGACACGAGTAAAAAAAACACAAGCGGCATGTGCACACACGCAGACACACACATACACACACATGTGCTTCACTGATTTATTGGTTCATCACTATGCGCACACACACACACACACAAACACACACACACACACACACACACACGATAATAATATAAAACAAACAATATGTAATTCACTCACAATCAGAGAAAAATCATAATAGTAAACAAACATAGACATCATACGACAGCTTCTTTATAAAGATGCGTCCCTCACGGCTCTATCACCTTTGGTTTACAGCCTAGACTTTGGAATGGCTCGCAGCGTCCTACCAGAGGACCCCATAAACTACCAAGTAGCCAGCATGTATGCTCTACCCAAAATATAGAGGAGTAATATGTATATAAATGGTTATTTATAGGAAAAGGCCGGTATGAGACATTTTAAAGAGTGAGAATCAGGAGGAAAGCCACGAGACAACCTCCTCTCGTGTCCCTCGGAGGCTTAGTTTGGCTACAAGTGATTGCTTTTCATTATTTTGCTGCAACATCCCTGCAGATAATGTGACTTGCATGATTCTCTAAATGCTTCCCCAGAATATAAGTACTCTGGAGGCAGTTGGTGGATCCTGTGCGTTAGGAGCTTGTTTGTGTTTTTGCCTTCACTGAAATCCCCTCGGGCTCCTACATGAAAATAGAAAGTTATTAGTTTTGGTAACTGGAGCTGAACCTCTGTCATCCCTGGCACATTATCTGGCATAATCAAAATGTTTGGGATTCCAGCAGCAGGTGCAGGAGACAATGTGACCCAGTGAGAGGGAGAATCAGGGAGGTACAGAGACACACACAGGTCAGGAACAGTGCACATACACACAATGTGACATCGTTGTTCCTGGATCCCAACTTTCAAGTATTGGGTTTAATGTTTTTTAAGAAATAGAAAAATCTCCTCCTTTTTGAACCTGTGCACATCGTTCCCCATTTAAATCAATGTGCAGTCATTTGATAAATGTGAAAAGTTATATAGTACGTGGCCATAAGCAAAAAAAAACTCTGGTCAACCAAAATTAACTTTTGAAAATGACGTGAATGGAAAGGAAAAGCATTAAAATGAAATGTATTTCATGGTTCACTGCAGCATCCTGCACCTGCCCCTGTCTGTCTTTTTCAGTATTATGCAAAGTGTAGCTGCAGGTGGGGGCCACAGGTCCTAGACAGATCCAACATATCAAATTCCTATAGGCACCAGCATGTTTCTGCTGCACAATGGAGCCTTTATGATGGTTTGTGCACCTGAACCAATCATATCCTTCCATCAGCCGGCCAATCCCAGTCCAGCACACTGACAGCGAGCCTGGACGAGGGTCTTATATGGTCACTGAGCCGCATCTCCTGCACGGGGACAAAGTTTGAATGTACCTGAGTTGATTGAATTTGCATGAACCCTTTTAAATCCTGCAAAACATAATCCTCATGTGCTGCAGAATATCTGTGTAACGGGATGAGTACGACCGCATGTGCACAATGAAAAGCAAAAACATTCTCTACTAGGTCAGCGACTGTGGCAACTGTTCATATTGTATTGACTGCTCTATAAACTGCTCTCCCTCTATGAGTGAGTACGAGCCGATTAGATTTCCAGTTTCTGTGTGTGTGCCAAAAAAAAGTTGTGGTCGGCTGAGAGTTGAATGAATCTGGGTCATAATAGATGAGACAAATTTATACACATTTGTCTTTGTGGTTTGTTCAATATTTCCATTTACTGATTTTACTTTTAATAATAATGATAATGGATTTATTTATAGAGAAGTTTTCAACCCAACGAACAAAGTGCTGAAAAACAAGAAAACAAATGGTTAAAGTACAGGAGGAAGGACAATAATATTGATATTTAGGTGTTTGAACTTGTAAGTAGGTGTGCCTCTGTGCACCTCCTGTCCCAGGTATTCTGTGGTGTGAACGTGTTCATTTCTGCTTCCCATCACCTCTCTATCCATTAGGATTATGCAGATTCATAATGGTTTTCTTATCTTTGTTCCCCATCTGTATTTCTAAGAATCCATCTTGAGGGGTACGTTTAAAAAGCTGTCCCCACTCAATGTGTGTTGTTAGAAAAGTTCAAATTTGATTTGGATAGATCAAAATCCTTTTATCAGCTGCTCAAATGTCTCAAAGGTTTTCCTCATTAAATATCTGGCGCAGGTAAACCAATCCCTGGCCACCTTTTAAAGCCCGGGGCGAGATGCTGGGTGTGAAGATCTTCATAGATCCAATACTTGTTAGTGCTGAAATTAACTTTGGAAGCCCAAATGAGGTCAGTATTTTATTCCAGATTTGAAGAATTATCTTAGTCCACTCTGCCAGCTCTATTTTGGGTGCATCTTAAAAAGGCAAGTTTTATCAGGGCTCTGGGGGGGGAAGGTATTTCTTAATATGAAGCCAGCGAGTGTATCGGCTATTCTGAACCTGCGCTATCTAAGGTTTCATGTGAAAACCCAGAAGTAATATTTTAAGTTTGGAAGTTTACGGCCTCCTTTTAGCTCAGATAGTTGTAAGGGCTTAAGTATAATTCTAGGACTTTTTATTTTGTTATCAAAAACAGATTTTGTTATTTCTAAAGATAGCATCGGAAATAAGTAGAGTAAATGTGCATTAATTTATATTAATAAACTAATTATCGGAAATAATGCATATTTGGCTGTAATGAAATACAATCAAAAACACAATCAATGCAGTGTGAATCATGTTTATTGCGCACACACAATTTGTGAAATAAAACTACGTGAGTAAGTTGTGGACTTACTGTTTGTGGTTTTATTGACAAAATGACGTTGAACAACAATTTCATAACAGTTGACAGTTGTAAAAAAGCAATATTTAGGGTGTAGTAGACGTGAAGGTGCAGACAGTGAACAGTTAACGATGTAGAGCATCAGCGGCTGTGAGAAAAACAGTGGAGACACACAAGCTGCTCAGTGCATGAAGAGTCTTGCAGGAGTGCATGTTGTCTGAAATTACTGGAAAAAATCCTGAGGACACACACACAACACACACACACACACACACATGCAAACACACACTCTCTCTCGCTCTCTTAAAAAATGGACAATCAACTCCCCTGACCACAATACTGAGACGACGATAAGTGAATAGAGGAAGAGAGCTACTCACATCTGGTTTGAGAAGGAGGAAGCAAGGATGAGGCTTCTCGGTAATGAACTCCAAAATAAGAGAAGAGAGAAGAGGAAACATATTTCTGTGGTTACTCAAGAGGTCTGTGTTCTTGTGATGTGTGTGTGTGTCTGTGTGTGCTCTTCAGTGTTAGCGTGCATGGGTGTGTGTTGATGCGATTGCTTGAAGTTTCATCATGTGCTGTGAGTGTGTCGGTTTGCATTAACACATACATGTAACGGCTCCAAGCGTTGGGGAAAGTGATATTTCTGTCTTCAGGCTGCGTTTTGCAAATCATCACTCATATCATTGGTGGAGACAGAAATAAAATGAAACACTTCTGCTGCTTCCTTTGGCTTCGGTGTAACCAGTTTGTGTGTGTGTGTGTGTGTGTGTGTTTGTGTTTCTGCACGGGCTGAATGTTTTACATGCACGATGCAAGCGACAGTTGTATGCAAAAGTGTGTGTGATTGTGTGTGTTTACCGAAGCAATGACATCAGATACCCGGGATTTGCCTAAAAGTCACAAAGCAGGGTTATAGGATAACAGACACTAGTCAGGCAGCATGCAAATACTAGAGATGCATGGGCAGTGTGTGTGTGTGTGTGTGTGTGTGTTTGTGTGTGTGTGTGTGTGTGTGTGTGTGTGTGAGAGAAATGATGGAGAGAGGAAATCAAGTGGGAGTAAGAGCAAGATAAAGAGAGCAGAGAGAGTACAAATGCACTGGAGAAGCAATGGAAAGACGTCAGTTGGTTAAACTTCAGGTGTTTGTAAGTGAAGCGGAGAGTGTGTGGGACTCCAACCAGCAAAATCTCACTCTGGGTTCTGCTTTTGTTTCCGGTGGAGCCGAGGCCGGCGTCTGCGTTGTGATTTATTTGATTGAGAGGGCCGGGACCCTGAAGGCTGGAGCTGATCTCTCTGTTTTTTATTTTCTTCATGACCTTTCAGGGTGTGAGAGATGGAGAACGGGACGTGTGATGACGTGGAGGAGCTGTGGGAGAAGGTGGAGTGCAAACGCTACGAGCTGAGTCGCTGCATCTCCCCGGCGAAGCTCACCCCCTACCTGCGCCAGTGCAAAGTCCTGGACGAGCAGGATGAGGACGAGATCCTCAACTCCCTGCTGCTGGTGTCCAAAGCAAACCGCACGAGTAGGTGGTGTGTGTGTGTGCGTGTGTGTGTGTTTGTGTACTTGTATCTGTGTGGAGGCCATTTGAGTATGGTTTGAGTTGGGTCAGGGGGACAGGAGCCGAACCCGTCTCATGTGGAAACAATCCTCTGGGATGCTTCCTTCTCATTTAGTCCCAGGACCTTACGAGGGGCCATAACCCTGAGTTCAAGAATATATGTGTGTGTGTGTGTGTGTGTGTGTGTGTGGTCCAGGGATTGCTCATGTTGTGGGGACTTAAATCAGTTCTACATTCACATTATGGAGACACATTTCTAGGAAATCCATGAAAGTGAATGTGCGACTGTGTGTTTCCTCTTTTCTCGAATGATTAGATGATTAGATTCTCTGTTAATGCAAAGACTAATTAACTGTGAGTCACACAACAACAACAACAACAACAAACGTGAACAACTCCTTCTCTTTGTATCTGACGCTGTGCGGTGAAATGTGATCCAGCAAATTCATAGAAATCTGGTCGTACTGTGTTTGTGAATGTCGACCGCTCCTCCGTCAGGCCGCCTGCTGGACATCCTCCACACGAAAGGAGAGCGCGGGTACGTAGCGTTCCTGGAGAGTCTGGAGTTTTACTACCCTGACCAGTACAAGCTGGTCACTGGGAAGGAACCCACACGACGCTTCTCCACCATCGTAGGTGAGACACACACCTCTGGGTGCTGACACATGCACAGACACACACACACTCTGATGCAACACACTGCACAGACACAATGTTCTCTGTTCTGACCTGAAGCAAGTGATGATCTATGTGAATTTTTGTGTTTATAAGCTGATTAATTTGCAAACAAGAGATCATTTTACCCTTCAAAAATGTTCACAAGTTGATCAGCTGGTAATTATTTAAGGATGCGGTTTGTGGTAGATGATATTCAGCGATGTGTCGTGTTTCTCCTCGTCTCCTCCGGTGCAGTGGAGGAAGGTCACGAGGGCCTGACCCAGTTCCTGATGAACGAGGTGATGAAGCTGCAGCAGCAGTCCAAGGTCAAGACCCTGCAGAGCGTCGAGCTCAGCAGGAAGAACTGCACGCTGGAGGACGAGCAGAAGAAGATGCGTCTGGCCAATCAGGAGCTGCAGGCCTTTCAACAGAGTAAAAAAATATATACGTTCATTTTTGAGATTTATCTCCATATGTTTCTTATCGTGGACCTGTTACCTGTTCACCTTGCTCGGTGCACCACAAGCTGTCACATTTCACCAAACGTCCCCGATGAGACCAGGACACTGTTTCAACTCTGAAGCTGAAAAACAAATGCTAAAAATAAGTTGAGGTCAACTCATATCTCTCTGACAGGTTGTGGTAGATATAAATAGCTACAAGATACTGTGGTTGGCATGGAAACTTTGTTTTATTGTTAAGGGAGAATTTGTTAAATCTGATCACCATAGCAACATATATAATATTATATCATATATTTATTTTCCTAACAGTCGCTCTTCACTTAGTCTGGCCATTCTGATATAAAGTATATCTGATCAAATTCAAAGATTCAAGAATTATGAATAACAGCTATAGTTATAACTAACTGTAAATGTGCTTAATTGCACTGTCACATTTTTTTTGTTTTTAAAGATTACTGAAGTGAAAGTGAATCTTAAAATACTTCAAATGCTACAGCAAAACTTTCATAGTTATTTAAAGTTCAAATAAAACTGGTGGGAAACTGTAGCATGAAGTGATGTTTTAGGAGCTGGAATCAGATTCAAGTTCAAATGATCAATATCGCTAAATGGTTTTTACACTTGGTATAAATTGGTAAAAAATAATCACAGCATTGGGAACATGTTGCATTGATACGATAAAGTTAAGACTGTTGTTGGTTCTGCAGGATACAATAAGTTGAGAGAAGAGAGAAACACCTACAGTGATGAGCTGCTGAGAGTGAAGGACGAGAACTACCAACTGGCCATGAGGTACGCCACGCTGAGCGAGGAGAAGAACATGGCCGTGATGAGGAGCCGGGACCTGCAGCTGGAGGTGATCATCCCTGAATCAATAATAAAACACAGACAATGAGCTGTGATGAGGTTTGAGGGGGCATCAGTCCTTATGGATTATCTCTGTGTGCACAGATCGATCAGCTGAAGCACAGACTGAACAAGCTGGAGGAGGAGTGCAAGATGGAGAGGAGGCAGAGTCTCAAGCTGAAGAACGACATCGAGAACCGGCCGAGGAAAGAGCAAATCTTTGAGCTGGAGAGAGAGAACGAGATGCTCAAGATCAAGCTACAGGACCTGCAGTCCATCAGACAGGTGCACACACTCACACAGACACACACAGACACACAGACACACACACACACACAAGAAATATCTGGGTCCTAAGCGTTCTCTAAATCTTCCAGTAGCGAGTCACAAACTTTTTTCTGCTGTGGAACTAGGGTGAGAATGTACATTTTTTTAATGTTCTGCATTTGTGTGTATGTGTTTGTGTGTGTGTGTGTGTGTGTTTGTGCGTTTGTGTGTTTTATATCCAGCCTGGTCCTAAATCAGATAAGACCCTCCTTGATATTTTGGAGCATGACAGACAGGAAGCACTAGAAGACAGACAGGATCTGGTGAACCGCCTGTACAACCTGCACGAAGAAGTCAGACAGGCAGAGGAACTACGTGACAAGGTAACACACACTCACATGCACACACACACAAACACACACACACACACGCACAGAGACCAGAGAGAGATGGGGGTTTCTGCACAGGGTGTGTTTTTTCACACATGGTTTCGTGGACATTTGAATCTGGTGAAACGTTTGTGCTTTTGCAAATCTGTGTTAGTTCTCAGTCCGACTCTGAGTCACTTTCACGCAGGTTCACACAATCATGACATGACATTTGAGCAATGACTCAAACAAACTTAGTTGAGAGACCCCTTGTCTAACTTCTGCATGTAACAGCTCCTGTCTGTGTGTGTGTGTGTTTGTGTGTGTGTGTGTGTGTGTGTGTGTGTGCAGTATCTGCAGGAGAAGGAGGATCTGGAGCTGAAGTGCTCCACGCTGAAGAAGGACTGTGAGATGTATCGTAACCGCATGGACACCATCACCATCCAGCTTGATGAGGTGGAGAAGGAGAGGAACCAGGTGAAAACACACAAGCACAGATGTTTTGTAAATTTTTGCCCGTTTTGCTGTGACTTACTTCAGCTCCCTCTTCACACAACAGGCGTTTCGAGCCAGAGACGAGGCCCAGCATCAGTTCTCCCAGAGTCTGATTGACAAAGACAAATATCGCAAGCAGATCCGAGAGCTGGAGGAGAAGAGCGATGAGCTGCAGATTGAGATTGTTCACAAAGAGGCCAAGCTGCTCACGCTGGAGTCGCGCCTACGACGGGTGTCCAAGGAAATTGTCCTGGACCAGGTGAGACGCAGCCGAGGGAATGAGCGTCTGCACGTGACCTCAGTTCATCGTTTCATTTCCCCTCGTCACTAATGTTTTTCCACATTTTCTTGGGTCTGTTTGTTCAGCACACTCTGCCAAGGGACCTGCGTCCGACCATCGTCTCTCAGGGGGAGGGCTTCAAACCTATCCCAGGCCAATCAGAGTGGTCCAGTGATGAGTCGCCAGAGGAGAGGCACATCTCTGAGGAGCCTCGCCTCAGACGCAGACCCAACCTGAAAGCCGGGGTCAGTCACTGTCCACAACTCACACTTACTTATTTACATATCGGAGAATATGACCAACCAGCTTCCTGTTGCCATCCTCAAGCAATCATATTATTCATCAGGAACAAGGACAATTCAAGAGTTGTAATGTTTTGTCTTTTAGAATAGAGGTAAATCCCCGATCTGTGTCCCCAAAGACAGAGACTCAGAGGGCGCTCAGCCTGCAGGTGACTCACTGCTTCACTCACATAGTCACACCCTAACAGAGACAGTGCCTTTGTCCGAGTTCACCCTCATTTATCTCCGTTTCACAGCCCAGCCAGTTAACGGAGGAGACCTTCTGGACATTCAGACTTTCAACCAGCGCCTCTCTCCCTCCCACAGCTTCCCCATGTCCCCCTCGTACTCTCCCTGTTCAGCTCCTATACTCTTCTGCTCCCTTCCCTCCCCACTTCCTTACAACCCGGTGGAGCAGGGCAACAGGCCAAATATGGTGAGGCCACGGAACTTTATGTAAAACCTGTTGTTTTGGTATTGTGAAAAGATTTGGCACAAATGTTGCCTTACAGTGATTCATGGATTAACCAACTGGATTTGCATGGCCTCCTCAACACGATGTCCTAAGACTGAAACTGCCCTGGTTGATGGAGGCTTACAAACCCAGGGTGGTGATTCTATCCACCAGGATTTTGCCGTATTGTGTCTTTCGGTTCCACGTTGGTGAAAAACAATGAAGAGTTTTACAATCTGCTTCTGCTTTGTTCACCTCTAATGTCTCCAGCTCCGTTACCGCAATGACAGCATCCTGTCCACGCTCCCTGAACCACCTGAGACGGGATCGCTGTACCGCAGAGAGAGGGAGAAGGAACACGACTTCCAGCCTCAGAGGTGTCACGTCATGTTTTTAATAGACATGTTGACAGAGATGTTTTCATATCATGAATTTGATCCGGATTGTGTAATCTTCCTGTTATGAATATGATTAAAAACACTAATGATTTGGCCTCTTTCAGCCTCATGGACTCTGATAGTGACAACATGGAAGTGGACTGTGGTAAAGTATAGTTTCATACATATCATGTTTTCTATCTGAATGAATCTATCTTCTGTTTGCTTCCTCTATGCCTCAGTGTCTCGTTGATTCTAGTGAACATGATATCTGATTAAAGTCTTGAGAGAATTTCCTCATATTTGGTACACAGGAACTGATTCGATTTCAGGGGCCAAAGGTCACAGTGACCTCATCCGAGTCTGGTAAAGAGATTGTATGTAGACTGAAATAGTTCTGGTTTCCAGAGGCGTACAATGGCAGGGTGGTAATACTACATTATGGATCTTTTAATGTCTCTTTCCTGTCCGTCTCTCTCTGTCTCCTCTTCTTCTCAGGCGAGGAATCGCGGCGTGGTCCTCCTTCCGTCCACTCGTCTTCTTCCTCCTATCAGTCAGAAGGAATGGACACTTACGACCTGGAGCAGGTCAACAACATCTTCAGGAAACTCTCTTTGGAGAGGTACAGCACAACAGACACTCAGAAATCACAAGTCACACATGACCCGGTCGACTGACCTCTGTCTCACTTGTCTATGTGTAGGCCGTTCCGTCCGTCTCTGTCCTCCTTCTCCAGGATCAGCTCCACCCTGAAGCCGGTGCAGGAGCTGTCGTTGCAAGGCGATAATCTCCTGAAGGACATCGCTCTGGTCGGTGGAAACCAGAGCGGCATTTTCATCTCGACCGTCCAATCGGGTTCCCTCGCCGAGAAGGCCGGGCTACGTGAGGGTCACCACCTCCTATTGGTAGGTCGTCCACTGCTGACACGTTAGCCGTATATATAGATGTTTGTTTTGCTTGTTCTCATTCATAATAACCATCTTCTGTAATGTTTGATTGTCCATCTTGTGCTGTGATTGGCTGACCAGCTCGAGGGTTGCATACGTGGGGAGAGCCAAAGCGTTTCATTGGACACCAGCACCCAGGAAGAAGCCCATTGGACGCTGCAGCGCTGCTCCGGACCAGTTCGCCTGCACTATCGAGCCAACTTCGACTGCAAGTCTTGTTTTCACTGGACTCTTACACATTTATCTGTTTTTGTAACGTTCATATACAATAAATTCAAACGTGTGTGTTCCTCAGCTTACCGGCGTCTTCAGAGGGACCTTGCAGAGGGCTCGGTGGCTTCTGGAGACTCTTTCCACATACGGCTCAACCTGAACATCTCTGGCCAGTCGGAGAGCTGCTCCCTGAGCGTGCGCTGTGACGAGGTGGTGCACGTCCTGGACACCAGGCCCCAGGGCCGCTGTGAGTGGCTGTGCGCCCGCGTCGACCCTTACAGCGGCTCCGACCAGCTGGAGCGCGGCACCTTACCGAGCAACTCACGGTACAGAGCCGTTCGTCCAGAAATAAAGAGTTTGATGAAATCTCTTATTTAGCCCTGTTCCTTCAAAGCACCGTGCAAACCAGCGTGTTGTCTTGGACCCTTGTGATTGACTGTGTGTTTGTGTGTGTGTGTGTGTGTGTGTAGGGCCCAGCAACTGCTCCTGGTAAAGATCCAGAAGTTAGCATGTAGAGGGGGTAAAGATGAAAATGAAAGCGTCCGCAACAGTCGAGTAAGAAAGTATTTTTAAACTAATGTCTTAGACTCACAGGTCAAAGGTCACAGTGACTTTATTCTGTGTGTTTAGATCATTTATTAAGTTGTGTACATGTGCCCGTGCAGATCAGTTTACAGCCAGAAGACGCCAGCTCCTTGACGGATACTAAATGCAGCCCCCGCATGTCGAGAGCCAGCATCATCCTCACTCAGATACTACAGGTAATGATGCGTCAAGGTCTGTCCAGTGCAGTGCTGAACCAAAGTCTTTTAAATCACGTTTAGAAATCCAAAGCGCCTGTAATAACATGCTACTTCCCTGTGTCTGTTGTTTTGATATGTAGTTCGTCAGCAGGGTGGATATCAAGTACAAGCGAATGAACAGCAACGAGCGCGTGAGGCTCGTCACCTCAGGCAGCACAACACTACCCAGGCCCGGCTCCGAGTCGCTCAGGCCAGAAGGTGGGTCACTTCTGCTGCCGAGGGGAAACCTTTGAAATCACTCAAATGTGGAAACAGTTGAAGTGGAAGTCGACATTCACACAAATACTGAAAGACAACGAGTTAGAAGCTCAAATGGAGCGGCTGAAAGAAGATTGATTTTCAGTTTTTGGTGTAAAGCACCGAGTGAAACTGAGTTGAAAGTCTTGAAATTTAATTTTTTGTCAGAGCTCTAATGTAATTGAAGAATAAGATATGATGGTGGATGAAATGTCACAGGAGGTAAAAACTATTATGTCAGATTGAGAGTTGTAAAAAGTGTGAATGAAGTTTTTTGTAGTTCTGTGTATTTTCTCATTTCGCTTTCTGCCTCCTCCTGAACTTAAACCGTTATTTCTCATCTTTAAATATTTAATATGTATTCTGCTTAAATTGTGCAATTCAAGTTTCTTTCGAGAAAAGTTTAAGGAAGTTAAAAGTTCCCATAAAGTGACCAGCAGAGGAAAAATATAAATAATTATGAGACATAATCATCATTCAATTTAGTTTGTCAGCACGAAACTAACAAACAGATTTCTGTTAAACATGCAATTTAGTTTAGGACCAAATTCTTTAACACTTAAAATTTAGATCCTGCAGTTTTTGAAATTTTTACGGGTCTTGATCAAAAATCTAAAGATATTTAAAGAACTAATTTCTCTGTGCATATTGGTTTGGCTTGATTGGATTTAAAGAGAAAGGTTTGGTTATTGTTTGATGTGTTAGCTTGATGTAGTTATTAACATGTCCTCCTGTCTGTGGGTGCATGACTGTGTGAAACTCTTTCCTTGTCCGTGTGCTGACTTGTTGGAAACAGATGCTGCTGACCAAGACAATGAGCTGAGCAGGAGTTTGAACCTGATTCCCTACAGCACCGTCACCCTCCAGAGGACCCAGAGGAGAAGACCAGTCCTGTTCAGCCCCAACGCTCTGGCCAGAACCATTATCCAGAAAATACTCAACATGGGGGGAGCCATGGATTTTGACATCTGCAAACCAGGTCAGCGTATGATGGAAATAAGCCAACCCACTGCAAAGTATACCATCCTATTAAGGAATATTTTGACCTACTTGGCGTATCCAGTGCATTCACCCATTGTGAATCAAAGATGGGAAAGATAACAAGTAGTTTCAGAGGGAGACGCAGAGAGAAGGAAGCTGCTATTGGGATTCAGGTCAGGTATTGTGTAAATGTTAAAAAGTGTAACCAGAGAGGCCGCGGGGGCAGGAGAAGTTCACATCTCCATCTGAGACTGGGTTATATTGTCGAGCAGCACTCGTGACAAACCAGATGCTCCCAGCACACGCGGGTCAGACAGAGTCAAACATCTGGCGGAACGAGCGACTGTGTGACGTCTTGACAATGTGGAGAATTCCCCAGGGCAGCAACACGAAAGGTTTCTGTTCCTCCTGAGCTAAATGTGCTGATCATTAACACGTGAACGTGTTTTTTTTGTGTGTAGACACCCTGTCCAAAGAGGAGTTTCATCTCAAACAGAACGTGGAGCCCTTCATTCACTACAAAGAGAAACATGCCACATTTGAATGCATCACCCGAGAAAACATTGAGGCTGTTGCTTCCAAGGTACGCCGAGTGTGTGTGTGTGTGTGTGTGTGCACCTGCATTCATGTCCTTGAAATGTCCCTGACATTCACAGGCGTTGGCAACAGAAAGGTTTGAAATCACAAACACACATTTGTATCATGAAGATTGATGAAAAGACGGCTCCCCAGAAGTAAAGCCAGGGCATTTTAAACCCTTCCCTCCTGGTGGTTGGCTGTGGTATTACTCATAATGCTTGTCTTTTCCATGTTAGAGAACGGGAAATGAACCATACAAAAAAAGGCTTTTTTATTAGTTTTTTATTATTATTATTAACTTTGAGGTATGCTAGCTATTTCCAACTTTTTCAGGCCTTTATGCTAAGCTAAGCTACCTTGCTGCTTGCGGTAGCTTTATAAAATAACTAAAGACATTAGAGTAGAATCAGTGTTCTCACCAAACTTCCTGCAATGAAATGAATAAGCATGTTTGCATTTACATTTTCGTTTCGTGGTTTTTATGAAAGTGCCATGAATAAAATGTTTGCCTGTCTTTGTGCAGCAGAGGGGAAATGTGCTGAAGATGCCCTCTGAAATTTTCTCTGTAAATCTCGTTTTTCCTCCCTTCACCAGGGCAAACACTGCCTGCTGGAGGCCGAGCTGAGCTGCGTCAAGGATCTGCTGCGGAGAGAAATCTACCCGATCATCCTCTATGTCAAAATCTGTGAGAAAAACGTCAAGAAGTTACGGTACGCTGAACAAACTGTGTGACACGTCAACCCAACACCTCTCCCCCACAGCTGCAAACCCAACAGCAAATGCACATCAGTTAATCGGGTTTCCAATCCAAGGACAAGTCCTCTGTTTGATTCTCTTCAAACTGTTTATATATGAGGTTTTAATAGACAATGAAATCCAGCAGCCCGCAGAAAATGGGTGTGAAGTTAGTAGCGGAACAAGAGCTCTTTCCTGTTGAGAAAGGTGAAAGTTCTGCATCTTGCTTAAAATACATTTTTATCTATTTCAGTCTGGTCCTTTCATGACAATCCCAGAGGTGACCCCATTTATTTCTGGTGCCTTTGAATACACAACCAGTACCTAAACCCAAGTACCTCACTAGTGTTATCGCCCTTTAGAAATTACAGCAAACTTCTACAGGATCTCATCACACATACTGGGCCCCACACGCTACCGCACTCACCACCACAGTGCTGCTTCCTTCCTGTTTCCTGTCCACGCAGGAAGCTGCCTCTGCGCGTCGAGTCGGAGGACGAGTTCGTCAGGTCGTGTCGGGCGAAGGAGAAGGAGCTGGAGAGCGTGCCCTGCCTCTACGCCAGCCTGGAGCCCGAGGCCTGGGCCGGGCCGGACGACCTCATCAGGGTCATCAAAGACAGAATTCTGGACGAGCAGAAGAAGACGGTGTGGGTGGAGCAGGACCTGCTGTAGATGGACACACACACACACAAAATAAAACCCACAAGAAAATAAACTGTATATCATGCTTTTGTACTCAAAATAAAATGCATTATAATATTTGTAAATGTGTGTATTTCCTTTAGACAAATAAACAGAGTGAAAATATTAAAAAAATGGCTGAGCACTTCTTTTGCTGTGTCAGACTTAATGAAGAGTACACTGACCTCTATTGGGCACGGTGAGATTTTCACACTGTAAAACCTAAAATCAAAACATATCATACTGTATATTATGTGCATATATTATCTATTCATACAGGTCTTTTTTGGCACTTTTTTTGTTTACTCCTCAAATGTAACGGAAATATTAATGAAATGTCTAAATAAAAACATAATCATTACTATTTAAATGGAATAAAGTAGAATTTAATATGTAATGCTTCAGAGAATGTATAGGACAATACAAGGGCTTAAATGTGTAATCAGAACATATTTTTAATGGTCTTTCATATCAAACGATATTTCACTAACAAAGTTCAGTGGGTCAGCTCACAATCTGTGACTTTTGAGATTAACCATCAGCTACTATGAGACATAGGCTCATGCTTCCTCCGCACCGTTTTCTATAAACCTGCTTGTTTCTTTTTTTTACTCTGCTTTTGGAGGGTTCAATTTGACAAAAATGTGTCAGCCAGACGGGGATTAAGGGAGTAACCCCTCTCATAAGGGTGATGGATAATCTCCTCATCATGCAGCGCGAGGGGACGTGTCCAAACCAATATGTTGTCCCACAAATACTCATGTCTGCTCCAGATCTGACTGTTATCACGACATCTGGGCTTGTTGTTCTATAATGTGTTAATTCAAGCTGGAAACCATTAACTTGCAAACAAAATTCATGAATGCATTCAACGATCACCATAAGAAAATGACAAATTAGACCAAAATTGCAAACACAATAAAATGTTGATGTGATGTGATATGTGATACAAATGTTATGATAAGCTGGAATCCACTTTTCATCATCTCTCTGCTTCGATGTGACAAATAACCTCCATCGCACTTGTTTAACATTCACTTATGTAATATTTTTTTGTGTGTAAGTGTACCTGTAAAGATATATTTGTGAGGACCACCAACGAAGTGAGGACATTTTGGGAAAGTGAGGACATTCTGACTGGTCCCTTCTTTTTGATGGTCTGTTTCAGGGTTTCCACTTGGTTTTGGGGTTAGAATTGGGTTTAGGGTTGGGTTAAGGTATTTAGTTTTGATGATAAGGATATGGGAAGATGTATTTTCATTTCAAAACATGAGAGGGAACAAACTAAATCAATGAGGTCCCCGTAAACAGCAATGATAGCGAAAGTATCTCAAAACTAAGCAGAAGAGGCAAATCATTACGAGGAAATAAATGCATTAAAACAACAGAATCTCAAACTGATGAGTATTGATAAATATGAGTGTGGGTATAATCAAGTATTATTGCTCATGAAAAGAGTCTTTATTGGCAATGAGTGTCCTCACTATGTACGTACAGACATGTTTGTGTGTGTGTGTGTGGGATCAAAGCAGGATGAAAGCCAGGGTACACGTCTAAATTAAGAAAATGTTTGAGCCGGGGGTTAAAATATGCAGACGGTTGTTTGTGTGCGTGTCTGCTTGTGTGTGTGTGTGTGTCACAGGATGAAAAGAGTTCCCAAACCACAGGATTTCGACCTCATGGGCCTGAGGCAGCATAAAGACCCGGCTCCCTGCAGCCTCATCAGTTCCTCATCCTCATTCTTTTGGTGTGGGGGTGACATGTTTGCTTTTTGCAGGTCCAGCAGGTTATTTCCAGCCTCGTGCTCCTGTGGGAGGCGGAGGAGGGAGCTGTCGACATAAATCATCCCACAGTGGAGACATGTTGTGCAGGAGCTGACCCAACAACTGGGAACTGCAACTCACACCGAGCTCTCGCGATGCTTGGGGAAGTCTCGTTCCATCTCTCCGGACTGGAACAAAAAAAAACGGGCTGTGATCACATCTCAGATTCACACTCAGCTGACGCGGCGCTGGAGGAAGGGGTGAGAGGCTCCGGCTGTTTATTCCTCTTTATTATTATTATCATCATCACTATTTCTCACTGGGGGGAATTACGCACGGGATTCTGCAGCGTGCTTCCCTCGCGGAGCTCCGGACTCTGACACCTTCAGATGAAGCCGAACACCGTCCCCCCTTGATTTTTTCCTCTTTGTCTCCGCGTTAACGTTCACGGTGCCGGACCCGGACCCGGAGCCCCGTGCCGCCGGCGGGAGGAACAGCTCGTTCCCCGCGGGTCCATGCGCTCTGTGCCCGCGCGTCAAAGGCGACATTGTGTCCGCTCTGGCATCCGGCGGCGGCTGCAGCGGACAGGACGGTGCGATGAGTGTCCCGCTGCTTCGTGGCGCTGCTGCTTCACACGCACACGCACGCACACACACACACACACACACACACACACACACACACACACACACACACACAAACTCATCAACAAATATGCATCGATTGATCAATAACACGCGCGCACGAGGAGATGTTCTGACGAGAAATATTTAGGTCAACACAGAAAGGTGCGTAAAACTGTAAACAGACCAACGATCATCCCCAAATATTGATTCAACACAGTCTTATTACTTTTTTTTATCTTTATAGCATTTATCTATTGTGTCATTACACATGTATGCAGCTTATAGTGATATATAGTATTAATAAACTTTATCTAAACAGTTAGTTACAAGGTGCTTTATAAACTAAAAATGAAAGTTAAAAAGCGATATCACAGATACAGATAAAAAGAGGAAAAAAAGATGAATAAAACGGTTAAAATAGACATTAAGATGGTAAATTGTCTGTGTCTATATAGAGCTTTTCTAGTCCTGATGAACATTGACTCATTCATACAGTGCATCCATGTGCAGCTCGGCAATTTAGGGGATTCTTTGACTCGCAGAATGAGGAAAACTGGGATCAAACGCTGACTTTCTGGTTAGAGGACAACCGCTCTACCCCCTCAGCCACAGCTGCCCTCCAGAGATCAGAACCAGGAGAAAGCCCACGTGTAACAATGTGTGTTTAAACATTTAAAAGGGGATCAGGAGTCAGACCTCAGGGAGAGGGGGAGCCCTGACAGAAAAGGCCCTCTCACCTCTGGTCCTCAGCCGGGACTGAATAGTCAGTGGGGCCTTCACAGTTTTGTTTTGTATGTAAAATCTTCCCTTTTTAAGTAGCATGAAAGTTAAGCTGTAGATTAAAAAGCACAATGTTTTTCCTGAGGTTTAAAAAGCTGTGGAGTCGTCTGTCATGTAGTGGAGTATATAAAGTAGTAGGACACGGGAGTATTGTACTTGATTAGAGTAGTTGAGTCGCTGTACTTACTCTATATTCCTCCATTAACAGAGGTCAGGACTTAATATTTGCTGCCCCTGAATCGTCTGATACGATGCACATCAGTGGGAGGCAGTTAATCCGCTAGTGTGCAGGAAGGAGGAGGAGGAGGAGGAAGAGGAGGAGGAGGAAGGGGAGGAGGAGTGGAGAGAGGAATGATGATTTTCCATGTCAATGGTCCTCTCTTAGCTGCAGGAAAGAGGGAATAATATGAGGACTGTTGCACCAGACGTGTGTCGGAGTGGAGACGCCCTTCGACTTTCAAACTCAGCAGGAGGGAGATGTACTCTGGAGATAATGTGTAATTAAGAAACATGAACGGATGAGATATGCTGCAGGTAGAACACACCCTGTGTTTGTCCTCTGCTGCTTCAGGCTGCTTTCCACAGGGTAATTTGGCTATTTTGTCGGACTGCATGAGCACAGCGAGCTTCGTGTCTAAGTAAGGGCTATAAAATATTTGCTCCTGGCCTCAATGGTCGCTAACATAGGGGCTTTCATACACGCTCGGGGATATAAGTGTTCCGACGCTGTACAGTGGTGGTGGAAATTTGTATAAAGTTGTTTCAAGCGTTTTGTAAAGGGCTCAATCATTCAGCAGAAAGGAAAAAAGGAAGAAGCAAACTGCTCCCTGTGAATTCAGGCTGGAGGCATCTTGCAGTTTGCAAATGTGTAAATTTCCATTACACCATAATAACCCATAGGAAGTCGGCTACGTGAGGCACAGCAGGACACTTGTGTCAGTGCAAAACTTATGACTTCACAGTGTGCAGGGCGTCGGAGCCTTCAGATATTTGACAAGCACTCGTGATTTAACTGCCGGGAGTGGGAGGCAGGTGAGGGAGAAGGTCAGCGTCCGCCTCGTCAAAAACTCCAACTCAACAAACCGTCTCGCTCCAGTTCTCCAGCTCTTTATAGCAACAGGAACACTTCGCTCACATGAAAGTTCTCAGCCCGATTCTTTTTGTGTCTTCTAGTTGTCTGAATAAGAAGGGATAGAGAGAGGTAAGAGATTCAGCTGCACTTGGATCACGACCTAGATCTGTCATATATTTATCTTGGTTTGTTTTTTATCTCTACACTGCTGAATTCCTTGTGTTCGTCTGGTGTCTGTAGCTGATTCCAGAGATTTGAGTGGAAAAATGGAATAAATAACCATTGGTTCTGTTGTGCGTGTGTGTGTTTGTGTGCTTGTGTGTGCAGGGCGCTGCAGCCATGGAGCAGAGGGGAGTGTGAATCCATGGACCCCCCCACCGTGCACCAGCATCATGAGAAGCCCGACCCCACCACACGCTCTGCCATAGCGGCTGTTTATTTATCGCCATGGTGAGAGGCAGCTTCTGGACCGTGACTCTGTTGCCATGGTGACCCCGTAGCGAGAACCCTGGCTATCACATAAAAAAGATCCAGGTGACTATTTTCAATCTGCTGCCATGGCGATGCTGTAAGGACACCCTGTATACTCGCAAGCCTGTTGCTATGGTGACCCTGTAACAAAGCAACAGTCGCCATGGGAACGTCCAGGATGTTCCGCATCTTCGTGGTCCTGGGCTCGCTCTTCATGGTCCTCCTCATCATCATCTACTGGGACGACGTGGGGGCGTCTCACCTGTACCTGCACACCCCCGTGTCGCCGGGCCCCAAGATCCCCCCCCCTCCTCCCAAGACGCGGCCCCAGGCGTCCCGGGCGCCGTCCTTCCTCAACGACATCGACGCCTTCGTTAACCAGTTCTTGGAGCCGGGAACTGGCGAGCCCACTGACCCCGCCCCCGTCGACACAGGCAACCAATCAGAGAAGGCGGAAGAGCGATACGTACCGAGACGAGAGTGGAAGATCCACCTGACGCCGGTGGCAGCAGAGCTCCGGGAGAGACAGGTTCATATCTGACATTATTATTATTATTATTATGATTCATTGTTGAAGAAGCTGCAGTAGTAAATGTTCAATTGATATTATTAATGTATATGTGATTGAGGGAACATCACTCGTTACTTATCAAATGAATAATGGCAGTGTTCCAACTTTGGCTGGTTTCCAAAAGTGGAAATATCAGTTTTTAAACCGGCCAATGGGAGAACAGGGATCTCAGATGCAGAACATATCTGAATCGTGATTGGTTGACAGCAGCAACCCCTTTCTCTCTCTGTCTCTCTTTCTTTTTGAAATCTGGCAATAACCTTCAGATGACTCTGGTTGCTAATTATAAAGTTGTGTGTGTGTGTGTGTGTGTGTGTGCTTCAGGAGCATCGGCGGAAGTTGCTGCAGGAGATGTGCGCTAACGACAGCATTGTGTTTCCCGGCAAAAACCGCTCGTTTGACGACATCCCCAACAAAGAGCTGGATCACCTCATCGTGGACGACCGGCACGGAATCATCTACTGCTACGTCCCCAAGGTACGCCGGCCTCCTCACTGTGTCCCTGCTCTGTGCTGAGTTGTTGTTTCTGCCCGTTCTCCTCTGCTGGTTTTCACCCTGCACATGTACTCCCTGCCGCTCTCAGGTGGCGTGCAGCAACTGGAAGCGGATCATGATCATCCTCAGTGAGAGCCTGCTGCGTGACGGAGTCCCACAGAGAGACCCGCTGGCCATCCCCCGGGACCTGGTGCACAACAGCAGCATGCACTTCACCTTCAACAAGTTCTGGAAGCGCTATGGGAAGTTCGCAAGACACCTCATGAAGGTCTGTTCAAGTAGTTTACTTTGTTGTTCCCTCAGAGAATATAACAGTCCTCCTTATGAAGCCACATTTAAATTCACTAGATCCAGATTTGTAGCTGTAGAGTCATCGCTGAGGTCCTTGATTGTGTTATTAGTTGTTTAATAGTGTCATTTGTGTGTTCATTGTTGAAGGTGAAGCTGAAGAAGTACACAAAGTTCCTCTTCGTGAGGGACCCCTTCGTTCGCCTCATCTCCGCCTACCGGAATAAATTTGAGCTGCGCAACGAGGACTTCTATCACCGCTTCGCGCAGGTCATGCTCCGCCGCTACGCCAACCAGCCGACACCTCCTGCCACGGTGGACGAGGCGTTCTCCGTGGGCCTCCACCCGTCCTTCTCCCACTTCATCCAGTACCTCCTGGACCCTCAGACCGAGAAGGAGATGCCCTTCAATGAGCACTGGCGGCAGGTGTACCGGCTTTGCCACCCGTGCCAGATTCAGTACGACTTTGTGGGCCACTTGGAGTCAGCGGAGGAGGACGCTGAGCACCTCCTCCGCCAGCTGCGCGTGGACAACGTGGTGGAGTTCCCCACCTCCCACAGGAACCTCACAGCCAGCAGCTGGGAGGCCGACTGGTTCAACGCGGTGCCTCTGGAGGCGCGGAGAGAACTCTACAAGCTCTACGAACCCGACTTCAGGCTCTTTGGCTACGAGAGGCCAGACTCGCTCCTCAACGAGTGACTCTGGTTTCTACTCCAACGGGTTTTTTATGTGATGAAGTGAGTGACACCTCTGTTCTCCAGTCTTGTCTGTTGTACACTGAATGTCCACATCATTAGGGACACCCACTTCTCGAAGAAAAGCACAGTAATGAAGTGAATCCTGGTTAAAGCCAACATCCATCATTCTTTACAGTTTTGAAAATCACAAAGATAAAGAGAAGCACACAGGTTCGAGTGCAAACAGCAGGTGTCCCTAACATTATGCACATTTATTGTCGTTAACTCAGAACTCCGCACCGAGCGTCTTGTGCGCTCAACGTTGATGTCACACCGCGCCTGCGAGTCGCGGCTTCGTAGCAGAAGGTGGCAGAGTGACCTCGCCGAAGTGATGTCACAGAGCGTCACGTCACCGAAACCCTTTTGGTTTTTGACGTCACCACAGATACGATGGTTTTGTCACTAGATTGGTTTTTATTGTGTAGTTGCACTAGAGCGTTAGTCGTCCGCTAATTTATTTCACGTCGTGCAAGGGAATGTTTTTATTGAGCATGAGAGGGATTTTAATGTTAATGTCGGCTTCAGAAACAGGTGAAGATGTTTCATACCTCATACACAGATTGAAAAGATGTTCACGCCTCCACCTCAAAAAAACATGAAGCCTTTCAGACCATCGTTCATTAGCATGAAGAAATCCATGAACTCGTGTGTGACCGGGATCATTTCTGACAGTATTTCCGCAGCTTGCTTCCTGTGAAACATTCCGGGCAGGTTGTAACGCTGCTGCCTCGGCACAGAGACGCTCCAGAGAGCACCGGACTGAGGAGCTGGATTTGTCTCAGCTTGTCTTTGAGACGTAAAGCTGGAGTTTCCACATTCTTTTGATTTCATCTCAGCTGTTTATCCTCAGACCAGATCGGTTTTCCTTTCATTGCCCGTTGTCGTTGTCGTCGCTTTTGTGTTTTCATGAACAAACTGCAGTTGTTGACGCTGACCTTTACCGGTGACCCCTGGAGACTGCAGCCCCTCCACACCCTGACTATGATCAATGTTTGTAAGGGCAGTATTTTAAAGACGCAGTGTTTTGTAGCAAGGAGATGAACTAATTACACAAAACAGATATAGTGTTATTGAGCAGGTACAATGCTAAGCTAATGCGTTGTTGTGAGTGTTATTGAGCAGGTACAATGCTAAGCTAATGCGTTGTTGTGAGCATACGTCATCCTCCACAGGTCGGGGGTTGGTGTTCAGTATTTTTAAACCCAATTGTAAAGTCTGTCCAAGTTGAGGCTAACGTCAGTGTTAATGTCTGAGTATTGAAAGGGGAATAACAGTATTTGTCACCCTATGTTTATAAACGTGGGCGTGCCAATGCATTGTATTTACAAAAACATTTGGAACTAGTCCAGTAGATTGTCTCAGGGGCTACAATGTTATCTTATGGGGGCAACTGCGACAGTCCATGAAATAGGGAAAGTCTCAAGTCCGCCAACATGTTTAAAACTCAACGAGAAATCCTAGATCACTCTACAGCTCGGACATTCTTATTCTGTAGCCACAGGGTCACAGCATCCACAGCAACATCTCCAGTTTCCAGAGCTTTGCAACCCTCCCTCCTCAACTACATCGGAAAAGAGATTAAGCAACGTTCCCGACTGTTGCAACAACCTAAGAGAAGTGAAAGTGACACTTCCCGTTGAGCAAGACATGTAGACGTTTGCCAAACTCTGAGCAAAGACCTACAATAACAAATTTGATTATTTGAAAGCTGGAAAATAACAAGTTTAGTCGACATTTTGAAGGACTGTCGCAGTTGCCCCATTAGATTACATTGATACGCTGCTACTGGTGCATAGCATACAGGACTGGACCTCACACCCCCACATTTATAAACATAGGGCCCGGGTTGAAAACTCAAGTAAAGGTTTGCTCATGGTTGGAGTCGGTCACGATAAGGACAAGGACCGGATCATATGATTCATATGAAGACATGGATGAGAAGAAAGTGCCTTTGGTTGCATACGTTTACACAGCAAAAAAAGTATTTTTGTAGAAGGACTTAATTTTTACACAATACAGTGAGAAGCTGTATGAGGTCTAATTAAAGTACTGGGCCTTGTTTGAGACGTGTGATTATAGGAAGTAGCGGAGCCCTTCAGCCGATTTGCCTGAATCCTCCTTTCAGTGGTCGTGTCCAGTGGATTGTGTCTTTTTACGACAGTGGACTCTCGTGTGGTTTCTACTTCACATGATGTCCTGGACATGGTTTGTGCCATGTTGTTTCTGCAAGTCACTAAGATGCACGGTGTCGTCTCACTGCCTTTTCGGTTTATTTCTTTTCTATGAGTGTGAGATGTGTCAGAGGAGACACTGTTGTTTTTAAAATTCAATCATCCCTTATTAAATGTCAGTGTCTGTTTTCCCCTAGAAGCAAAACAAAATAGGAAAACACACCTTTTTATCCCTCACTCACCTTACCAGTGTTTGGACCGCCAAGTTAATTGTATTTTCATATCTCTTTTGTATTTTTGTTATGTTTCTTTTATTGTATTTTCCTATGTGACTGTCCCATATGTTTTTCTCTGCTGTGCAAACGACAAGACTATAAAATGGAATAATTTTGTAAGTCAAAAAAACTCCCCCCCCCCTGCTGTTTATTTATTTACAGAATAAAACGTACAGCTACATTCTGCTTTTGTAACGAGGGAATCATTCATCACAGGCTTTCTGTTCAGCTCAGAGTTTGATGGCCACAACGTTACGGCTCTGAACAGATGAAATGTTTGTTGAAGCTGCAGCACCAAACTCTGTCCTACATTTTGACCTCATTCCACATCCTAACATCAAATAGTGGCGCACAGCGATGTCTGTTTTTGTAAAACACGCATTGTTCCTCCTCCCGTTCACAGGGAAAATGCAAATTCAAAGTTTCATCTGTATCATGATGCCATTCATCGCCTGGTCTACATACTACAGAAATAAAGGTGGAGGGGCATGAAGGAGGATTTATCAGTCTCTCTTTGTCTCGAATGAACGTATGAAGTTATATATTCTCAGCTTTATAATGCTGGCACTAAATACATATTGACCTGCCACATTAGCATATTATCATGTGTGCTCAGTGAAGAATTCATCACGTTGTTGTCTCGACAGTGTGAAGCAGAACAGTTGCATTGTGTGGTGAGGAGTGACAGGAAGTCCAGTAGGAGGGGGGGGGGAGGAAAAATGTTCAGATAACAACACAATCAGTGGAGCACACGGAAATGACAACAGGAAATACCAACTGCTTTTTTTTTAAAGATGAGGAGACTTGTGGAGGATTGAGCTTGAAAAGGATCATAAACATGGCTGCTGCTCATAAACTGGAGGTCCATCTAAGACAGTTGACGAACTAATTATCGGCTGCACATTTGTTATGTTTATTTCAAAGCGCCCGAAAAAGGGCATAAATTGTTTAAACTTGAGTAAAAGCCAAACTCATGATTTTATGTAAATATTGACTATAAAATCCTTGCAGAAAAAACGAGGTAGGATAAACACTTTGTTTAAACCACAGAAGCTGCCAGAAACTGGGTCAAACCATTATTCTTTCAAATAAAAGCACAGCATTCATTTGGTTGCTGCCCTGATTTATATAGAGCTGAATTGCAGAGGTGTTATTTTGAAAGGTTTGTGATTTTTATCACAAAAGATTGTTTCTTTTGATTTAATCGTTGAAACACATAAAAGCCAAACACAAGAACAGTAATAAAGCAAATTCAGTTTAATTTTATGAAAAACATTGACTATAAAATCTTCATTGCAGACAAATCAGGTAGGATGAGCACCCTTTCTTAAAACTACATTCTGAAGTAGCTTAAGAAAACAGTCCATTTCAAACAGGCAGGTTGAGATCAGGCCCTGTACGAGAACTTTCTAACTTCTAGCACTTTGTGGTGTCCACTGTGGTGATGAGTGTATTAAGTTGACTTCACATTTTGTCAAAGAGATTTCGCTGGAGCACGCTGGACGTCTTCTTCTTCTCCAAAAAGCAAAGGTTCTTCAGCTCTTCTTCTCCATCAATCATCAGTCCTCCAGACTCCCTTTGATGAGGTATCCACTGAAAGTGATGTAGACGTCCACGTCGTCACTGTACACGGCGTTCTCCCTCTCCCTCTTGTACATCCGGACCCACACCTCGTCCTCCAGCTCCAGCTCCAGCAGCAGACTCTGGCTCTGCATGATGGAGCGGTCGCTGGGCTGGGCGTACACGATGGCCTGCTCTTTGTCGTTCCTCATGATGTGGACGTACGTCTCCTTGAAGTTCCACGTGTGGATGTTGACGTTGAAGAAGTAGATCCCTGGGACGTGGCAGAGGAACTTGCCCTCGAACATGTTGAAGTGTCCGTCGAGGTTTACGAAGACCGTGTCGAACACCAGCGCCTGGTAGGACTCCAGGCTGTGCAGGGATTTGCGACGGCCCACGGAGAAGGCAGAGTGCTGGACTTTACAGGCGTCTCCTGGAAGACCTGCTTGGCCCTTGGTGCCTTCTGAGCCTGTGGGCCCCCTGGAGCCTGGGGGGCCTTCAGGTCCAGCTTTACCTGGTGTTCCTCTGTCGCCTCGTTCTCCTCTGTCACCTACACAGAGGGATAGTGGTCAGACTTCTTCGTAATACAAGAGAGGAAGAGATTATAATGCTCACAAGAGACGGAATGAAAGTAGAAAAGGTAGAAAGAGGCTGATAACACATTATTTCATATCTTCAATAATTCAAGTTCTATATATTAGATTTTATTTGTGTTTTCTTTTTACGCTTATTATATGTTATTACAGTTATTACTCGTTATTTGGAATAGTTTATGGTTAAACTGTAAAATATCAAGTGTAAATGACAATTTTCTGTCTTGAGTGTCTGATAACAACATCTTGGGAGCTGTTGAACAGTTTAAAGATTGTCTCTATATATATCAGCCAATATAACAAAATATACAGTAATATATATAGTTTGTCAATAGCAGACAAAAATCAACACTTTCTGGGCTCCATTCAACATAAGAGGGAGTGGACCTCATCATCTCTCTGGAGTCTCACTCCCTGGATGACTTCATGTCTAGAAAAGGAGCTGAGCCCTTTTTTCTTTGCTTCATTTGCAAATTGTACTAAAATCCACATAATGTTCTTCTGAGAGTGACAGAATTATTTTCATTCATTTATATAAAGTAAGTCTCATGTTTTGACAAAATTGAAACTATAACACATGTTTTTCACCACATGAGTAAGTCCAGTGTCCGGTTCGATTCCCTTTGATCTACCTTTGAGGATGGTCATGTTGATGTAGGTGCGGACCTCTGGCACATGATTGAACCCAGCTGTGGTGGGCTGCTCTCCGCTGCCCTCTGCTGGCTCCAGGTCATCACAGCAGTGCCTGCAGAGGACAAGGGGAGACCTCGGGGGAGGCACCAGGTCCGCCAGGGAGGAGAGGGACAGAATGAGGAGAACTCCCAGCATGGCTGTGTCTACAGAGGAAATCATCACAGGTTTGAACGGGCCGCAAACTTTGAGACGTTTTAAGTTTGTGAGCATTTCTACTGGTGGAGTGGAGCAAGTTGGATCAGTCCAGGTTACTGGAAACCAGAAGGCAGGGTGGTCCACAGCGTTTAAAAGCCTGTAGTAATAGTATTAGTCCATATACATAAAACATGATCTTATCTAAGTTGTTAGCTGCACCTGTAATGAAGACATATTCAATTTATAAACCACAATCTAAATGTCAGAGGTTCAGCAGCTGCTCAGAGACTCAGATCGTTTTCTTTCTAGATGTCGTTCCCAGAGCGCTGGAAAAGAGGAGGAGGAGGAATCTTCCTCCCGGAGCCAGAGAAAACAGTTGTTACCCAAAGAAGAAGCAGGAGTCTGGAACTGTGGCAAAACAAATCAAGGGAAAATTCCACATATTTCTTTATGATTTGCTGATGTGTTGAATGTGGAATAAACTCTAGAATATTTCTCTCTGTAGAGACAGTTCACAGAGTTGAGAGTGACGCTGATGCACTTCTCATCCAAATCCCACAAGGTTAAGAATGTGACATAATAATAGTCGACAAGGATCATAAATCACCTGAGGAACGACCCAGCAGACATCCCATAATTTAACAACTATTAAGCTTAACTCCTCACAGCGATGAATTTAAACCAGAGAAAGTCGGCAGAGTAACTTTTTTTTCCCGCCCAGGCTGAGAATGTTTGGGTGGAAACGTTCTGAAACGTCTGCCAGACTCCGGTGATTAGACGTGTGTGTGCTGCTGTGTTTACATACATGTAGAACAGCTGGATCCAGTTGCATCCTGCACACATGACTGGGTTTACATGTGCTCAATAAGAGACCTCACACAGACACACACACACACACACACACATCTATCAGAGGTTAACTAACCTAATTATGGTTACAACTACAAAGATGCACAGTATAGCTCCAAAGAGATATAATAACTATATAAACAAAACAACTAGAAAGAGACTCTCTAGATGTCATACAAAGTCAATGCAAAGACACAATTAGATGCTAGAATCACACAAATGAGGAGAAACAAACTCTCCATGTAGAAACAACGTGCTCTGCAGCTGCTAAATTCACATTCAATGTAAATACACAGTTTTTTTAATTAGTGAAGTGGAAACCTGCTGCTGTGTTAATGTTCTGAGGAGATCTGCAGAGTGAACCACAGACGCTCAGTCAGTGGGTTTGAAACGGCTCCTGAGCGAAGATCTTACATAACTGTTCATGTGGAAAAACCCTATTTGGACTGGAGGCTTGTACATTAAAGGTATACGATCCTGAATGTTCATATACATGTATGAACTCTTCTGTCTCTGGGCATCTGTATGCATGCTGATGTTTTATCACTTTAATATACATGTGTAGAGATATACCTTTATCTTTTTTTTTATTGTATATCCCATAAGCACAAGTTAATACAAGCAGGGGCAAGATGCAGCAATGGAAGCTCTGGAGTGTGCATGGAGAAGATCATGCATTAGACTCTACAGCATATTAAAGGTTCATAGTGCAGAACAGACTCTAATGAAGTTCAAACCCAACACTCCCATTCAGCGCTCATGCAACCATCACATCATATCTGAATGAATCTCACCTCGTTCACGTCTGTGCAGCCGCTGAGGAGACGAAGGACGGAGGAGAGAAGTTCCCGAGTCAGCCCCCCCCCCTCCTCCTCCTCCTCCTCCTCCTCCTCCTCCCTGTGTCTCTGTGTCAGAGGTTTCCCACAGATCCCTCCAGTGGACAAAGTCTCATGGAGACGCAGCCAACAAGTGTTTGTCCATTGATTTGACAGTAAAAACCTGGGTGGTGGGGGGGACACTTTTATGTCTATGAAACAACAGCTCCTGAAGATACAGAAATCTGCTGTAACAGCAGCAAAAGGTAGAAAATATGTTGTTTCTGAATATTTTGTTTGGGGGACCTCCCCAGAGGTCATGGAAAGTCCTGGTCTGCATTTCCTCTGTGCTGAATTCCTCCATGCCCCCCTGCATGAGCTGCAGCTGCAGGACGAGAGACAGAGAGAGAGAGAGAGAGAGAGAGAGAGAGAGAGAGAGAGAGAGAGAGAGAGAGAGAGAGAGAGAGAGAGGGAGAGGGAGAGACATAGAGAGAGGGAGAGAGGGAGAGAGGGTATTGCCAAAGCAAAAGATGCAGGAGAGCAATGTGAATTATTCTTCTGTGTGTTCTCAGATCTGATTCAGTCCTTTAATGCTTAGTTCTGAGAGGGAGGTGATGTGTAAAGCTCGATGGCAAATAAGAAAACACAACAAAAAATCCTAGAAATACGACAGCAGATAAGAAAATGATGACAAATGAGAAACCTTCACGACAACTATAAATCGAATCACACAACAGCGAACAAGAAACATTTATGATAAGGCATAAAACACGACAGCAGATAAGAAAACACATCCACAAATGGTTTGGTGAAATGATTCCATGCATCTTCCTGTCGCCTGCACATAGAACCCAGAGAGAACCAGAGGGGGGTTGAGGCAGGATTCGTGTGAACAGCTGTTGGACATTATCGTCTTCAGGTCCTGAGGGTCCAGGTTTCATAGATTGTTTTGCTGCTGCATCACGAGAACATTCCTTTGTGGTTTTTTGTTCTGCCCGATGTAAACGATTATGCATCTGAAGCCACCTGAAGCCAGCTCCCAGTCAGAAGGAGTCAGACTCTCATCGTGGTTCTGTCCTCTCCCTGCGCCGGCTCTTCTTTCTGCAGTCCAACACCACAAGTCTCATTCAACTCCGAAATCAAGCAGCTGCTTCATCTCACAAACATCATCTCCACGACTGGAAACTTTATTTTGTTTATTCTCAAAACCAAACCTGCATTTTCATCTCAAACATATTGTTAGTGGCAGATATAATTATGGGGGAATTCAGATTTGGACGACAGAAAAGTCCAAACCTTAAAGCGTTCTTGTGGCAGAACAAAGAGGATGGACAGCTGCCTCACGAGCATCTGAAATAACTTCTTTTTTTTCCAGTGCTAACAAGAGTATGAGCACAACCATGTGGTTCTAAATCCCTCTCTGCAGGCAGACATGTCAGTGTATTAAGTTACCATGTGTTTCATCTACAGTAGCAGATGAGTTTCAGACGATGGATTTGTTTGGAGGCCAATTTTCAATCAGGAGCTGAAGTCATTTCTGAATAGATGGAAAACAGTAGCTGGATGTTTTGTCTTGTTTGTTTTCCATTGGTCAAAAAACCCACAACAACCACTATACATTTTACTTTTGGTCTGAATGGGAACAGATAGAATCAGCATTCTCTTACTGGTCAAATGACGGCAGAGGACGCAGGTTTCACACAGTGTTTACCTGTGTTTTAAAAAAAGAGGTATCACCGTTTTAATTCTATTTATTTCATCTAATAATCTTCAGATGAAACAACTGGATGCTTAACACATGTTGTCAAGAACAGTGACACGTGATGTGATGTGCGAAGCTGTTGTGAAATGGAAAGAAGACACTGATGAAAAGCTTGTTGTCTGTGAGGTGAACGGATGTCACTGGTTGAGTTAAATGTCAAACCACACTCTAATACACACACTCACACACACGCAGACACACACACATACCTCCAGGCCCACCTGACAGGACATGTAAACACTTGAAACAACACACACTCACACTCACACTCTCACACACACACAAATGAGGGCGTTTCACACACTCTCTGTCACACGGGCTCATGTGCCCACCTCGCAGCCCTCGTTCCACGCTGACACAGGAAGTGATGGGTGACCCATTTCTACCAGAGCTTTTATTTAGTTTGGTCTCTACACAGATGTCAACGAGTGCAACGGAAACACACACAGCACGTGTAGAGCAGCAGCATCAGTCTCTCAGCTTGCCTCCTCTAGAGCTGAAACTGCACATGACTCTCTAACTAGACTACACAGATCACATGTTGAATGATCTCACAGGGATTCTCCTGGAATTTGTCAGATAGATTTATTGCTGAATGTGGTCTGTAGTTCTTTGATCGTGAGATAGCCTCGTTTACAAGGCTCAGCAGACATCGAGGACGACCTGCACATGGGGCCAGCCACAGGCCAGGCCGCGAAGTTACTGTACACATCTTCTTCCTCCTCCTCCTCCTCCTCCTCCTCCTCCTGCTCCTCATCCTCCACTTGGCTTTCTGAGCATATCTTATTGAGACCAGGGAGATGAAGAGGGGACAGGGCAGAGGAGGGAAGGCACAGCCAGGAAGGAGGATGCAGAGGGAGGATAAGAGGAGGTGAGCTCGGGGGATCATCTGAGACCTCGTCCCCTTCTGCAGCCATGCTCGTCCCGTCCGACTTGTCCTCCTCGTCTTCCTGTCCGATGCCGAAGCCCGAGTCCGGGCTCTGCGGCTCCCTCTTCAGACGCTCGTAGGCCGAGGAGGTGAGGGAGGGGCAGAGGGCGAGGTGCAGCCGGTGCTCGTTGTGCAGGTTGTGGAAATCGTCCTGGTAGGTGAAGTAGATGGGGTTGGGGTCAGTTCGGGCCACGCTGCTGGAGGTGCTGGACATGAAGTAGCCCATGTTGGAGAAGCAGGAGGAGGAGGAGGAGTCGTCCACAGCTTTGCTGGTGTCAGAGCCGGCGGAGGGGAAGCCCCCGATGTGGAGCAGAGCGATGGTGGAGCTGGAGGAAGAAGAGGCGGGGGGGGACAGAATCCCAGCCGTCACACACCTCCACCGGGGAGATGTGATCTCCCGGCTGAGCCATGAAGTACGATTCAGAAGCCGACAGAGGATTCAGCCATTTCTGAGGAAGAAGAAACGATTTAAAGAAGAAAACACACGACAGTAGAGAACATTACTTGAATCTGAATTTGTTCTGATAACGTGTGTGTGTCTGTGTGTGTGTGTGTGTGTGTGTGTGCGTCAGTGTTGCCTGGAATTCAAGCAAAAAACCACAACAAAAAGCATGTTTTTTTTCTGTGGTTTAAAAGAGAATTTCTCTAATCTGTGACTGCGGCTGCAACTCTCTGCTCTTATAAATAGATTTGGTGAAAACACCTGCAGTTACTGAAGCACGATTTTGAGATGTAGAGATAAGTTTATTTTTACCTTGAGATTTCCTCCTTGGACAGAGTGGACGCTGTGGAAGTAGTTGGAAGGGTTTGGCACCGGCTTCACTTTGAGACGCCTGCAGCAGCTTGAAGAGAACAAATTATATAAGAAACACCAGAGCAAAAAAAAAGATGTAGGACATGACGGCTCCCCAAAACATCTGGATCGCCCCCTGGTGGCTGACTGCAGTGCAGGTCATAAAGCACCCCTCCTCCATGTAAGTGGACGGGACATGGCTCTAACTAAAAAGTCGGAATGCACTCCAAACTTTTTTACCTAACCAAAGATGTTTTTTGTCATTTTGTTTGTTTGTTTATTTGATATTCTAGATGAGCACGAGTTAGCCCTACGTGCTAATTTCCATCTGTCGACCCTAACCAGTGTTCACTCATCTTATATAATTGCAAATATCAATGGATGCAGTGCAGCACCGTTATCTGACATATTCTGGTTTAATTCTTGCACAGTGGGATGAAACACGGTCCAACTTTAATTAGTCATTGATGCAAACACAAACCAACACACAGTTTACTCACCCCTTGTGCACACAACTCAAGTAAAAGACCAGAACTACAACAAGGAAACCCACGGGCAGCATCACGGCCCACATGATCAGCTGCGTCCGCGGCAGAAGCCAATCTGAAACAGAGAGGTGATATTCCAGTGAGTGAAACGCAGGCCACAGCCGCCCATGTTGGTTTTCCTGCGCAGGATTTGGGAACTGCTCTCTTTTGCTGGTGTGGTGCGTGTGTGTCTCATGCTGTTACCTTGCTCGTGTGTTATGGTCCAGGACGTTGTGGGACTCCAGTTGCTCCAGTGGCTGCTGTGCTTGCGGACGGGACTGACTCTCACTCGGACCTGGTAGTGGCCCTTTGGCTGCCGACCAGGTATTTTTAACTGCTGCTCTTGTGTGAACAAATTACTGACCTCCTGTTAACACAATACAATTTGGCTAGAATTAGTCTCAAGTGATTTTCGTGATTTAACACCCGGATCAGCAGCGCTGGTTCAGCTGCATTTATTTTTGAACGAGATACGTGTGAAACCGAGCACAACCTTTATGCTGCAGACAGATATTCTTTATAAACATGCAACATTAAGAGTGGAAGGGGATATTTACATGTATGAAAACATGCATACATGCTTTGAATATTTGTCACTATCAAACTGAATAATAAAACCATGTCAAACCACAAAGGGAATAAATCAACAAATTGATTATAAATTAATCCTAGTGATGTTTTCACTAATGTGTTTTATTTAAATTGTACAAATTGTTGCTTTCTCACCTTCCACATCTGCTGTTTCAGTTTGATCTGAACCTGGAAGTTAAAGGCGATGAAGAAGCCTGAGAGAGGACTGCCTGGACTCCATGATATGAAGGTCTCATTGGCAGTGCTGTTGACGACAGGAACCCCTGGAGGATTCATTTTAACTTTACGTGCGCACACACACACACACACACACACACACACACACACACACACACACACACACACACACACACACAGAAATACCAGTTGAACAATCTACTTTTCTAAGTTTCAGGATCAACTCAAAGGTTTAATAATTTCCTGCTGAAGAAGTAAAAGCCACTCACTGTGTTTGTTTGGCTCATACTCAAGGTTTTCCAACAACTTGCCGTCACACTCGATGCTGATATTGCAGAAATCATAATTGTTGAAATCCTATAGACATCCATAACAAAAGAAGGAAATAGCATGTGAGGGTCAGTAAGGGGTTTCTCTATGGGGCGTAGAGCGAGAGCTTGGCGAAGGTCCAAGGCTTCGCTCCCTACACACCACAGATATGAAACTGCATGGGCAGGAAATACTGATTGTTTAGGAACTAGCAGATTCAAGGATCTGTAGGGGTTTAAATTGTGACTACAGGAAATGAGACCTCAGAATATAAGAGGTTGTTGTATTGGTGAATTTGGATTTTCTAGATGGCAAGCTCCAATAGATATTCAGTATGAGACATCGAAGGGCTCCTGAAAACTTTCTTCACTGACGGGCAGCAGATTCTCCACAACAATGTGGGTCTGTTCTATTTGTCAGGGCCGTCTCTTCCTGATAACACTTTTTTCATGATGGCTGAAGAAAGAATAACAATGAAAAACTTTAGAGATTCTAAATTCGAAAGTTATGAACGTTTCTTATGAATATCGGGGACTTACTAGGTTTTCGAAGGCAAACGTACAGCCTGGAGGAGACGATTCGTGAGATTTCAGCTTGCAGCTCCGACTAATTATACGTATAAAGCAACAGAAAATGACCAATGAATCCTTCAGACTTGAGACAGTGGTGATGTTATCAAGTTTTCATCTTCTCATGGAAGCACCTGAGCAAATACAAGTTACACTGGCAGAGTTAAATAATATATCTGTAACGTCTCACATAATGTTTCTGGAGTTCCTTGTGTGGTTCTCCAAGAACCAGACTTTCTTTGTACCGCGGATCCAGCAGTCGACACCAGGAGCCACCGGAGAGCTGCTCCACGTGCAGCTGACGTTTCGGACGTAGTCGTTCACGCAGGAGAGTCCTGGAGCTCCAGAGACACAGCAACAGACACAACAACAGACAGGACGAGAGAGTTAGATACATGGACATTTAGATAGACACACAACAATAGGTTTTCCAATAAGTTAATATTCAAATTGTCCGTAAAAACATTCTTACTTGGTGACTCTTTGTGGGAGTTGGCTGCGCCGGCTGAAAACAGGACTATGAGGGGCCACAGCATCTCCATGACAACAATATGACTGCAAACAGAGATCAACAAACTTTTATGCACATCACAAACAAGTGTTGACACATTAAACTATATTAAGAGACAAATGCTGAGAAAATGGAAGTGGACATTATAAAGAAGACGTGATCAAACTGTTCTGAGGAACTGGATTATTGTTTGTTTAAACTTGTCTCTGACTCAAAGTGAGAGTTGTGAAAGCTCGGGCAGGGTGATAACTACCACTCCTGTTTCTGCATCTATTCTGAAAGTCGTTTTATTGAAACCGAATAAGCAACCGTCATCTGCATAGAGTCGTAGTTTTGCTCAGAGAAAACAGTACTAGATCCACTCTGAGCAGAATACTCATTTTAAGATGACAGTAGTGAAACTCGGTGGAACAACATGGGGCACCTGTGCCGGTGCTCTATTAACTGTGAGTTACAGAAACAGCTTCCTGTCAGCCATACTGGTAATATGTGATGTATTCCACTGTGGCTGATTATGAACTATCGGCTAATGAAACCATGAAGAACAGAAGCAGAACGGACATATACAATCGTCATGTAGACCCATGAGCCGAAGAAGAGAAACCTATCATCTTCATATGTTGTCTCCAGTTTGAGTCATCAATCATCGTTTTTTTTTCTGCCAACGTCTGAACTGAGTGGGACTTTGCGAAAGTTGCATCAGTGCAAACGATGATTCATGATTTTAAAATAATTCCACCATCCGCTCGGGAAATCAACATATTACACCTGCAACGGCTAAAAGGTGTGAAAATATACAAGTTATCCGTGCATTCAAGTTTCAAATACATGAAAATATCGACTGACGTTCACATCATTCATGAATTGTTATTATTGAACAATAAAAGGTGAAACTCTACCTCATTGGGTCTTGGTCAGTAGAGGCAGCAGGGCATCCCAGAGAGGGAATACATTGTCCTCGTCACCGCTTGACCGATGCCTTGGGGGATTTTCTATTCTTCTGTTTCTGTATCTCCCCCTTTTCTTTCTTTCTGTCTGTCCCCTCTTCTTCTACTGGCACATCTCTACCTCTCTCTCTCTCTCTGACACTGACACTTATCCCTCCGTCTCCTCATTCTCGCTCTGCTCTCTTCTTTTAAGTGCCCAGCAAAAAATTTTTCACTTTTAACCACAGCGGGTGTCTGGGGCTTACAGGAAGCTGTGTATTGAAGCTGTTTGTTGAAGCTGAGAGAGCGAGAGAGAGAGAGAGAGAGAGAGAGAGAGAGAGAGAGAGAGAGAGAGAGAGAGAGAGAGAGAGAGAGAGAGATAGAGAGGTGGTGGTGGTGGGGCAAGGTGTGTATGCACCTGAACTTTATCTAAATCTTTCATCACAATGGACAAAATTCAGTCATCTTATGTTATTCATTAATAAAACTCCACTGATGAGGTTCAGGTACAATCTGCACCTTTTTAAATGGAATGAGCTGAAATGTGATTCCCTGTTTTAAAACTGTTTGTTTTGAATCTCTGGTGTTTTTCTGGATTCTTGCACGTGTTTGAATTCCTTGTTGTGTCGTCTGTATTTGCAGACTGTACTGCAGAGCCCCATCCTCCTGCTCAGCACCAGCAGCAGCTCGACCTGGACCCCATCATGGCTTTAAACGTAATAATTGTACTGAAAACAAGAAATACAAAGCAGAAACACCACATCCTGTTTCAATCAGAATGTAAAGAAACCGGCACCTTGTCCTGTGAAGGGAAGTTTATGCCAATAAAACTCAGCTGAAAGTGAAGATTCAGAGGATGGCAGACTTGCAACCGTGGGGGTTATTTAAGACGCACACACACTCACAAACAGTCGCAAGACAAAAGTTGTACGGCACAAAACCACTGCTGCTACAGCCACAACCACTGCGAACACACGTAAAGTCTCAGTGCATCTATAGAGGAAAGAGGGTCTGGAGTTAAAGCAGCAGGCGCATCTTCACTCAAAGGTCAATAAAAAACTGTCCTAGCCACAGATTTCCTCTAATTGTCAGTTGGCTTGTTTTGTCCATCACTGTTCATCAATGAAGCTCATGTTTGAGACAGGGCGATACAGAGGAAGGAGACGGTACAGAAGGGACATACTTAGGATGAAGGGTATTTATTTATCTTTGTGCAATAGGGAGGATAGTTCCTTTTGGCAGCCATGACACAGACAATACAATCTTATGGGGAAATCGCGACGGTCGGTGAAAAGGCAAATAAAAGTATTTTACTGGTGAAAAAATTACGTTTAATGGACATTTCATGCAGTTTAAGAACATACGGCCCAGATTGAAACATTTTGGAATTCCCCTGTAAAGTGTGGTGGAAAACACAACTTAGGTGTGCTCCTATTTATCCATCTTCTCGGTGATAATAGCCATTCACTCAGTAACTCCTTGTTCAACGATATCGTGTTCGGTTGAGAGTTGATAAATTATGGGGAAGAGGGCCAAATGATAAAGGTGAACCAAAAACACTGAGCCCTTGGGGTGAGATGCTTATGCTCTAGTACCTAAAGGTGTTTATCTCAGTCTCAAAGTTCAAGTGAAGGCTATTGAGCAACAGTAAACCACAATGCATTCACACATACAACAACCGGTTGCAACACAATATACATGAACTCAGCTGTCAGCGTGCCTGCATGGTTTGGGTGCCTGGGGTAGGTTCAGGCCTGCAGTGGGGCCAGAGCACCGCCACCCCCGTAGTTCCTGCAGCGAGCGAGGCGTCAGCATCAGCCAGCGGTGGAGAGAGAGAGAGAGAGAGAGAGAGAGAGAGAGAGAGAGAGAAGAGCAGCAGGGGGTTGGTGTGTGTGCAGAGGTTGTTCAGGAGGAAGAAGACCGTGCAGCGCTTGTTGAAAGGTCAGAGTCCGCCATGTCTGAGGCAGGAGGACGAGCTCAGAGATGTTTACAAGAAGAGTCTCCATCAGCAGACCACAAAGAGAGAGGGCTCAGTGGTGTAGAGGTGAGAAAAATAATTTAAAAAAAATGAGGACAAAGGATTCTCACCTTTTACAACCTGAAGCTCAATAACAAAAATAAAACCTTCATTCAACTCTGGAGGTTTATTCTTTTAAAAAGAATCAAGAGAAGGTGAAACTACAGCAGCTCTCAGAGTTCAGCGAGTCAACGGAGGAAGAAACTGACCTGATCCAGTTAATGCATATAAATACATGAAAACCGTTATAGATGAAAAACTCTGTCACTGCATTTCTTCTGTCCACTGCATCTTTCAACTCCATCGTTTACATGTATTGTGCTTTTAATTAGTTTGATCTATTCTATTTACTTATTTTGTTCTTTATAACTTGTTTGTACAAGTTCTTTTAAAATAGAATTGTTTATCAATCCAGGACATATTCATTTCATTTGAGATTACTTACAAGTGCATTGTACTTTCCTCCATTTAAATTCCACCTGCAGTAATGTAGCTTAATCTCCTTGTAGCCATATTCTCTTATTTTTATCTTTACTTTATTCAGCACAGTGGCTCATTCACTTATCTATACTCTTTTTTCCAACCTTGAAAGGTTTGAAAACTTCTATATAAATTCAGTGCATTATTATAATTTATCAATTAAGTAGCTTAGCCATAAATTGTATAGTAGTGAAAAAGCAAAACCATTCCCTGGATCTTGTGTGAATCTTGGTTTCCTGCGTTTTTATAAAGTGCCTTTAAGCAAGGCACTCTAACAGAGGTCAACATTAAGCATAAACAATATAACATCGTGGCGCGAATCCTTTAAACTTCCGATACTTATCATCGCTGCTACAGACTCTTCATGTAGGTCTGACCTGAGAGGAGAAGCAGCAGCTTGTGACAAAAAGCAAGTTTCAGTGGTTTGTGTTGAAACCACCTCCATTCTGCTGCATTTACACATCACACACAGCCTCAATTAACCCTTCAGCTGCCGCCAGCTTCCACCGTGCAGCTCCTGTACTTCTAGATCCAGAAGGGACTGTGAGATTCATGTTTACACTCATTACTATTTCATTCTCAGCTCGGAAAAACAACAGATCTCAGAGTTTATTGAAAACAGCATTAGAAAGGTACTTTTCATATTTGTCTATTTATATCCATGCACACACACACACACACACACCCTCTGTAGCAACTAAATGATTATAGCACATAGTCTGTAGTCATAATCATCCTTTATGGTAAAGCAGCAGCTGAACAACATGTACGGTAGCGTGTCACACTTTGTGTTTTTGCATTTCCAGAGTAACTGATGGTGTGAATCATCAGGGTGTAGTGTGTGTTGTGGTCTCGGGGTAGGAAGTAAGACCTCATTTTGCGGTGCCCCTTTTTTCCATTTCCGTCAGTATCTTGCTGAGCTTCTGGTTCGTGATGTTTCTCTCTGTCCACTGGACTGCAGATGAGCCACCGCAACGCACAGTAGAAACACACGTCTTTAAAACAACAACAACAACATCATCAGAACAACCGCAGCTGGTTTAAATAGATTACACTCACCAATTTCATCTGTCCTGTGTCCGAACCAGAGACGGGGGTCGGGGGGCCAGGCAGCCACAGGGGGGCTGATGTACGAGTCCTGGCTGAGGGATCTCCATTTGACAGGAGCACCTGGAGGAGGAGGGTTCAGCCGGTTGAAGGAAAGATGGGATAAGAGTCTAATAAGAGACTGATGCTAGGTTGAGGCTCAGTAATATTCTAATATCTGCATTTTAACATCCTCAAATGGAATAAGTTCACATCCAGATGTTTAAGCACATAGGGGTTTCCAAAATATTTCATAAAATATAAATATATAGGGATGCATATACATGTTTACCTCCTCCGTCTACAGTAAATAACCATAATTAAGAAAACAACTTAAATAAGGGATGCTTGTCTCACAAATGATCAGTTCAGATCAGAGCCAGGACAGGAGACGTGACTGTGCATCGTCTGAATCGCTCTGTGTCGAGTCCCTGATCTGATCCGTCCAGATGTTCAGGACTCATGACTCAATAAGGATTTGAGGACTGCAGGCGAGGACTATTTCTTTTTACTTTTATCATTTGGCTTTGGCTATTGACCATTATAGTAGTAATGTCCCATTGCGTCACAGAAACACCTTTTATAAGATCAAGGCTCACATGTTAATAGGCTGTAATATTGTTTATAAAAACACGTTTCCAGGCAGAGCAGCAGAAGCTTTGGAAGCTGGGAGAGTCAACAGAGGCTGGACACTGATGCACAGACCTGGAAATACATTGGATCTGAGACAGCGGCTCAAGCTGTGATAGCTGTGAAGCCTGGAGGAGGCAGATCCAGGATCAGCCCAGTGAGGCAGGGACAGAGGTGGCACCGCGGGGCTTTCTACTGCCCTCACCTGCAGCACAGCGGAGTTCAGAGGAAAACATAACTAACAAAAGAACTGTGTACTAACAACCTAAAACAGAGAGAGAGAGAGAAAAAAAACTATTTTCTCACCTGAGCCTTCACTTGTTTGTGTTTTTGACCCACTGAGGTCATAGCGAGAGAAACCACAGGGGGACAAAGCTAAACAAAAGGTGTTGAAGGTGTTAGATTTCTTAAGAATGTCGTGCAAGAAACCCGAGAGCACGGCATCGAGTTTCGACTTCGGACAGAGAGAAGAGAGAGAGAGAGAGAGAAAAAAGAAGAAAAGTCGAGAAAGGGGGGATATGAAATAAAAAAAATGTTGACATTTGAAAATACTTGTGCAATATCTTGGTCACAGAAAAAAACATGTTATTCAGCGCTGTCTCAATGTCAAGGAAACATTTTAAGAGCAGAGTCTGAATTCTCAGTTTGATCTGTTTTGATCGGAAACTTTGGAATTCACTGAGAAACACACAAATATTTATAGATGCTCTCCACTAAAGATCTGCTTTAAATAAAAAGGATTTAATACTATGAGGATAAAACAAAAACTCCAGGATAAAACTTCATTTACATAACAAATCTAAAAAGATAAAATAAAAAAACTATTTTTAAAAAGCCGTTTTATAAAGATGTAGTTTTGCTGATGGACAGAGGGAGGCTGTTCGGCTGTGGAGGCCGATCAGTGATGTTCTACCTCCCTCTGGCTCTAGTGCTGCTCTGGTTACCGAGAGCAGCAGCCGCCGGTTAGAAGAACTAAGAGTAGAGACAGTGAAGCTACCGAGGTGAGGTCAGAGGGATTTGTGAATTAGTAGATTTGTGAATCGTCCATGTAAAAATGTAAAGATAAAGATAATGACCTTGACCCTCTGGTTAGATGCTAATTGAAAACAGTAAAGGGCCAATGAGTCTAACACCACGTTTCCCCATTTCCACCCACACAACTTTAGAGACAAAAAAAAACACATACCAATATTTTGTTCTTTTATTCAACTTTATTACACAATTTGATGCCATTTATTGTGTTTTTGTTCTAATACCACACACAAATGTCAACTGGCTAAAACAATATAAAACATAACTTCCACAATTTGTCATTATTTATATTATGTACATGCACTCATATATTCAGAGGCAAAAAAAGAAAGAAAAGAAAAAACAATCTCAGGCCTTCGCTTCCTCCCAAGTGCACTTTATTTAGCTTTTCATTTCAGAGGCTGCTCCGATGAGGATCCTTCGGCCACACCGACTCGTGGATGGACCCCGTGTCTGGATTTTATGATGTTGACATTAATTTTTGTACGCTTTACAGGATAAAAAGAAAAACACACAGGGAAACTATTCTAATTAATTTTTTACTGGCGGTCAGAGTGACCTTGGGCTCACCGCTGTAACTGACAAACTGTCTCACTCCCTGTTGGATTCACAAAAAGAATCTTAACCCTAAGTTCCTCTTAGTTTCACTGCATTAACATGACGACTGAAGCTCACAGGAGGAAGACAAGCCAAGCCCCCCCCACACACACACAGGGCCCAGTTATCATATGCTGCGCTTCCTTCTCGGAGGTGGACAGAGCGCCACTTCCTACCCACGTAACTGCTACTGCTTTGCTTGAAATCAACATTGAACAACTTTAATGGAAGGTCTGATGTGATCGGACGAGAGGAGGGATGACGAGCACACAACAAATGGATTGTCGTACACTGTATTTGTGACTTTGTGCCAGTTTAAACCCATATTCATGAAACACAACCTGCTATATTCCCAGGGATTTTATTAACAACTGAAAAGTTACAGAAACACTCTTCCTCAGCCACAACGGACTCCACATTACACTGAGAGGGCTTTTTGAAATGAAATCGTATTTCTACAGCACTGTCCCATGACTGACGTCCTAATGGAGGCACGAGAGAGAGCTCTGAAGTTCTCAGGACAAAAGTGGGGATGATGTGAATTATACAAAAGAGTAAACAAATAGTAAAGTTCACGTTGACAGCAGAGATCTACAGTTCAGGATCATCGGCTATGGATTAAAACGCATAAATATTTCTGCGAGATGGGTAAAAGTATGATCTCTTGTTGTTTAAAAGAGAGAACGAAAGAACAAAAGGGAGAATGAAAGAAAGAAAGAAAGCTGTCTTCTGTGTAATAGTATAATAATATGATAATACTCAAAGCTGGATTCTTATTGGAGTGGTCCTTCAGGTGTCGCTTGCCTCCTGTTTGTTTGTGACCATCAGCTCAGGCAGCTCTGGCAGGATGGAGGCCAGCCCTCCTCTCTATGTGGGGGCAAACTTCTTGGCCTGTGCCCGTACCCGCTTCTCATAGTCCATCCTGTTCTGACTGAAACACAGAGATAAAAGACATATTAAAACCGGCTAACATTCATTTTAAAGGATTCAACTCCAGAGCTGCTTTCATACAAGCACTGTTTTGTCCTCAGATTTACAGCAGGAACAGTATGTGACTGCACAAAAGGTGATCTGCACATTTTCTGCCAACCCCTTTGGAAAATATGGGCTCATCAGAAGTAAAAAAAAATGTCCAAAAAAATACACCACGAGCGAGTGGGTGTGTTAACGACACTTCTCAATCATGACGGACATGAAACCGAGAAAAGGCTGCAGATGTGGAAATGGCATAAAAAGAGCTGAGGGTTCAAAAACGGGTGACAGTTGTTTTGACTCTGCTAAACATGCTTCAACTGCAGATACACTCACCAGTAAATCGTGTAGGCTTCTGCTTGTGCTGGGTCTTGAATGTTCGGCTCATTCAGCAGCTCCTGGATCCCCAACAGGATCTGAACACACAGGCAACAGTTCTCCAGTCACAGTCCAGTATGTGTGGTAGGGTTTTTCCAGTATTAGCATGGTTGCGCGAGTACAAACCTGTTTGATGGTGATGGCTGGCCTCCAGTCCTTGTCCTCCTCCAGGATGGACAAACACACGGTGCCTGAGGGGTAAACATTCGGGTGGAATATCGGTGGCTCAAACTTGCCTGAGAGAAAAAACAGTGAAGAGAAAACAGGGGTCAAATACTCGTTTTGTGAATATCACCAGAATTAAGAACAAGAGTTTTATTACATAATTGAAAAATTGCACTTTTCCTAAATCCCCAGATAAAATAAATTAACCCTTAAAACAAAAAAGATATGTCATCTTGTACTCTGCATGAGGTGCAAACAGACAATCATCTCTATGGAGACACTTGCCCTCCAAAATAAAATGAAACCGTGCACACTCATACTCACATTTGGGTGGTGAGGACGGGTAGTCATCTTTGAAGAGCATTCGCAGTTTGTAGAGTCCTCCCTCCCACAGGGTCTGGTGACAGAACGAGGACATGTTGAGATTAAACAACTGCAGAGAGACTGAGACGCACTTTGTTGTGAACACGGCTCCAGGAGGTGAACAGACGACCTTCAGGCTACAAACACCGTGGATATGTCTCTGTTTCGAGTTTAATTTGAATTTCTGGGTTTAGGGAAACTCAGACGACACCACAGGAGAAGTTTCTGTTGTTGTGTAACCATTTATTTCAATTGTATTTAGATTTGGCTGCAACAGAGTTTACCCCTGAACCTCCAGAAGTGTTTTGTGGACTCAAACCTTTCACCCACCACCTCCATCGGCATTTTGGTAAAACGTGACATTTAAAGTTTGAATTATCGATTTAAAACTTGATCTGGACACCAGGATAACACCTACTCCTTTCTTCCCAGGAATGGCGCACTCCCAGTTCATCAGATTCATGGTCCCGTCCGGATTCTTAGTGGGAACGGCAACGAAACCCTGCGGACACAGAAAAAACACGTAGTGGGTCTCTCCGTCCACGGTGGAAGTGTAATGGGATGTGAGCACGTGTGCACTGGGACCAGTACAGAACTTACAAACGGGTGGTCTTTCCTCCAGGCTTTACGCTCCTGGGACAGTCGGCTGAGAGCAATGCCAGACATCGCTGCTCATCCACGCCTCCCTGTGGAAAAAACAAACAGCCGCCCCCCCCCACCAACCGACAACTTAACGATCAGTTTTCAGGATCAAACACACAACAACACGTTTGGACTATTTACTACACAACAATGACGACACGGGCCGTGTAGCCCTCCCCGCGGAGACAACAACAGCAAACCGAACACGGACTGAAACCCGCGCCACGTCGGGTCCGAACCCGGATGTCAGAACTCACCTGTTGTTTATTTCGGTTAAATGTCAGATGTACGTTGGTTTGAGGCCCAGCTCGTCCGCTCCCGTGTTGCTAACGTGTTAGCTTGTCGGGTTCAAACACACGATTCGACGACCGGGCACCGAACTAAAGGCTCAGCTATTTGGCGAACGACTGACTCTACATCCCTCGAACCCACGCGGGGGAAGATGTCGCTGCGGCTTCGGATGATTTGACTCAGTTTGTGAAACAATGCGACGCCTCGAGTGCTCGACTGTCTCCGAATCAGGACCCCCGTTTGTTTATTACCTGAGGACCTTCAGGCACTTCGCAGGACGACTAAATGACAACACGTCACACATGAACGGCCATCTTTGATGTGGCTTTGCTTTTTTTAGAATATTTTTTTTGTTGTTGTTGTGCAATTCTAGTGTATTGCTTAAGCATATTACTTTCATTTGAGGAAAAAATATCTGATCGGTTTTTCTGAATTAACGAGATAATTTTTGTCAGCAGATATTTTTGTCTTTAAAGATTATTTCTCATTAATACAATAAAAACAGCAGATTTCTTTTAGGACAATTATATTGTTAATTCAGACAACAGAGCAACTTCTTTCAAGGTCAATTATTTTTTTAATTAAGAAAAGATTTGTGTGTGTGTGTGTGGGGGGGGGATTATCATGGTAATTCAGAACAACAGAGGGCTGCTCAGTTTTTCTGAAATAACAAAATCGTCTCTCACTTTAATGGAAGCAAACACGTCTCTCCTCTGGTCAGTTTGATCTCGTTTTATTTTGTTTTGGGTCAGAATCCATGACGCTCCTGTAACCATACAGCCCTGTTACACGGTTTCTTATCTGTGGGGCTGATACGCAGACACAATGGTAGCCTGGTGACGGTGAGAACTTCTTGCTGGATTTTGAGGTTTAATTATTAATTTTTTTGACAGGAACCATCTCTGAGAACAATTGGAAGTGTACTTTAACACTTCTTTTGGCCCATGTTCCATCCATTAACAGGGGGAGGCGGGATTGATGACCTATACTTCAGCTAGCCCCCTAAAGTACATTTTCATATTTAACTTAATAAATATTGTTATGAAGTAAAGGACTAATACAATTGTTGCATTAGATTTAGCATAAAACTGGACGAGGAAGAGTAAGTCAATCATTTCCAATGATCTGATTGGTTGTGGGAGAAACACATCTTCCTTGTACAGAATTGTGCCCTGTTGCCCTCCACAGCTCCTCAGACAGTTCAATATTTACTCTGTAGTTACTGAGTACATGAGTTGTTGCTCCATGCAGGAGCTACTTTTTTATTTTAACAGAGGAAAATGACACAAGGACCTCAGGCAACCATTTATTGGGAATTTTTTTTATAAGAATACAACATCCATCTATGATTATATAAGGAAAGTGCATATTTTTCAAGAGTCAGTCCTCTCCTGTCCTGACAGATTTACAATTACAATTACAGACTATTTCATGATAGTGGTAGATTATTCTTAACTATGCAAGGAGATTTTCATCGATCAATTCTGTCAGCGGAAAAAACCTGCTACTGCCTGTGTTAGTGAGTCGATTTCATAACAAGCTAGTGGTCTTGATCTGTCGCACCAGACAAACAGCTGCCTATCTGATGTGGTTTGATCAGAGCTTCTTTCCTTCTCCCTCTGAGATGATCAGCTCTGGACTGGCCCTCTTGAACCATTCAGTCCAGGAGCCGTCGTAAACACAGGCCCCGGGGTGACCCAGCAGGTGAGCAGCCAGGACAATGTGACACGCGGTGATACCCAAACTACAAGTGGTCCACAGCGGTTGCTCCAGGTCCACCCCTGCTTCTCTGAACACTTTGGACAGGCCTTCGTTTTCCAGCTCCTTCCCGTTGGCGTCCATTAAAGAAGTGAAGGGCAAGTTGATCGCACCAGGGAAATGGCCGGGCAGCGTGTCTGTGCAGGTGAGAGAGAGGAATGAGAAATCAAGCTGTTTCTGAGGGATCCCTCACATGTGGCTCTCTCTGAGGTTTCTACGTTTTCCCCTGTTAATATGTTTTTGTCTGGTAATTTTGACAATGTGACATTTAATGTGATAGTTATCAATACAAAACTGATATGAAAACTATCTGGATTTCCCCTTCTCTATGTTAATATTGTAGTTTTTCCACACTCTAGTTTAGGGACAGACGATGTCGCACCCTTTTAAGAGCTATGAGACAATGGTAATTTGTGCATGAATATGGGCTAAACAAATAAAATTGGATTGATAAACAAAGTTGACATGATTCAAGGGATGTGGCTAGCTTCTGGAATCTGATTGGCCCTTTAAACGCCCTCATCTTCTCAACAAGACAGAACTTGACTTTCACAGATGAGAGCAGATCACACTTAAAATATGAAAGTTATGAATAAGTTTTACATTCTAATCTTGATCGAAGTGGTCAAAAAGTTTGCAATTTGCTTCTTGCAAATTGCAAAATAAAAGATGTGCAGTTTTGCTCGAGGAAGAACCAAAGGAAAACACAAACAAATATATAACGCATGTTATAATAAATAGACAAATAAACCAAATAATGGTGCAATATAAAACCCTCTCACCGTCCCTGGTCTCCGGCTCAAGGCCCCTGAACCTGCCTACAGACCGGGCGTCCACCACCTGCACCCGCCTGGTGCCCACGTTCTCCAGCACGTCCTCGTAGCTCTTCACCCAGGACAGGTTGGCAGCGGCCCTGAACTCCGTGCGCTCCGGGACGCAGCTCTCCGCTGTGACCGGGTGACCGTCCAGCAGCCAGTTCTTCAAGCCGCCGTCCAGCACCGACACCAGGCTGTGTCCGAACATCCGGAACATCCACCACAGCCGGGGCGCGATGTACGACCCGACGTCGCTGGTGTCGTACACGACTACGTGCGTGTCGTTGCCGATGCCCAGGTCGCCCACATACTGGGAGAAGTGGCTGGAGGTCGGCAGCATGTGATCGAACGCGGAGCTCCGGTTGCAGCACTCCTTAATGTCAAAAAACAAGGAGCCTGGAATGTGCCTCTGCGCAAACTCAGCCTTCGAGTCCCGCTTCAGTCTGGCCATATACCACGACGTGTCCAGGATGCGGAGCTTGGGACCGACGAGGTTGCACCGGACGGCCTCTGCCAGCCACTTGCCGGACACCAGAGCTCGGGTCTGAGCCGCCATGACGCGCAGGAACGAGCTCCGAGCGCAGGGGGGAACAGGACAGTCTGTCACTGCGATCCCGAGTGGAGCACACGGAAGTCCGGGACTTTCACTTCCCCAAGTCCAGACTCATCCAAACCCAAATCGTCAATTAATGAAAGTTCCAGATCCTTCCCACCTTAATAAAGAATATCCTCTCTTCTCTGTAAAATAATCTAAGTCCTGAATGAGATCAGAAATGTATTGCTCCCACACAGGGACCTGCCCTGTTCCCCTCCACAGCTGGTCAAACTGTTTAATATTTACTCTGTAGTTAATGAATACAGGAGTTTTTGCTCCATGCAGGTGCTACTTTTATGTTAATAGAGTAAAATAACACAAGGACTCCAGTCAACCATTTATTGGGATTTTTTTTAATAAGAATACAACGTCCATCTATGATTCTATAAAGAAAGTGCATATTCAACAAGAGTCTGTCCTCTCCTGTCTTGAAAGATTTTTAAAAGAGATGAATCAAAAACATCTTTGACCATTCAACAAATAATTACAGACTATTTCAGGATAGTTGTACATTATTCTAAATTATGCAACCTCAAATTGTAACATTTGCATAATGCACAGGAGATTTTCATCAATCAATTCTATCAGTTGACAAAAACCCTTACTGCCTGTGTTAGTGAGTAGATTTCATAACAAGCTAGTGTTGTTGATCTGTCGCAGCAGACAAACAGCTGCATGTCCGATGGGGTTTGTTCAGACCTTCTTTCCTTCTCCCTCCGAGAGTATATGCTCCGGACTGGCCCTCTTGAACCATTCAGACCAGGAGCCGTCGTAAACACAGGCCCCGGGGTGACCCAGCAGGTGAGCAGCCAGGACCACGTGACACGCGGTGACACCAGAACCACAGGTGGTCCACAGCGGCTGCTCCAGGTCCACCCCGGCCTCTCTGAACAGTTTTGACAGGCCCTCGGTTTCCAGCTCTTTCCCTTTGGCATCCATGAAAGAAGTGAAGGGCAAGTTGATCGCACCAGGGAAATGGCCGGGCAGTGTGTCTGTTCAGGTGAGAGAGAGGAATGAGAAATAAAGCTGTTAATGAGCAATCCCTCACATGTGGCTCTCTCTGAAGTTTAGTTATTTTCCCCTGTAATAGCTTTTTTGGTAGTTTAGACAATGAGACATTCAATGTGTTAATTATCAATAAAAAACTGATATGAAAACTGTAGCTGGATTTCCCCTGTTACTCTGGGTTTTGGTAGTTTTTCACACTCTTGTTGAGGGACAGAGGATGTTGCACCTCTGTCAGAACTATGAGACCTATGGGCTTTACAAATCAAATGTGATTGATTGATTGATTGATTGATTATGTGACAGCCAACAAAATGTATTCCAAAAAAGGTTGACATGGGTGACACCTTGGATGTGGCCAGATCCTGGAACCTGATTGACCCCTGAAGTTCATGCCCACTGGCAATTTCTTTTATATAAAAAAAAAGTTTTTTCTCATTTTGTTTGCAGTCACGTTAGAATACTTTTTTATATTTCTTATTCTTATGTGACAGTCAACTAAATACATCTAAAATAAATGACGTATCCGGGGGTGGGGCGAGCTTCTGGAATCTGATTGGCTCTTGAAAAGCCCTCATCTTCCTAACAACACAGAACATGACTCTTGCTCAAGGAAAGAACCAAAAGAAAACTCAAACAAATATAGAATACATTTTATAATAATAAATAGACAAATAAACTAAGTGATGCTGCAAAATAAAACTCTCTCACCGTCTCTGGGCTCCGGCTCGGTCCCCCTGAACCGGCCTGCAGACCGGGCGTCCACCACCTGCACCCGCCTGGTGCCCACGTTCTCCAGCACGTCCTCGTAGCTCTTGACCCAGGACAGATTGGCAGCGGCCCTGAACTCCGTGCGCTCCGGGACGCAGCTCTCCGCTGTGACCGGGTGACCGTCCAGCAGCCAGTTCTTCCAGCCGCCGTCCAGCACCGACACCAGGCTGTGTCCGAACATCCGGAACATCCACCACACCCGGGGCGCGCTGTACGACCCGAAGTCGCTGGTGTCGTACACGACTACGTGCGTGTCGTTGCCGATGCCCAGGTCGCCCACATACCGGGAGAAGTGGCTGGAGGTCGGCAGCATGTGATCGAACGCGGAGCTCCGGTCGCTGCACTCGTCTATGTCGAAAAACAAAGAGCCCGGAATGTGCCTCTGCGCGAACTCAGCCTTCGTGTCCCGCTTCAGTTTCGGCAAATACCACGACGTGTCCAGGATGCGGAGCTTAGGACCGACGAGGTTGCACCGGACGGCCTCTGCCAGCCACTGGCCGGACACCACAGCTCGGGTCTGAGCCGCCATGACGCGCAGGAACGAGCTCCGAGCGCAGGGGGGAAGCGGAGCGTCTGGCACTGCGATCCCGACCGGCGCACACGGAAGTCCGGGACTTTCACTTCCTCTCAGGGGAAGTTCAAAGTCTAGGTTCATCCCAAACTCTTCCCATGAACCCAAGTGGTAAATAAATGGCAGCTCCAGATCTTTCACACCTTAATAAAGAATATCCTCTCTTTTCTGTAAATTCATCTAAGTCCTGCATGAGATCAGATAAGAAGGTATTGATCCCACACCAGGACACTTTCCCTTGTTACAGCAGCAGATGGTGAGAATAAAAATAAGAATATATCAATATCCAAGCACCTTCTCCGTGGAAAATATAGTTTGTAACAATAAAAATAAATAATAATAAACATGAATTGTATAGCAAGGAGTGCGGCTCAAAGTGCTTCACATACTGTACAGACACAAATAAAAACATGTAAACAATTGAGCTACAATAAGAAGAAAACCGTTTTTAAGAAACATGGTTTAAAAATGTTTAAAAAAATCATTTGAAAGAAAAGGAAATAAATCAAATATTATAAATCCTTAAAAAGAAAGTGATTAAACATATGAGAGTGCACAATCTATAGTTCAAGGCTGTTCCAACACTTCTGAGAGAAGTCTACAAAATCAGCTTCTCGCTCCATGTAGCTGATTCTATTTTATTTTAACAGAGTAAACGGAAACAAGGACCTCAGGCAACCATTTATTGTAAATTTTTTATACGAATTCAACATCGATCTATGATTAGATACAGAATTTTTCAAGAGCTCCCCCTTATGAAAACCCTCTTCGGATGCTGCATGTCCGATGTGGTTTGTTCAGACCTTCTTTCCTTCTCCCTCTGAGATGATCAGCTCTGGACTGGCCCTCTTGAACCATTCAAACCAGGAGCCGTCGTAGACACAGGCCCCGGGGTGACCCAGCAGGTGAGCAGCCAGGACCACCTGACACGCGGTGACACCACAACTACAGGTGGTCCACAGTGGCTGACCCGGGTCCACCCCGGCCTCTCTGAACACTTTGGACAGGCCCTCGGTTTCCAGCATCTTCCCGTTGGCGTCCATGAAGGAAGTGAAGGGCAAGTTGATCGCACCAGGGAAATGGCCGGGCAGCGTGTCTGTGCAGGTGAGAGAGAGGAATGAGAAATATGAAGATGTTTGGGTAATAAACTCAGGGATCAATCTATCTGTTTCTGACTGATCTCTCACATGTGGCTCTCTCTGAAGTTTCTACATTTTCCCTTGTTAATATGTTTTTTGGTAGTTCTCGTGTGTGACAATGGGACATTTAATGTGATAATTATCAATACAAAACTGTTATGAAAACTTTAGCTGGATTTCCCCTGTTACTTTGTTCTTATTGTAGTTTTTCCTCACTCTTGTTGAGTGACAGAGGATGTCGCACCTTTTTCAGACCTATGAGACGAATTGTAATTTGTGTATGAATATGGGCTATACAAATACAATTTGATTGATTAATTGATTGATATGTGACAGTCAACAAAATGTATTCCAATAATGGTTGACATCTTATTATTTTGGCTGTCACTTTAGAATACTTGAGTTGAGGTTTTGTCAGCTTACAGAATTGATTGATGAAAGTCTCCTGTGCATTATGCAAATGTTGAAATTTGAGGTTGCATAATTTAGAATAATGTACAACTATCCTGTAATAGTCTGTAATTGTTTGTTGAATGTTCGAAGATGTTTTTGATAAATAGACAAAAATAAAACTCTCTCACCGTCTCTGGGCTCCGGCTCGGTCCCCCTGAACCTGCCTACAGGCCGGGCGTCCACCACCTGCACCCGCCTGGTGCCCACGTTCTCCAGCACGTCCTCGTAGCTCTTCACCCAGGACAGGTTGGCAGCGGCCCTGAACTCCGTGCGCTCCGGGACGCAGCTCTCCGCTGTAACCGGGTGACCGTCCAGCAGCCAGTTCTTCAAGCCGCCGTCCAGAACCGACACCCGGCTGTGTCCGAACATCCGGAACATCCACCACAGCCGGGGCGCGATGTGCGACCCGTATTCGCTGGTGTCGTACACGACTACGTGCGTGTCGTTGCCGATGCCCAGGTCGCCCACATACTGGGAGAAGTGGCTGGAGGTCGGCAGCATGAGATCATACGCAGCGCTATGGTCGCAGCACTCCAATATGTCAAAAAACAAGGAGCCCGGAATGTGCGTCTGTGCAAATTCGGCCTTCGCGTCCCGCTTCAGTTCGGGCAAATGCCACGAGGTGTCCAGGATGCGGAGCTTGGGACCGACGAGGTTGCACCGGACGGCCTCTGCCAGCCACTTGCCGGACACCACAGCTCGGGTCTGGGTCTCCATGATGCAAAGGAACGAGTAACGAGCTCGGTTGGCACAGTCTGTCCCTGCATTCCAGAAGACGGAAGCTCACTTCCTCATACCAAGACTAATCTGATCTCATCCCATATATGGCACGAGATCATATACAAATGTACTGAATCAAAGATAAGTTTTATTATAAAAGACCTTTACTGATATTTACTAACAGTCTGCTCCGCCACTTCTGAGCGAGCTTTCCAAAATCTGAATCTCAGATTTTCTTTGCTGCTGTTGTTGGGGTCCTCTGATAGACTGCAGATTATGATCTCAGTGTTCTAAAGGGAACAGGGTTAACTGGAAAGTCAGCTACTCTACTTGTTGGGCTCTACTGGTGAGCAACAGTTGGGCCTTTGTGGCTGAAGCCTGCGTCCACATGTCTGACAGGCTCAGCACAAACACTTTAACTAAGTTTGTGTGTTTTTTTACCTTTACTACTTTCATTATAGATGTTTTGGTCATTAATGTTGCATAAGTGTGAGTTTTGCCAACCTAAAATATTAAAATTAAATAGCCGAATTTCTTCAATGGGGCCACGTTTAAGGAAAAGTAATCCCAACATTCTCAAGGGGTGCGTAACAGACCATGGGAGGGAGTTAGAGAGAGAGAGTGAGACAGAGAGAGAGTGAGAGTGAGAGTGAGAGTGAGAAAGAGAGAGAGAGAGAGAGAGAGAGAGAGAGAGAGAGAGAGAGAGAGAGAGAGAGAGAGAGAGAGAGAGAGAGAGAGAGAGAGAGAGAGATAGAGAGAGAGCTATATATTGCATTTTGGACAGAATGAGGAGGCAAGACACCAAATTGCTTCATTGGAGTCACTGCTTCTGCATTAAAGATACAGCCGAGTTTCTGTTGTCCAACCAAATTTTAACGACCACTGACTGAGCTGCCGTCCGCCCAACTGGCCAGATTGGAGAGAAATATCCACACTGAGGTGAGCTGACTTCTTAATGAATATCTTTTCTTTAGAATAATTGCGTCTATGGTCCTGAGGCACAAAACGTGTATCTGCATTTAGCAACAGTAGTGTTTATAAAACATATTTAAAATTTAAAATACAAATACATCTCGTTTCCGAAATTGATTTTGCTGTGAATAGTTTTTTTAATTGACTGTTTGTTGGTAGAAACCGACCATTCCAGTTTTCCGGCTTGGAGTGCATGGTTTGGAAAGACGTGTTGCTATTTCTTAAATATCTTTTTAATTTTCAAGCAGCATGAACAAAATCCCATTTGCTTCTGATAAATGAAGACATTTCAGACAACAAATCTCTGAAAGTACTTATAAGCAAAGGGATGCATATGGTAGTTTAGATAGGAAAATATGTTAATGTTTTTAAAAGTTATAGTCCATGAAATCATTCATTCATTTAAATCCCAAATATGCTGTTGGGATTGATTCATAGATATGTATTTTGTAGTAGTAGGTAACACTGCTTGTGTTGATGTCTTCACTAACTGAGCTATTGAAATCATGAGATCCATATCCGAAGAGCTGATCCAGCACACAGACAGGCAGCCTTGTGTGGATGACTTGAACTGATGAGTCAAATCAGGACACAATCTAATTGTCCAACAGGGAGGTATGCATTTCCCTGACAACCAATAAGAGCAAAATGCCAAGCTTTATTTTCCGTGTCGACGAGTTGTAGTAACTGATTCCTCGTGTGAGGGCTCAGTTATCGGACATTACTACAGTGCATACAGCTGCTCTGTCCAGGAGAGGGAACCGTCCCACACAGAAGTAAAAATCTGGATACATTCCATTCATGTTCATCGCATTATTACACAAAGAGACCTGTGTTAGAGTCAGCTACCCCTTCGCCATAATTCAGATAATTGACTTAGTGGCTCGGCTAATGTGAGAAAGGTTGGACATCATGTGAAGTGAAAGTAAATGGAGATGAGGAAGGGTGCGTGTCAGGTGATGTGCAGTCAAATATTGTGCATTGTTGCTCCGTGTGTCTGTCCTTCCCAGGTCTGAAGTGTGTTTGTGAGGTGGAGGGCGGGTGTATTCTAATCACTGGTGTCCGTTTTTTTGTTTTGCTGTGACAGCGACAACTTGTGCAGTTGTTAATTCAATTTAAATCCAACTTGGGATGTGAGGTCGGGTCATGACCTTCACTGGTGAATTCTTCTTTTCAAATTCATCGAAAGTCAAAGTTGTTCAGTTACAATTTGCAGGGATCATCATCTGCACATGTTTAACGGATTTTAGCAGCTACACCTCACACAGCCACAAAATATATTATTTAAAATATATATTATCATTAGAGCTGTCTATATTGGCTGAATAGTAATGCCTCTACAACATTTCATAGGACTTTTCAGCAGCTCCTGATGACTTTGAACTCTGTTGGGATAGATTATAATCATACAAAGTAGGCCAGGTGTTTGTTCTCCCCCTGCCGGTATGCTTCAGTGTTCCCAAGCAGATAATTTTCTTTCCCTTTTCAGATGCTTCAAAATATGTTTTCTCTCTTTTTCTCCTTCTCTAACCAGACCCCTGCACACCAACAAGATGAGCCTTCTCAACTACCCTGCTCCGGAGTTGGACATTACCCTGCAAGAGGTTGGCCGTGTCCTGCAGCTCACTTTAAAACCCGACCTTTACCCCGAATTCAAAAGTGTGCTGGACCAGCAGAGGGAGGTCCTGCGAGACGCGGATCAGAAGTTAGCTACTAGACTTGCAGGCCAGGAGAACTGGGGGTCGGAGCAGTTCAAGAAAAGCCTGCTTTCGTGTTCCGACCCTCTGCCCACCTCCACAGCCCTCCCTATGGTTCTTCCTCCATCCAGACTGAAGAGATGCACTCAGCTGGGGAGGGCAGCTGCTCTTCTCTGGGGAGCTGCAAAGCAGTACAGTGAGCCCTCGAAACCTGCAGAGGGCGATGTGCCAATGGAGACCACGCAGCAGTCTGAGGTATTTGCTGCCAGCAGGATTCCTGGCAGAGTTCAAGATCAAATTAAGGTGAGAGGACATGCCAGACACAACTGGAGAGAGGGTTGTATATATATTAGATAAATGAATCTTCTCATTGAATTATAATCTTTAACTAAATCTAATCTGTGGTTTTGTAATTTCCAGGTCTACCCAGACAGTCTGCATGCCATCATCACATGTGTGGGAGGAGTGTTCCCTGTTGACATAATGTGGCGTCCCAGTCCTGGTGGACCAGTGTCAGCTCGACCATTCATTGACATCTACAACCAGCTGGCTCAGGTGATGGATGAACCCAGAGCAGGAAAACAGAAAGATCCCTCGGTCATTTGCAGCCTCTCCGCTCTGCCTCGTAAAGACTGGGCCGCCGTCAGGGAAGAGATCCTGGAGCAAGGGGGGGGAAGCAGCAGCATCACTGGGGCTAATGGAGAGCGCTGTGCTAACACTTTGTCTGGAGGACCAGAATGCACCTTCTGATCTGGCCGACACCCTCAATGCAGTGAGGCTGGGAGGAGGAGGAGGAGGAGACAGTCCATGTCTGAGACACTATGATAAGGTACGTAGAGAATCACACACACTCAAATTAGATTTATACTAAACATTTTTATTTTAATTAATTGAATATATAACTGTACACAAAGATTGTCAGTGATATTAGAGGTGGACAGAGTTTAAAAAACTTGCCTATTTTCAATGGATTGAAAAATATATCGACCTCTTTTTTCTGCTTCTCTTTTCTGACAGATGATGAGCCTGGTGGTGTTCAAGGACAGCACAGCTGGAATGTTGTTTGAGCACAGTGTGTTGGATGGGATAGTGGCTGTGTTAGTCAGTGGTTGTATCTATAATCTGTCTGAGACTGTTGATTTAGAACTAGCCCACACTGAACCAGAGAATGTGAATGGGTCTGTCACAGTTAGCGATTTAAAATCTATATGCCCGGCTTCTTTAACCTTCGACTTGCAAGGAGTAAACATCCCTCAGCCACACCCGGCCTCAAAAGTATCAAATCAAGTTCTCACTTTTGATGTCCCTTCTTATCCTGATGTATTTTCTACAATCAGAGAGCACAGAGGCCTGTATGATGCCTGGATCAACTTCTCTTTGCAGCTTTCCCTGAGGCAGACTCTTGGGGAATCAGCTGCCTGTCATGTTCTTGTCACACCTACCCATATGCGCCACTACAAACACGGTCGATGTGATCCTACATACTCACTCACCACTCATTCTCTCAGGCTAGTAGGTGCCCTGGCGTCCTGCATAGGCCCGGATAAGAAAATCCAATACACTACTGACATCTTACGCTTGTTCCATGTTGCATTAATGGAGCACAAGAGTCTCATCAGAAACACTAAAAGTGGTCAAGGTGTTGGTCCCCATCTAGCTGCCCTGCGCCAACTTTTGCCATCTGACAATCCATTGAAAAAGTTTCTGGACCCCTTTGGGTGTCCATCTGTATACCTCACTGGTTCAGGTCTCATTGAGGGTGTAGAGTGTGGAGTAGGGAATGTGTATGCACAAGATCAGCTGGCTGTAGCATACCTGGGAAGAAAAGACAGGGTTCAAATTGTGCTAAATGGAAAAGGGAGCTTTGCTCAGATACTGCAGAAGCTTCAAGACAACATGAAGATAAACCTGAAGTTAGTGATGCTTCTAGCTGTTAGATATGCCATTGCAAATCAGATGGGAGCCCTGGAGGTTCTACTCCAACAGGACCAAACTAAGAAAGTGATTGGAAAGAGCCTAAAAAGTGGGGAAAGCAAAGCTGACTCCATCTCAGGCCTGAGCCCAAACTATACTATGTTGATCCATGGTGGAGCTGGAGAAGAGATGATGCTGAACACCCAGGTGATTGGGGTGATTGAGTTTGCTCTACAGACAGCCTTAACCCTTGGATCCCAAGTCCTTCAACAAGGTGGCAGGAGTCTGGACGCAGTGCAGAGGTCAGTGGAGGCTCTGGAGGACTGTTTTCTGTTCAATGCAGGAAAAGGCTCAGTATTCAACAAAGATGGCAAAAATGAATTGGAAGCAGCAATTGTAGATGGTAGTACACTGAGGTCGGGAGCTGTTGCCTGTGTGGAAAGTGTGAAGAATCCAATAAAAGCAGCCAGATGTGTCATGGAGAAAAGCTCACATTCACTCATAGTAGGAAATGGGGCTGAGGAGTTTCTGAAAGTGCAGGAGAAGGAGAAAGCTGTTGGTTGTGAGTATTTCTACACTGATATACGCCACAGAGAGTTAATGGCAAAGCTCAGTGGTGGAGATAACTCAAAAAACAATCACCCTCAGACAGTTGGAGCTGTAGCATTGGATCAATGGCAGGGGTTGGCTGCTGCATCCTCTACAGGCGGGTTAGTAGGAAAGCTGAAAGGAAGAGTTGGGGATACAGCAGTAGTTGGAGCAGGAATATATGCTGACGATAAATTAGCTATTGCCTGCTCTGGAGATGGAGATGTTTTTTTGAGGCACACAGTTGCCCAAAAAATAGCTAGTCTCTACCACCACAAAGGCTACAGCCTTAGACATGCATGCAAAGAAGTGATAAGTGAAAATCTGAATGGGGCATGTGCAGGCATCATTGCTGTTGACATTAAAGGTGATGCCATCATCGAAACAAATGCTGGCGTAATGTTTGTGGCCTCTCTGATAGATGGTATTTCCCGAGTAGAGGTTCTCAGGCCCCTTAAAAGCTTCTCTGATGTGATCTGGGAAACAGATGAGCTGGTTGCCTACCTGAATCCCAAACCCTGGATCCCTGGCTCAACCATTCTGACAAGAAAAACTAATAGTGGGGCAACCAGTGTCTTCCACTTGCCCACACCTGATTTTGTGGCTATGCTACAGGCAGCGAGAGTTGTGTCAAACCTGCTATGTGAACGGTTGGGAGTGCGGCGCTGTGCCTTGGTTTTCTACCCAACACCGGATCATCCTGCACAAATCAGACTGCTCCCACTGCATGGCCTCGAGCCAAAGTGGGAGCCTCATCTTGCCGGTGAAGAGGAATTCCATGAATACGATCCTGGCTACTGCAATTCAAAAAGCAGCCCATGCTGGGATGACCAATCTCTGACTCAGGTTCAAGCCAAGATCAGAAACAAATTACCAACACCAAATGCACCTTCTTGCTTTGACTTTTTCGGGGACCGCTCCTGTAACAACCTGTTCAGCCGTATTGTCCGGGGCGAGCAGCCACAGTGGAGGGTGTGGGAAGACAGTGAGTATGTTGCATTCCTTACGCCATACCCGAACACTCCTGGACTGACTGTTGTGGTACCACGCAAACCACTGTCCAGTGACCTCTTCAAATTGGATCAAGCTGACTACAAAGCAATGATTTTAGCAATTCTTAAAGTTGCCCGACTATTGGAAGAGGGGATGAGAGCTCGAGGTGTTGCACTGATCTTCGAGGGCTTGGAGATTGACTATGCTCATGCAAAGCTGATCCCTGTATTACCTCCACCTGATGGCACTACGCCTGCTGAGCTGACACCAGAATGCTATCAAAGCTATCCTGGATATGTGTCATCGATGGACGGGCCTGCTGCTGATCCTGAGACCCTTAAAGCGGTCCACTCAAAAATCACCAAATGCGGTGCTCCACATTCATGGCAAAACCCCATCGTCCATTCCACACTCGCCATTAAGAGCCAGTGGTATCGCAACCTGTTCCAGATTCAAAACACTATTTTCCACAGCACAGTGGAATATTTCCAAAGTCTCTGCCATTACTCCTACGCTCTGACCCCTCTCACCACCGACACCATCTCCTCACCGATGGGTCTGGGATCTGACTCAGACCCAGTTTCTGTTAACCTGCTGGGACAGGACATCTACCTGGCTGACTCAATGCAGTTTGTTCTTGAATACTTTCTTCGCTTCCAGGAGAACCTGCCAGGAACCTACTACATATCTCCCAGCTTTAGAGGGGAAGATCCTGATGCCACGCACCTGAACCAGTTCTACCACGTGGAGTGTGAACTGTTGGGTGATATGAACGATGCCATTTGCACAGCAGAGAGATACTTGGCTCATCTCACTAAGTCCATGTTGAAGCAACACTCAGATATCATTCTCAACACTGCTGGGACCCTTACGCATGCCAAAGCCATGCAGAGTAAGCTAGAGGGAAAACATGGACTACCAAGAGTCCCTCTCGACCAGGCCATTCCCATGATGCCATCTGCTGACTGCGTTGAGTGGGTCCAGGACGGTCAGCCCCAGTTCGGCAGAAAGCTGACCCGCAAAGGAGAGCGAGTCTTGATAGAAAAATATGATGGCGCTGTTTGGTTGACCGAGATGGATCATCTGGGGGTCCCCTTCTACCAGGCATATGTGGAGGGCAGTGGGCAGCGCAAAGCCAAAGCTGCAGACCTTCTGATAGGGCTGGGTGAGACTGTGGGTCTAGGTGAGCGTCATTCCACCCCTGAGATGGTGCAAGAGGCTCTCAGGCACCACACTGTTCCTGAGCAGTCCTACAAGTGGTACATCAACATGCGACAAGCAAAACCCCTCCTCAGCAGTGGTTGGGGCATGGGGACGGAGCGCTACCTGTGCTGGCTGCTACAGCATGATGACGTCAGAGATATACAGATCATACCGAGGATGAAGGGAATGAAATACATGCCCTGATTATCAGTTCTCCTCGTGTTTTCAGGCCATTAAATGTAATTTATAGGACTTGCAATAATAGGATCAAAGAAGAGTTTGTATTATGGATTTTTAGAATAAAAATGCCTCAATAATCCAGAGTCTCATCCAGTTTTGAGTTTATTAAAATATTTCCTGCTGCGTCCATGATCAGAGGAGAGAGGGTATAAATGTTGGTTTCTGATACACTGGAGGCATTACTGCAGAAAAAAGGAGGCGTAAATGAGCTTAAATTGAGATGACTCAAATAACTGTATTATTTATTTTTTAAATACTTTTTTACACTAAAGGATGGTTTCTTTTTTAACACCAAAGCTTTAATATAAATGTAACTGCCGGGTGAAAATGTAGGGTGGGGGGGTCAGTACAGCTTGGATTGTTTTAATATCATTATATCTATGACTAAGACTGATTAAATATTGACAAAGTTGCACAGTATAACTTGTATGACTTAGTCGTTCAGTTCTTCATTTGTTTGAATCCTTGAATTATTGGCTTTATGCTGTATAACCAATTTTGCAAATAAATGATCATTGTTGGTGTCAAATGTTGTTTTGGGTCTATTTTCTATTAGATCATCTTATATTTATTGTGAAGTGATATTTATTCATGTAGCAGGGATGTTTTTCAAGATGCACTCAAACAATTTAAGTTGATGTATCATTTAAAGAAGGTAATATTCAAAATCGAGTCGAAGATTGTAGCCTATATCTAACATATACATATTTCAATATATATATCAGTTAGATATAATGAGCCTCTTGCATAAACCATTTGTATTTGTTTTTTAACTGGAGCGCAACATTTATTTAGAAGAAATGCACAATTATATATTATACATATAGTTTACACCTCATTATTATGTGGATATTATTAATGTTTCTACACATCTCTATTTATTAAAGTGTATAAATATAAACATTGGCAATTGAAAATTAGACCAAACATTTATATATATATAAACATCATAAATATAAAGAAAGCACATTTTTACTTGTGAATGCATAATCTGTATGAAACGACTTGGGGGTATTTCACATTCGGCACAAACACTCACTTGCCCACGGTCAAAGGTCAAAGGTCACAGTGGACTCACAAAGTAAGTTTATGTTTTTCTTGAACATCTTATGACATCTTAAGATCAGAATGAGGGAATTTCTTCAAATCTGGGTCAAACCTTCACTTGAACTCAAAGATGAACTGATTAGAATTTGGGGCCTGGGGTCAAAGGTTAAGGTCACAGTGACTTCATTATACTGTGTTTTAATTGCCAAAGATTACAGTGACATTTATAAGAATGAAAGTATGTATACACAGAAAAAAGCTAAAGCTGTGAGATTAGCCGTTGTTCTCGTAAAAAGTCAAAAGTGTCCGATTTAAAGCACCTGTCCAAAAAATAAACAATAACCCGGAAGTAGTATGTGAGTCGTGAACCGTCGGTTTCCGGTGTCTCTCCTGACCCCGGCTCCAGCAGAGCTTCTCCTGAAGACACAACACTGCTCTTCATTTCTGAAACGTAGGTTTGACTTGTGTGTCCGTCGCCATGTGTGTACTTGTGTGTTTCTCTCCGTGTCCCACCGTTTCCCTCGTGTTTTGTCAGTGAAGCTTCCCAAAGGTCAGCGCCTGCCTAGCCCTGCGGCTAGCTCGTTAGCACGCTAAGCTAACGAGCCGACCATGGGATGTATGACTTTTCCCGTTGGAAGACAGTCGTTATCTAAGCACACAAGGGCGTCGCTGTGTGTCTGTTGTGTTGTTTTCTCCCCTGCGGTGCTGGTGCTCACACAGCAGTGGTTTAGTATCGTCGGGAACAGGGAACCACGATGGAGAAGCGGTGACATGTCCATGCTAGCTAACGTCAGGCTGACACTGCAGCAGAGGAGCTGTCTGTAAACATCTGTGTTCTAAACACGTAAACTGATGAAGGAGACGTTAGTTCTCTCTCTCTGACATAAAGATGGTTGTCTTATTTCCATGTTTAGTCCCTGAACAAAATATGTGTCGCTATGTGGATGAGCTGGAGGATAGAGATTGTAGAAGAATGAATACTGGAATCCATGATGAGGTTATCAAGGCACATAGGTTTATCTGTGGCTGCCATTAGTTTAATCAATCAATAAATCAATCAGTCAAAGTTTACTTGTAAAGCCCATATTCACTAATCACAGTTGGTCTTACAGAGTTTAACAAAATGGGACATCTTCTGTTTATAATGGTCAACAAGAGTAAAACTACCCAAATAACTATTAACACGGGAAAAAAATCTGAGATGTTAAGATAAATTTCTCTTTAGTCATACTGTTGTTTGTTCTCTCTACCCAACAATCATTCATCCACCTCCCACCAGTCACTACTACTGAACCAGCCCAATGACAAGATACCTGCCTCTGTTTTCCTTCTCCCAGGTGCCAGGGTGTCCCCCCTCTCCATGTGTGGTGCCTAATGGGCGGCTGGTCTCGCAGTGCTGTGCTGGAGCTTTACCGCTCGCTGCTCCGCGCGGGCCGCCACCTTCAGTACACCGACCGCAACTACTATCGCCGCGCTGTGGCTCGCGAGTTCCGCCGCTGCCAGGCCCTGACGGTACCCGAGGACAAGGAGGACGCGCTGAAGAGGGGCCAGTTCTTCCTCAGCAGCCGATTGGGTGGGCTTATGTAGGTGGAAGGGGGTCAGAGGTCGTCCGCGGGTGGGTTTAAAGGTCGTCTGGAGGCGCATCTCCCAGGTGGGTTGACTATAAGAACATATTGTGTCATTAGTTAAGTTTTTTAGATCTGAGACGTTCTGTGTGTGGATGTAAGATTATTTTAGTTGTGTAGGATTCCCGGTCTGTGTGGTTACTCACTGATTTTACTTTTGCAGGAACTCAATGCTAAAGTGTGTGTGTGTATGTGTGTGTAATATTAATAATAATAATTTTCTGTCCACCTTTCTCTCTTACCTTGTGCTCTTGTCAGTGGCAGGATGGCGGGGGTGAATGGAGACCGTAAAGGGAAGAAAGATGACAACGGGATCGGCACAGCCATTGATTTCATGCTCTCCAATGCTAAGCTTGTGCTCGGAGTGGGAGGAGCAGCAATGCTTGGCATCGCAACACTCGCTGTCAAAAGAGTAAGTCAGGAAACATTTACCTCCACACCCCTCAGTCCCGTGTGTGATGGTGGGAATAAAACCCCTCTTACTTCAGCTTCTGTACCAATATGAACAATGTGCACACATTTCTTTGTTGTACAGATGTATGACCGTGCCATAAGTGCTCCCACCAGTCCCACCAAGATGGAACATACAGGACAGAGGAGCTGGGAAGAGCCGGCCTGTATGGGTTCGTCACCACGGGTACTGAACCACGGCATGAAGTCCACGGTCAGCCGGTCCCTACAGTCTCTGCCCACTTCGTCACATGCTTTTGAACCAGGTGAGGAAAACAAAGTCGGCTACTCTTTCAAACCGATGTGACCTTTGACCCTCTTCATTGTTGAAATGTCAGTGAGTAGCCATTTAGTTGATTTGACTTCAGTCCGCTGTCATGTCATTTAAGATTGATCTTTTATCTGTTTACAGACAGCCTATTGGGACGAATCTTGCTTTTCCTTTACAGTGGGTGATGGCTCTATCTGTTCTGCCGTAGTTAGTCACCTGACTGTTCTATATTAGTTTGACCTATGGTAGTAGATCCTTGATGTTTTAAAAATACCTCAGCTAATTGATTTAGTCTTTGTAGATTGTATCTTTACCCCTTGCCCCCTCCTTTAAAGGTCATCAGGCCCTTTTACACAACCTGTTCAAAGTGTGAATGCTGCAGCCTTATTCTGACGGTCTGTATTAAAGGTGCAAACACAGAATATGTGTGTATTTAGTCAGCCTACTCACAGGGCTAAATTGATGTCTGTGTAGAGGGGAGAATCAAAATGGTGGGACACAATCAGACGCTGCTGTGTTACACATCGGTGTCAGTATGAAGAAGCAAAAGTGGAATAATAGGGATTTAGCTGTCTGTGTCAAAGTGGCGATTGTCTGAAAAGTTGGAAGATCACACCATTCTGCTGCTCTTTTAACTTTGAGTTGCCTCCTCTCTCTTCAGACTGTCTGCGGAGGGCTGTGGGTCGAGCTGCTGTGGGAGGCAGCGATGCCACTCAGTCCGATCTGCTGCGGGCCCGCATGCGTTTGTCTCTGCAGGAACATCTGTGGGAGTTCTACCGGAATAATGTGAACATTCCCACGGATGAGCAGACTACGGCCAGGAGGGCGGCGCTGGACATCTGTGCCGAGCTCCGAGTGTTTCTTCACGCCAAACTGCCTGACATGCCGCTCAGAGAGATGTACCTCAGTGGAAGTCTGTATGACGAACTCCAGGTTAGTGGTGTCACACATTTTTTATATTAAGGTTTAGCTTCTTCAAGCATATTGATTTGATAAACTTATTTTTTCTGCCCCATCATCTAGGTGGTCACAGCAGACCACGCCCAGCTTATGGTGCCTCTAGTCCTGGAGAAGAACCTGTGGTCGTTCATCCCTGGAGAGGACACCATCATGAACGTCCCAGGTTTCTGGCTCGTCCGCAGGGAGAACTTGGAATATTTCCCACGAAACAGCAGCTACTGGGACCGCTGCATGGTTGGAGGTTACCTGTCCCCGAAATCGGTCCTCGAGGTCTTTGACAAGCTCGTGGCTGGCTCCATCAACTGGCCGGCTATAGGAAGTGTTCTTGACTACGTCATCCGTCCCGTGGTTCCGTCAGAGACACTGACCCTGGAGGTGCAGTACGAGACGGACAGGAAGCTGTACGTGGACTTCTTACCTTTACTCGTGATGGAAGATGGAACTTCACTAATAGCCAAACCACATCGGCTTGCTGCAGAGCGCCATGAAAACCTGTGGCGGCAGAGCTTCCGTGTGCCTGAGACGGCGCGGCTCAGGGCTCTGGATCAGGAGGATGGAGGCTGCCGGTGCGCCTGCCTGAAGGTGGCAAAGGCGATGTGCAAGCTTAACCCTGCGCTTAACCGTCTGAACGCCAGCCAGCTTACCAACGCCATCTTGTTGCTGAGCGAGAAAGAAGGTGACTGGACCCTGGAAGCATTGGCCGATCGCTTCCTCCAGCTGCTACGAGCGTTAGTGGGACACCTAGAGGCCGGGAGGCTGCCATGTGCCCTCAACCCTAAAGTTAACTTATTCTGTGAGCTGACGGAACAGGAAGTGGATGAGCTGGGGTATACTCTCTACTGTGCTCTCTCAGATCCTGAGGAGCTGCTGAGAACTGCCGTGGCAGAGCCACCTCCTCCCTGACTCACTAGCCAACTGTCAAAAGTCAACCGTACCAACATGTGGGCAGTGGTGACCTCGAGCCAAGAAGAGGTTCCTGGGAAAAAACATCTGCATGGAATAAACCTTTCTCCTTAAAAACAGTCTCTTTAATTTCTAAATGTTCTAAATGCCTCTTGACAAACATCTGAGAGAACAAGTGATTCACAGACTGTTTGTGGGGTGATCATCCAAGTATTTTAATCTCAGAAAAAAAATGAAGGGTCCCCTGGAACTCATGGCTCTCAGCAAAGTATTAAGCATTGTATTAATGAAGCAAAGAGTAGCCAAACTGTCAAGGCCTCTCACTCTGGGATGGAGGGACCGAGCCCTGGTTGGATTGATTCATATAGAGGAAAAAGCTGTCTGTATCAAATGTCAGAGTTTTAAATCGGTTGGAGTTATAGGAATAGCTTCTTCTTATGGTCACTGTGGTAATAGAGTTGTTGGGTCTGTGCCACTGTGTCGAGGGGTAGAATGTAATCTTGATTGTGTGTATGACATCTCAAAAGCTAATAAACTGCTGATCAGCCTGAAGGACTCAACATTCTTGAGTTAAAGAGACGAGTTAAGGTTCGGTTCCCCCTCGGAAATCAGATGTGTTTCACTTCATTAATACAGTGGCCAAACTGACGCTCTCCATGTTTCCAGGGATAAGTGCAAACAGACATTAGGCTGTTTTGAATGTCTGCAGCTGGCATGTGTTTGCTTCCTTATCTAGAATGGGTGAATATGACTATTTCAACAATAATCTGATTTAAAACTGAAACTTCTTCCAGAAATGACACATAATCACTGATAGAAGTAAACGGTTTCTGCTTTGTTGCCCATTCATGAAATATGAACAGAAATACAGCATCACCATTTTGTCTGTGTCACTCTGACGTGAACAGAAGATGTTTCCATGTGACTGAAACACAGAGCTGCTCTTTGTTTGTCCTGGTGAAAAGTTGGTTTTCTCTCCCAGTCTCATGCTTTATTAGCTTATTATTTTGTATGTTCTCCATCACAGGTTATTTTGCACTGTCCAGTTGTTCTGGAGTAGATCTGAAACAAAGTTGAGCAGAGGTGTTTGTTTACTGGTTTTTGCTTTAATTGACATTTCAGTTGAGATCATGTGGTACAAATGAAGACCTCCAGGGTGGGCTGGGTCGAGATCTTTGTAGCAAGCGAGGCACCTTCAGCAGACCTTTTTATAGAAACTATTCCTCGACTGTAACAGAAATCCATGACTGGCACACACACTTGTCGTCAACCTGCACGAGTTCTGTTTGCTGCTGTAGCTACAACACATGACGCACATCAGCTGTGCCCACTTCTACTGTCAGGCTGCTTCTGTCTGTAGGTTAAAGGTGCTAATCTAGAATATGACCTGATAGAGGAAGATCTACTACAGCTATAAAACAGGAACTCTGCTGGATTAGCCTGGTTCCTCTCTGCAGGAGACAGCGGGTGGGGTGAATACAAACAGCTGCCACAGGGACAGGTGGAGTTTATCGCTTCGCTCTCGAATTAGTGCTCAAAATGTTTTCCAAAAATAATCACACGGCTGCTCTTTGCTCACTTTTAGCCTTAGAATAAATCAATATGCAGTGATATGGAGCAATTGTCCCTTGACCCCTCCGTTTGTATAATATAAAGTGGAAGGATTCTGGGGTTGTTAATACTTCTGTTGTGCATTCAGTTAAAATACTCATTAATGGGAAAATAGGGGAATATTTTTGTATCGTTGTACATTTATAACCAAAAAGAGTCCATTATTTATTAGCACCGATTTAATTCTACATGTATCACTTGTGCTTGGTTCAACGCTTTGTTCTGGATATATCATGAATCTACAGTAGCTCTACTTTGTGTGCATATTAACAGTCTTCCTCCGCAGACCTAGTTTATGCTACAAATGACTACTGTACTAATGTAAGGGGAGTCACTGTGCCACATGTGTAATGTTATTGTAAAATAAAAAAACCCAAAGTAGACGCCTACCTCTACCTTGTGGAGTTCATACAAGTCATAAGCTGTGTTGCATGCTGTGTTTTTCTCTGGGGGTTCAGCTCTGAGTTGAACTGTGCAGCACTTTGTAAACTGCTTCATTAAAATGTTACCAATGACAAGTCTGGATGGTCACGTTTAATTATTACATTTTTATTCAGCGAGATTTGGTCATAAAATTCACATTGGCCTGTTTATAAGAAAACATCCCGAGTTATGTTCAGTGTGCAAAAACAGCTCCCAGGTATATTTTGGAATCTAGTTTGGTTCAGTTCAGTCTTTGGGGTTCGTTTGTTCCCCGGAAGCATTACAACAATGAAATGGTGCAAAAGACAACAAAATGCATAGCTCTGGTGGATCCAGTCGTAAAAACATCACATTAAAGCTCAAAGATCAGTGCAAGAAACTGAAGCCGTCCCTTTGTTCAGTGGCAGAACTCGTCTGTGCTCCATGGGAAAGAGGAAATGGTCATTAATGTTGCATCTATACTGGGAACAACCAGTTTCTCATCTAAACCTGGTGTTTCTAAGCAGATACGAGACATTTAAGTGACAAGTCAAACAAACACACTTTTTAAATCTAATTATTAAAGTCAAATCAACCCGACTAACGACCAGTGACACTCTTCATGCGTGCTTGGCAGGAGCGAACCCGACGCGATCCACGTTCCTGTCGAACACCGTGTAGTACTTCCCGATGAAAACGTCTCCCAGGATCCACAGGGGCCCGGCAGGAGGCGGGATATCCATGGCCATGAAACCTGACAGACAGATGGAGGAACCCTTCTGGGACTCCTGCAAATAAAAGCATGAAAAGGTGCTTGTTATCAAAGTCAAGGATTCCCAGTATCAGAAACTTTTAAAATTAACTTTTCTAAATCAAGCTATAAGTGTGTCCATGTGACAGAGGCAGAGTTAAGTACAAGTTACGTCATACTAAAATTATCCACAACAGCAACACCTGAAAATTGGATATAAGTGACAATAACAAGTGATAGTGTTAGAAGATGGGATTTTCACAGGGATTTGTTTTACTTTACATAACTTTGAATGCAGAGACTGGAACAGCAAATGTATTTCCCGGCCTGATATCTGCACATTAATCTAAATACTCTGACCTCCTCACCCTGCCTGTGGCGCTCTGCCTCAGGGGACTATTTTAATGCATATCAATACACACTCCATCTACTGAGGAAAAGTGAATTTCATCTGTCGTTAGTGAATCTACCTTCATGATATAGTCCTCTCCTGTCAAGTTGAACATCTTCCCTCCGATGTTGAAGGACACGACGGGGAGAGATGGAACCTTCTTACAGTCGATTAAATACTATGAGGGAGAGAGAGAGACGATGTGCTTAGGTTATCTTCTCGAACCAAATTGAAATTCAATGGTTTTGCATTTTCCCCCCCCTAACTTTACCTCTCCCATTATCAAGGGCAGAGCTCCGATGGCTCTGTGCAGCGCTCGGACTTCCTGTCGAGGACCAACAATCAGGGACGTCCCCGTGTCAACGATCGCCTGGCAACCGGTTTTGCAGAGAGTCAGCTGAGAGCCGACTTCAACCCTGCAGGAAGGAGACAGAGAGATGAAGTCAGTTGAGTTGATGCAGCCATTAAGAGCGACCAACAGGTTTAAATGAAAAAGAAAATGCCAAACAGAACAGAAAGTGCGTGGACAGAGGCCATTTAAAAAAAGGTCACAGTTCCTCATAACAAAAAGGAAGCCACACACACACACGAGTCTCTCCTACCCGTCCATCTTAATCTGCCAGTAGGCCTTGCGTGTGACGTTCACATAGTGCAGGTCTCCGTTGTAGTACAGAGGATCTGTCCCACCCAGGATCAGCTCTCCTCCCACTGCTGCTGTGGCATCTCTGAGACACAAGATGGAAAGTTTGAAAACGTGCACTGGGTGTGTGTGTGTGCCGGGGTTCACTGCAGGAGGTGATGCGTTTCCTTGTGTCAGAAAACCACCTGCTTATGTAGAATGAGAAGACGTTCTGGGGCAGCAGCTTGGCATCCATGGCAGAGTCAAACACCGGTTTGACTTTATCTACAGATATGGACGGGTAGCCCATACCCAGGACCCCATCGAACCGAGCAACAGCGAACGTGATGCCCGGCTGCTTCGTCGCTTCGGCAAACTGCTGACCGGGAACAGACAGACCTGCCAGCTGCAGGCAGAGGGAGAAGGAGGCAGAGAAATGTCAGAGCAAAACAAAACGAGTCTCGTAATGAAATGATGGGAACGGCGTGACCACCAAAAACTGAGGAATGCCGATAAACAAAGAGCGGAGTGAGGGGGGGAGGGGGGAGTTTGGAGCTCACAGAGACTGTGTCCTCGCTGATGTAGCCCGTCAAGCTGCCTCTGCCGTACTGGATGGAGAAGCTGGTGCCGTTCTTCACAAACGTGCTCGACTTCTTGGAGTAGTAACGATGATGGAGCCCTAACCAGAGGAGAGAAGAGAGATGAGACTGTTAAAGCTGATGTGCACATACAGTCCGTGCACGGTTGCGCCGAACGAGACACTCACAGCAGGCCACGTCGTAGAGGTTGCAGTGGATGGAGGGGACCCACAGGTTGGAAGAGCCGGTGTCAAACAGCACGCTGAAGCGCTGCGGGGGGGTGCCGATGCCGATCTCCCCGTAGTACTGAGCCTGGGGACAGTTTAACAAACATCACACATCCTCTCTGTTCTCAGCAGACTCCGGTCAGGAATGCAAAAGGTGTAACACACAATGAGGTCGGGGACATTAAGGTGTGGCAGCTGACATGGTGTTAATTAAATACAACAGCATACCTGAGTGAATGTGAGTGTTTCACATGTGTATGAAAAGAGAGCAATTCCTGGGCCAGAGGTGAACGTAGGTTTGAAACCACAGAGTTCACCACATTGTCCAGATACAGGCTTCATGTAAATGTACTTTGTTTGGGTACATTTACGCCACTACATTTATAAAACATGTTATTTCAAAAAGTCAATCAGTACTGAGGGGACCTGATCCACCGAGCCAATCAGAGAGCACAGGTAACGATCAGAATCAGGGTGTTGCCTACGTCCATGAAGTTGGTCAGCGACTCCACGGGCAGTGCCGGCGGGGGGGCGCTGTCAGAGGAGCCGGTGCTGCTCGCCAGCTCCTGCAGCTCCTCCAAGGACATCCCGTTGTCGGCCATCAGGCGACGCAGGCTCCTGGTTTTCAGAAGAGGAACTCTGGGGAGAGAGCGAGAGAGAGAGAGAGAGAGAGAGAGAGAGAGGTTAAACAGGGACTTCCTTCATGCACACTCGTATCTGAACAAACTGTGGTGTGGACGTTTGGATTCTGAGTCGATACTGCAGGTTACTACTTTGCACAGACAAGTAAAACCTGGTCTCATAGTGTCTGCATCTTATAAACCTTCAATTCAAACCGTCAGGCTTCATGAAATAGTCCCACCTGCACCTGATATAACTGAAACTTTAGAGTTAGTAACACCAGAATCCTAAAGGTCATTGGAGGAAATAAAAGTCAGGATAGAAACAAGATCATTTGGAAGATGAACACTTTATTTAGTTTGAATGCAAGAATATGAGCATTTATGAATTATAGAACAAAGTGTCCATCTATGATTAACTTCATTCTTCTATAACAATCAGACGAGCTGGGAGTTATTTGTCGACCGGGTCCTTCCTTTGTTAACTCAACATCTGTTCAGCCGTGTGTCACTGTTTTGTTGGTGCTGCACACCACGTGATCAGGGTCCAGACTCACATGGAACCAATCAATTCAATTAAATGGATCTTAAACACTTTAAACTGTGGCTGAAGTGACTCATGTTTCAAATGTGTGTGTGTGTGTGTATGTGTGTGGAGCGATGGTGAATGTGTTACTCGATTGAGCAGCAGATGATTGACTCATCACAGAATTACAGAAGTTTGTGACATGTTGACCTAACAGCGGTTTTATTATCGGTTCTGTATTTCTTATACAATGTGGTAGTTTTGAGGTTTTGGATGGAAGTTGCTGGTGAACATTGCTGAGCATGAAAAACAAGATATTTCTTATCAATTGGAAACACGTGGGGTTAATTATAACGGTGAGGAGAGGAATAAGGAAGTGAAATAACACACACACACACACTCACGTACACAAACACACGCACCTGCAGGTATAATCTGTGACACACGCAGCAGCTGGTTTTGTGAGTATTTACCTGATAATCGCGACACTTTGTGAGATCATCATCATCAGCAGCAGCAACATCCCGGTGACGTGAAGCATCTTCAGTCGCGTCATGTCTGCTCCGCTCAAACAACGAGCTAAAGAAACTAGCGGAACTTTCGTGCTGTTTCCGGATCAGTTACCGACACTTCGCAGTTTCAGTCGCGCGCTGCTGAGCCTCAGAGTTTCGGCTGTTTCCGGATTCACTCGCTTTTCTCCGCCGCAGCCGCACGCAGCGATTGGAGGCTGATAATGACCGCCGGGCTGTGATTGGCGGAGGAGGCTGCACGTCATCCCGCCTCTAATACCCGCGCACGCAGAGGACTCGGTGCACGGTCACGAGGGGCAAGTGTGACCTGACTGTGATGTGGGGAGCGCGCACTGGCTCACGCACACACAGACACACACACAGTCAATGTTGTCAGCTGAAGAACAGAAGAGATTATTTACACAATTTGATGAATGGATTGTTGTCATTCTCTCATGTTGTGTAAAACACACAAAGTCCAGAAAACAGAGGGAAACAGATTGAAAGAATAAACACGAGTAGAAACAACAGCTTAGACTCGATCCTACACCTCCTATCAGATCCTCTACTATATTTAAACTCTTAATTATTATAATTATTATTATAATAATAATAGGCTGTAGTATAAGTGGTAATGATGGATGATATTAAATGTATGGATGATAGATAGATGAATAGATGGATGGATGGATTAATAGTGGACAATGAATATCGTGAGCTTGAAAAACTTCCTTGAGCCCAAACAACATCAAACTATAACTAATAATATTAATATTCAAATAGATATATCATATTACACTTTACAAAGGTGAAAACAGGGAAAACCAAATACAGACAAATGACTTGAAATAAAATAACACTCATCGTTAAATAGATTCACAGTCAATACAAATTCCGAAAGCAGCCGTCAGTCAACGCGCTGCCCTCTGACTCAGCGTGAAGGCAGCCTCAGATACACCCAGCCCGCTGAACCAGTTTCAGACTAAATCCTTCCCATCACAGACTGATGTCTGCACAAAGGTTCACACAGACACAAACAGACACACACATGATCTATTTGAATTCAGCTTAATACACCAAAGGGAACCCCTGAAAGTGATAAGAGTTATTCTGGGGTCAAGTTTGATTTTAGCCTCAAGGTCGATATCATGTGTGAAGGTTTGTGTAACCGGTCCTCACTGGGCTTGTGCTCACTCTGGCCACAATGAATGGACGTCAATGCAAAGTCATCATGTAGATACCTTTGTGTATGTGTGTGTGTGTGTGCGTGCGCTGTAAAGTCTGAATGGCAGCGTTGACATATCTCAGTCTCCTCTCTGCCTTTTTGTGTATGCGTACGTGTATTGACTTTACTTTGCCACCCATGAAAGAATCCACCCCATTACATTTTTCCTTATGTGTTGTGACTCTGCAGGGAAACCACACACACCCCTTCAGGCCTGTTCAGACTGCATGACAGAGAGTGACACAGAGAGAAGAAGAAGAGAAAGAGAGAGGGAGGAGCAGGCATCCCTGGTATCTGTGGCCCGACAGGAGTTCAGGCATGTAGACGCACCGGAGGAAACCTAAAGGGCTTTCTCATGAAACTGGATCCACAATCGGAAAATAAAACTTCTCAAGTAAAAAGGACCTGACGACAACAACGACAACTCTGCATCATGACGGTAAGAATCAGCTGTTTGTGAATATTAATATACATGTGGGTCATTAATCAGTCGCAGAGGAGAGTTGGGCCTTCATGCTACATGAGGTAACACAAGTACGTTCGTGTCTATCTTAACACTTTGTGTCCGAAACATGCTTGTGCGTTATTGCACAGGGGATTTGCATAAACAGCAAATTCACTGACTGGCTGACAAGTTTGTTTAAAGTACTTTTTGAATTATGAAGTTTTATAATCATACATCCAGTTTCAGTTTGGCCCGAACTAAATTAGCAGCAAGCTTGTGCAATCAGAGCACGTACAGCCACCAACGAGTCCGACCAGTGATATTAAAAACAAAGGGGGTTCGTGAAATGTAAAATCCTCCTGCTGCCCAAACAGCTGTCCAGATGTTACACTGTGGAAATGACACCAAACCACAAGGTGAAGTGGTTGTAAACATTGTTTGTGTCAAGGGGAAATATGGAGGACACCATCATCTGTCATGTTTACCTGTGATACTGATCTCAGCTCAGCTTTCTAGTTTTTTTCTAAGTGACCAGTGTTTGCATCACAGGTTACAGTAGGAATTGATCTTTTCCACCTGCAGACCTTCAGTGATAAATACAGATTTACAGTCCTGCCTGTGTGCTCGACATATTTCAAGTCTGATAGTGTGCAGCTTTCCTTCTGTTCTCATTTCATAGATAGCTACAGGGATTTGAAGAAAGCACCATATCAATGTATTGAAGCTTTTCGCTGCCACGCTGGGAAAAGTATCATATTATAACACGACATGTTCTAGGTTATAACTTGGACTCAAGACAGAGAACTTGAAGCAGAACAAACCGGATCATGTTATTATGGAATTATATTTCTATGAGTAAAAGAAACAGTTTATAATGTAAACGTATCATACGACTTATTGTTGAAACACAAAGGTAACACTGAGAGTGATCATAGTAGGAAATAGAAATAGTAGAAATAGTTTTATCAGTTTTAATGATTGGTTATCATCCTATAACCCGACCATTATGTTATGATCCAGTGTGACATCAATACGCCTCCGTAACAGTATGATAAATTGCGTTCAGCCAAACTTTTAATTAAACATATATGTGGTGATTACTCAGTCAAACATGTTGAGGAGCAGTTCATGTGTTGAGATGTTAAGGATAGAAATAGTCTTGCAATAATATTTAGAGAAAAAAGGGCCAGAGGAACATTTGAAAGGTTGATTTATCTGGATAGTTTTAATGTAAGAGTTTAAAACTGTCACTGTTAAACCCAACAGCCGCCAAAACCCCCGAGGAAGAGCCTCATGATGAAGTCCGGCTCGTATGAAGTCCCACAGCCGGCCTACGTAGACCCAGACGCCACAGTGGTAACACAAAGAGATTTCTTCTCATCACTGTCCATCTAAATGCATGAGTTGTTGAATTATTAGAAAGTGAGACATTCTGGGGTCAATCTGATCACGTGTTCATCTTTCTGTCAGCCTGAAGCCACAGATGAAAACCAGCCCGAGGTGAAAGTCCGGCCTGTACCTCGCCCGAGATCTAAAGTGTTTCCAAGAGCCCAGAGTCAACCCGACAACCCTGTGGACTCCGCAGGCAAAACGAGCAACGCGACCAATGAAGTGGTGAGAGGAGCCGTGGCTTCCACACATGGTGAAGATAAACTCACGACAGCACATGTTACTTAGCATTTTGAATTTAATTTTTTTGATTAGAGTTCCCAGCACAGCGAGGAGTCTGCAGAGAGGCCTCGTCCTGTTCGTCCCCCTCCGAGACCACCACTGGCCAGATGTTGGAGCGTCAGCAAAGTCACACCAGTCGTCGACAGAGAGAATCAATACATGAGTTTAAATACTGAGCCCAATGTGAAGGTACTTGATGTTTTAAACCCAGTGATGAGCCTGATTTACACTCAGTGCTCTGTGTTGTGTTGTTTTTACGCTCATTACGTTCATTACCTCCACCAAGGTCAATGTTGACTTTGTCACAACGTCACAGATATCCTTTAAAAACATGTTCACTATTAGAGCTTTAAGATTTATTGTTAACAGTTTTTCTGAAGTTTTTTTAGAAGCAGAAAACGCAAACATGTCACATTCAGTTCCAGGCTTCATACTAATGGCAATACTCAGCCTGATGAGTGACACAACAGCGTCTTTCATCTTTTCACACAGAGGTGGATAACAGTCTGAACAATAATGTGTCCCTCCACCCCCGCACCCCCATCACCTGTTCATACCTTCCACGCAGAACAAAAGGGAAACACGTTTATCACTGTTATCACTTACTGTACACATGGGTATTTCCTGCTTTGACAATTCGAGTGTATCTGATGTTTTGTCTTCGAGTTGAAGTTGTCAAACAATAAGTGAGATACCAGGAAGTCCCAGCCTCTGTGCAGGAAAACCAAGAGAGAAACTATAAAAGTTCCAAATGAATATCTAATGAAAATTCTTCAATTAAAACCCACGGTGCAATATACATATACTTTCTCAGGTATTAACAACAGTGTGTGTTGGGATCAATATGAGCGTAGTTGTGGTAACAGACTTTCTCCCTCTGAATTCTCCTCCGCCTGCAGCCTCCAGCCGTCGGCCCCGAGAGAAAACCAAAACTCTGTCCCGAGCGCCCCCCCCTTCCCACGGTCTACATCGATAGACTGTTGTCTGTGAAGGAGAAACATTCAAAGGTAAGAGAGGAGGAAGTGGTTTACGTTTCCGACTTCCTTAAGATAACTGTGAGGGTGATAGACAGTAAACATGTGGGCCACTTCAGGCAATGATGCAACATTTCTGGATTCCTTGTGGCCTGATTAAAATCGATGAGAGCCTGAAGTAGCTTATGAGGTTAAAGGTGAATACGGCCCCAAGTAGCATAAAACCTATTCAGGCCACCGTTGGAACTGTTTGTTGAGATACTGTATTTATTTGGCTAAGATCTGGCCCAGATCTGGCAAACAGGCAACAAGAGGAATCATTCCAAACAGTATGTTGGTGAAATTTGGGCCAAAAGACAAATTAAACTAAGTGGGAACTAACTTCTCCTCACTTTTATATGTTAAATCTCAAATGTTTATGTTTCCTGGACAGGAAATAATAACTCAAGACGATACAACCCACTCCAGCCACCAAACTCCAGACTTACTCTCTTTCTCCGAGGAAGATGAGCCCCTGTGTGGAATTTACGGTGAAATGGTAAATTGACGCTGTGAAAAAATGTTGTACATTCACAGCCTTGTCTGCGTTGTGACATCACACGGTGACTGTGTTTGACCCTCAGGCGACAGACGGCACAGACAGACCTGTGGTTCCCCCCCGACTGCGTCAGTCCTCCCTCCCATGCCTGTACTCGGAGAGCGACACCTTATCTCTACAGGTATGAGAGACATGAGCCGTGCACACAGGTGTCAAAACGACAACAAAAGGTGCAGAAACACATGTGTTTGACACGCTGTCATGGAACATGACACACGTCAGACTTTGACCTTCCCCCTGGATGAAGGTCGTGGTTTGCAGGCTGCCTCCACAACCCGGTCTGGGATAAGCAGAAGAAAATGGATGGAGGGACGATAACAACAATAACGATAAATCCTTTTGTCCTCCACAGTCCAGAGCACCTCCTCCTTCATTCAACCCACCATCACCTCCACTTTCAACAAGGTCATATTCAGAGTCCTTTTACAGTGAGTTAGAGCCTCGGCCGTACCTGGACGTTCTGCCGGAGGACGATGACAAACTGGTGAGAGACACAAACACACAGACACACACAAAGAGGAGAACTTTGTCTTTGGGTGGAGGCACTGGAATATTTAGTAATCTTTTTCCATGAAACTCCACCAGATACACAGGAGGTCGACGCATCCTTCACCACAACGCTTCCCGAGTCGTGGCGTCTCTTCAGGTCATCAGACGTCAAGGGACCAAGACGTAAGGAATCTCTGAAACTAAAAGTACACCCCCCCCCCGCAAATTTAATAGATTTGAACACGGATTCTTAGATTGTTTATTGTTTATATGCAGCATCTTATTCAGACTAAGGACAACATTCTGACTTTCTTAATCTGGTTAATATTGGTGTCAGTTTAAATGTGACGGAGAACCAGAGCTAAAACGTGACCAGAAACTGATCTGTGTTCCTCAGGACATCATTGGGATGTTGAGATGGTTGACAAGAGTGTCCAGTAAGTCCCCATTTTCATTTCTAGATGATCACTGTGTCATCGTGTAGCAACAAACTTTGATGTTACTGATGTACATCCATTTATTTTGAAAGAAATATGCACAGAAACACTGAATGCACATAAATGTCTTCCTCAGTGACAAAATGAATAATTGATCTGTGTTCCCACAGAATGTAACTACATGGCTCCATCACTGTACGGCCTCAGTATAGAAGAAGAAATCAGGTAACATCCTGGAGTCCATCATTTCAACTCTTCCTTCAGTAAATGTCGATTAGATGTTAAATGATTTAACAGTTCATCTTGAGATGGATTTGACTCATGCTCTGTCTCTGTCCCTGTGCAGGTCCTTCGATCAGAGAGCCAGGGACATGAGCAAGGCCCTGCGCCTCTACAACCTCCTCCTGATGAAGCGCAACGAGACCCTGCACAAAGTCATCTCTGAGTTCATCTGCATCGCCGACACCCTGGACAAGATTAAGAAGATGGGCAAAACCATGGGCATCGCCGGAGGCACCACAGGCGCCGTTGGAGGGGTGACTGCCGTGCTGGGCATCGCTCTGGCTCCTGTGACCATGGGGGCCTCGCTCATCGCTACAGCTGTGGGCGCCGGCATGGTGGCCTCCGCCGGGGGTATGGGTGCCCACACTGCTAAGGCCAACAAGAAGATTGTGAAGAAGATGCAAGTTGAGAAACTAGTGTACGAATATAAATCAGATATCGTGGACGTGGAGCTCTGTCTGGATTTTATCCTCTCGGGGATGAATGAGCTGCGACGGCACGACATCGGCAGGATACACAGGGCGGGAGCCGAGCCCGACGCGGTGAAGATGGCTCACTTGTCGCAGACTGTGCTCAACAACAACATGAGCAATGGCAGGAGGACTTCTGCTGCGCACCCGTCATCTGAGAGGCTGCTCCTGGCTTTCGCCAAGGAGCTGGATCAGTACTTCACAGACGAGGAGGGTCAGAGGCTGAGGAAGTCGAGCAAGAGCCGGTTCTCAGGGAGGGTTCGGCTGCTGGCTAAGAACCTGGAGGATCAACTGGAATACCTGAACCACATGTGGGAAATGTTTGGCTGAATCAGCGAAGTCTTTAGACAATTTTATACATGAACTCTGAAGGATATCTGCAGAATGGGGTCGGGACTTTCTCTGCAGTTCCCTTCCACACATGAACAACGAAGAGCGGCAGGCAGAGGCCGAGATCCCGTGTCAGCATCGGCCCTGATCACCAAACTCTCTGGACATCTCCGTCTGTGTATTCTATGTAAATGGCTCCAATTCTTCATCCTGAGATAAATTGTTTTATTTTTAATTAGTCATTTTTGCGTCTGTCCATGTTATTAACACGATCACAGTCGATTCTCCGGAGGGTCTCCTCCTGCTGCGTTCTCAGATCGGCTCCTCGGGACATTCTCCAGAATTTATTCTAGTTGAGTGACAGGAGAAACTCCAGAGAATGTCCGGAGCCTCTCACTCGGACATTTGAGTTCTCATATACAGCCCCTTGTGTGTGTGTGTGTGTGTGCATGTGTGTGTGTGTGTGTGTGTGTGTGTGTGTGTGTGTGTGTGTGTAACTGAATGAATAATGCAATGAAGAATGAAGATAAACTGCACAAATCAACTCTTTATTTGCCACATATATTTTAATAAATAATTTAAACCAAACATGTGTAATATATTTATTGTATCTGAGGGTATTTCAAGACTTTAGTTTGACTCTGGTCCATGACTGTTGTATATGAAGCAGCAGAATTAGTAGAATTACTGTTATAAATTCAAATAAACCTTGTTTTAATCAAAAATACTGTGCCCCTTTGTTAAGTTTAGTCCCAGTGGTGAATTAAGAAACGTCCAACCTGCACAAAGAGGATTACTGAGGCAGCTTTCCTTTCTGTTGTAGATTATGGTGACATTTTATCCATACAAGCTTCAGCTGCTGCCCCTGACACTGGTCCACACTGGTTTCACGTCAGCTTCAAGCATCATTACCAGTGATAACTATCATTTCATGTTATTTCTCAAGGTTGGATGTCCCTCTCTCTCTGCTGGATGAGAACCACACTGGCTTTTATTTATCTATAAACACCGTTTTGATGTTTCACCCCCTGACTTCACCTCACTTGATAAACATTTTTCTTTTTCTGTGAGGGGGTCAAAATGTAATCCCAGGTCAAAATAACAACATCCCCCACCATCATCATCACCTTCATCATCATAACAACGCCAGCAATAATAATCATAATAATAACGAAAACAACCATACAAACAATAATGACAATAATAATACTAACACATGTGTAAACCACTTTCATAGGAAGTCAAACTCATGTTACATGGGATAAAAAACAGGTTGAGCATCGTTTCCTGTTTAAATAGGGCAGATGAAAGGAATGCGGATGACGCACCCTGGGCGGAGTGATACATCGTGCCCGCGCGGCGGAAGGACACCTCCGCTCCACGCTGCGGATCATCAGCAGCACCGCAGCACCACGCGCACCACTTTCCCCTCAGAGCGACCACAGAGCAGCAGCAGTAGAAACCTCCGGACATTGTCCCGTCGGCCGACATGGCAGCGTAAGAGTGTGACCAGCAGCCGCCTTCCAACCCAGTGCCACCAACCAGTGCACTGAGTCTCCTCCGATTCAGCAAACATGCCGTAAGTCAACCTTTAAGAAATGACAGCTGCCGGATGTGCCGAGGCCCCTCGCGCGCTCTAGAGGCCTCACATTTCCCGCGAGCGCCATTTTGCTTTCTTTGTTATATATCTTAAATACAGTTTTACTTATTTATGAATTGATATCCGACGCGCGCTGATGTCGTCGAGTAACGATGATGATACTATTTATGATTTATTTATAAAACCAAGGGCGTGTTGTGAGGGTTGATGACGCAACACAGAACAGGAAACGTGAAATGATTCATTTTGCGACATGTGCTAAAAATGTAGCCGATCGCGTTTCATCCTCAGACGGTTTGCGACACTTTGTATCAAACAGGAGAGTTGTTATGACGACTGAGTCCTCGGGGCCAACGTGGCGAGAAGAAGCTGATCAGCGGGTTAAAATGGCGGATGGGGAACAAAGTGGCTGACAGGGAGGAAGAGGAGGAGGGAGGGAGGGAGGTGACCTCATCTAGGTCATGAGACACGAAGCAGCTGATGGGGAAACACGTGATGTGCAGTGAGCCCCACCGGAGGATAGGAGGCGCTGTTGAATCAAAACAGGAGAGGATGTATTTAGTGTTGTGCAATAAGGCAATATCAATAATATATAAAACACAATACAACAACATAACATTCTTATACATTGTATAAACACAGTAAAGAGGTTTAACACATATTTTATCTACCTTCACTCAGGACTATTTAAATGTAGAAGAGATAAGAATATATATAATTACTGATGAATCATTTGTGGCAAAGCCCTCAAAGTACCTAAGATCAGAATCTGATTTCTCCCCTATGGTTTAAATTGTGTGTTTATGATGTTTCTTTCTTTTATCCCGTTTCCTCAGGTCCTTTGTGGAAACCCTCAGCTCTGCTGCATCCGCCAGCACGAAACACTTCGCCCTCCTAGCATCATCACGCAGCCCGTTCGTGACCAACAACAGCCACTATGACCATGACGATGACAAGCTCACAGTTTGGCCTGGAAGACATGGAGGCCCTTCTCTGGGGGCCTTCCTCTCCCACGGCTGACGCCATGGGCTCCCTGTTCTATCACCCTGACCAAGAAGAGAATCAGGAAGGAGGAGGGACCTCACCAGAGGGGGACACTTCTCCCGTGTCGCCCCTCACCTCCTTGTCACTGCCCTCTCCTCCTAATTTCTACTCTCCCCCTTCCTCGCCGCCCGCCGTCCTCCTCCACGGGGACAAAGCTGGGAATGAGTCGGCCCTGCTCTCCCTCCCCTGGCTGGAGCACCCTGATCAGCTGGGATGCCAAATGATCTCAGATGACAGGACAGGTAATGATCTTTTTCACTTTTATCACTTTGATCACTTTTGATAGCATCTTTGAAGTTCCCGGTGTAACAGAGTTTCTCCTTGTCTTCTGCAGAGGATCCGCTCGGTGCCCTGGACTGGATGGCGGAGAAGATGGATCTAAACGAGTTTGACCTGGATTCTCTGATTGGCTCCTGCAGTCCCCATGAATCGTCCATCAGCTCCACAGAAGACCTGCTGGCCTCCCTAGATTGCCCCATGGAGCTCGACTCCTTCCCAGAACCCACTCTCTCAACTCCTGTTCTCTCAAGTCTCCCCTCTGCTTCTCCCCCAAGTTCCCCTCCCACAGCCCTCCCCACAGTCTGTGAAGATGCTTCACTCAACACAGTGGAAGTCTCTGACTCCTACTTCACCCCCTCTCCTCCCCTGTGTGTCCCAGAGCCACAAGAGGAGCTCGAAATCAAATCTGAGCCATCTTCTCCGGACCCACCCATGGTTGATTCTCCTTCCTCACCAGTCGACACCCTGGACCTGGGCAGTGAGGTGGACGTCCTGGAGACGGAGGAGAAGCCAGTATTAGCTGCTGTGGTCCCTCAGGTCCAGAGATTTGTATTCTCCCTTACACCAACCCGCATCGTCCTTGTGCTGGCCCCCAAAAATGAGGTGGGGGTCACCACCACTACTGTAACCACCACACCAGGGGTCGCTCACTCGTCCCCTTCCACCTCCCACCCACAAAGGTCGTCTAGAAGTAGACCGTACCCTGAGCCCAAATCCATAACCAGTCCACCCTCTCCCAGTGTCCCCACTGTCAAAGTTAAGTCCCTCTGTAGTGATGATGATGAAGAAGATGATGATGAAGATGACAGGGTAACTCTGAAGGCGCCGAAAGACAAGAAGCTGAAGAAGATGGCGCAGAATAAGACGGCCGCCACACGCTACCGGCAGAAGAAGAGGTGCGAGCAGGACTCGATCTCCTCGGAGCATTCGATTCTGGAGAGGAAGAACATGGAGCTGAGGGAGAAAGCTGAATCCATGGCCAGGGAGATCGAGTACCTGAAGGAGCTGATGGAGGAGGTCCGCTCGGGCAGGACCAGGAAAGGTCTCAGTCCTGACCCTTAGAGGTCGGACATAATTATGTCAGAGTAGAATGTGGTTAATGGAAAGTGTTTTCCGATTTTATTTTTAATACAAACATGTATCAGTATAATGTGTCCTCTCCTCGCAGCATGTGTTGAAACACAATCCAATATAGCTGAATATCTAACACTGGTATTAGTAGTTTTATGATAAATGAGTAGTTCGGGGACATTTGGGATACTTTCCACTCAGTATATGGACTTGTGCTGTTTCTTGTATTTTAATTCCTATATATCTGGACCTCAGTTACAAACCATTAAGTCTTTTCTGTTATAAAATGTGTATATGATAATGTCTACCATCCACCTGTATTCTCATTCTCTTAATAAAGAGTTTTGAACCTTATTTCACTGTGTTATGTAATTATTTGTGACCATAACAAAGAAAACTTTCTGAACAGTGAAATCCTCACATGAAAGAAAACTGGCATTTTTAATAAGCCTGTCTCCACATTTTAATGCACTTTTACATTGTATTTATACAACTTAAAAACAAATAACATGTTAGTGGTTTGGTTCAATCCCAGTCGGCAAATGCTCATCCTTCCCCTGGTATTTGATGCTGAGGGGATGGGTCATACGAATTTTATTTCTAGAACTGATCTTGAAAACCATTTGAGGTTTTTCTTTAAATTCACAATTATTAGTTTGTGATGTGGTGCGTTCAGGGGCGGCTGTGGCTGAGGAGGACGAGAGGGTCGCCCACTAACACACACATCCACAGTTTGATCCCAGTCTCCATTCCCCTCTGCCCTCAGTGAATGTGTAATGTACGACAAATACAGCTCTTCACGTGGATTCACTTTATGACTGTGTGTGTGTGTGTAAATGACTAAACCGTTGGGTCTATCGTCAGCAACAATTGTTTGTGTGTTTTTTGTTGTGTGTACATTGTATTTAGTCTATATGTCTCTTTGTTGCTTGTTGTATTCATTTCTTTTAACTTAAAACAAATCTATAAATCGGTTGCATTTTATTTGCACAGGGTCGGTTGGACGTGTGCATGTAACTGTCCCCGTGCAGTCAATTTCAGGTTCAGTGAATCACAAGTCAGTGTCTCTGCTCATAGAGACTCTTTTCTCTATGTTCGTAATCTAACCTTGTTCCAAACACAAAGAGTATTTGTTGTTGGCCTCACAATGAGCGTGTGGAAGCTCCATCTGAGTGGAGCCTCTCTCACACAAACAGCCAGGAGGATAATGGAGGCCGCCTGACCAGCACAGTCCTGCAGACGCATGACTTTTCAATCAAATCACAGTCATGTGAGGTTTAAACTGTCATTTCCACGTAGCACGTATACAGCATTTACGGATAGAAACAGTATTTTTGTGTAGAAACTAACAGTATGTGTTTGTCTTAGTTTGTGAGAGGAATGAAGAGCATGAGAGAAAAGAGAGAGAGAGAGAGAGAGAGAGTGCTGACTGGTGCTGAGCGAGGCACAGCTTGAATAATATTACCTGGAAAAACATTCAGCCTGGAACTGGCTGCTGGTGGACGCACGGTAATTGGTCCAGGCTTTGGTCCAGATAGTTTAGGGACAATCTATAACTATGGAGGCTCGCCAGAGTCAAGACGCTGTAGACCTACTTACATTTCCTCCAGGACACACTCGGACATATCCCTGGGCACGTAAATACACACATTTTTCAAGGGAAACATTTGATTTACGAGGCCGAGAACTCTGTGCATTATATTAAATGCAAACGATGAGAAGTTCATGTCGGGACAAAACACCTGGACACGATTGAATTTCAGATTTATCTTCTACTATTATACTACAATCTTAAAATGAAAAATAATGACTCTTACTTTCTGAATACTGTATTCTTGAAGGGCCTATTTCATTTTACACACACACACACAACCACACACACTCATATATTGACATACTGTAGCAGCGTACATAAAGAAAACCCTGCAAAATAAATTTATTAATTAATTTATCAAATTATCAAACCCTCAAACATTGTGGTGTAATTCAATTTCAATAGTACAAAAATGTGATTGAGGCTACATTTTTAGTGTACTTTGCATCTACTGCGTGTACTTGAAGTAGTGTTTTGTTTGCATGTTGAAAATAAAACTTGTTGTCACACTAAGAAGTTTCTTTTACTGAGCTGTGTGAGCCTTAAAGATATAAAATATTTTTAGTGATGCAGCTAAAATACCGCATCCTACTTTTATTACACTATTATAATCATTCTCAGTGTCTCTATTCTCAGTGAATGATGGGAGAAAAACTAGCTTGAACAAGTGCCACCTAGTGACAACACTACACAATCACAACATCACTCCCGAGATAAGGCCTAACAGCTTGAGTTAAGCTTGATGTGCCTGATTATTTTCATCAAGATCCATAAATTATTCCCTGGGATCTTACAATGTTAAAGATCGTAAAAACAAAACTAAAGTTTAACGGGTTCTTCCCTGACACAAACCACATCCTTCCTTCCACAGTTTCAGTTGTTTTTGTGTAGTCTTGCATAACACTCCCCCCTCCACGAAAAAAGGATTGATATCATGAGACAAAAGCCAACAATACACAGCAGTACTGTATATCCACATCTTTTTTTTTATTGTTGTCTGGGGATGAACAAAGTACCGATGACGCCATCACCACGTACGAAGGACCACACAGGAAGTAACGCCACCTCGGCTACAGTAAAGTGATACACAGTGCAAAATGCTCAGCTACAAGCCTACGACATATGTCACATATCTTACACAGTAAATATACACCGCTTATACAACATATTCACACGCGGAGAGGGACTAAGACTCTGAATGAATGTGGGAGAAAGTCATGCTGGTCACAGCTGCAGTAGCCTACGTCACTAGATGGAGCACGGAGTGGGTAAAAGCACAGAGGAAGCGGTGTCAGGGTTTCTGGTATAGGCTTCATCGTTGGTATAAAATCACATTTCACAGCCTGGCAGTGGTATCAGTCACATATTGTGTTCGGTGTATCTGGACAGTTGCACATTCTTCGTTCTCCCGGGCTCTGTGCTTCAGCGTGTTCAGCTTCGATATTGATGTAAACCTAATCTCATTAAAGCCGGGACTTGGCACTTTACCGCCCTGTTCATTATTTTACTCCAAATGTGCTGAGGTCCCGAAGAACCTGAATGTGCGGCTGTCCAAAGACGTCCAGTCTTGACAGAATCTCACTCGATGTAACTTTCAGAGTCCATTTTTTACCCCATCCATTTTGTTCTTTTAGTATGCAGTTGTAAAGGTAGAGGGCTGTGATGTCATCGTACCAGAAATTCACAAAGACCGGCTCAGGCGCGAGTCGGAGCAATAAGAAGTGAGGTTGCCTTCAACTCTATAGGCACTCAATTATCTGCATGCGATGTCTTAACATGCCTCTGAGAGCTGAATTTATACATATGTATATATAATCCTTTTTTTTTGTTTAGCAAAATGTCCCTTCACTTCACAGGATGTCTCGAGGATGTAGAAAAGGTAGCAAAAGCCCTGTGGGAGCTCGAATGGTTCATGAGGTTATGTTGTTTTCTGCAGCATGCTGAAGCTTGATGTAGCCTTTAGGATAGCGCCCTGCCGCAGGGCTGCACTCCCACTCGCACGTTTTGATGCTGAGGCACGAAGCTGAATCTTACCTTGTCGATAAATGCACCAGATGCACGACCACAAACAGAGAAGCAGAGCCAGCCCCAGCAGCTCCGGGGGGATCTGAGGCTGCACATAGTTTCATTGCAGCCTCGCTTATAAGCTCTTATTGAGCATGAACGCTACAGCCAGGGTGGGATAACAACTATATACTGACTAGTTGAGAGGGGTTCAGTTAACTTCTTGGCACGAGAGAATCAAAGTGCAAAGACCGTCTCTCTCTCTGTTCTCCAATTTGAGTTGACACGTGACTCACGTCAGCAGATTTGGGATCAGCGTAAATCGGAGTTTCTGTAAATGAGCCAGATATTCCCCCGGAGGACCCTCCCGACTTTTTAGCATTACACTGGTGCACACATTTTCCAGTATACATGGGATTGGTTTATCATTTGAAACATGGGATGAAGACTACACTGTAAAATCCATCCAAAAACTGATGACACATCCATGGACACATTCCTCTTATTCCTCCAATAACCAACTGACCGACTCGCTGCAAACCTCCAAACCCCATTTACCAGATTGATTTTGGTTTTGATTATTCACTTCCAGTTTATAATATTACCAGTGCAGCCTGAACACATAGAGTTGCAATGGTGAGCAATTCTTTACTCTGCAGTGTTGAACCAGGATCTCTTTAGCAGCAGTTGAATCCTATGAACATGCTCATGAGCAAGGGGTCAATGTTGGTTCTGGACCCTTGAAGCAAAAAAGTAGAATACCTCTCCTCCTCCTGGGTCTCAGGGGACCGCGTTGACCAGTCTGCCCAGTGATCCGTGAGTTTCTCCTCATTTCATTTCGCCTGGTTTCAATAAGACTCCACAGAGTTGGACAGAGATCTCTAGATGAGGTTGGGCTAACATGAGGTGAAGTTTGGGCCTTTACCGGAGACTCGGGTCACGGAGACAAAGACACTTTCCTGTTTAGCATCACTGCACCTGGCATCCTCGACAGTCGTCCTCCGGCTCGGTGTTATCTGAGGAGTAGGAGCTCTCCTCGCTCACTGTCAAATGCAACATAGACATATTAGACAGGTTGTATAACCAACTTCATACTGTACATAGAGGTGGAGATTTGTGCAAAATATACATGAAAATGAGTGTATGACTTACACCACTCAGTCTGAATGGGGAGGAAGGCCTTATCTCCATTCTCCCGGATCATCTCCTCTATCTTATCCAGCAGGACGGACACACTCCTGTCCTTCCCGGGGACCTTACTGTCCATGACGTGGTAATAGTTCCCACAGTACTCAAGTAGTCTCTGCAGCTCCCGCCCACCTCTGAGGATGTGCTCCTCGATGGGCGTGCGGCCCAACCAGTCACCACAGCTGAAGAGCACCATGGTGTGGAGACAGGCGCTGTCCCCGAACAGAGCCTCTATGTGGGCCAGGAGTGTCCTCCTCTTCCTGGCCGTGAGGGACGAGACCACGGGGAGGACCAGCAGCAGCGTGTGGGGTCCGGGCCGCAGGAGGGCGGCTCCGCGCTGGGACTCCTGGCGGATGCGCTTCGGCGTGCGCCTCACCGAGAACCAGTCCCACCCCGGGGTGTCGACGATGGTGATGCGGCGACCCGACACGAGCGCCTGCCTCCGGAGGCACAGCTCGGTCTCCTGGCCCGACTCGAAGTACCGACGGCCCAGGATGGCGTTCCCCACAGAGCTCTTCCCAACGCCCTTCCAGCCCAACAGCAGCAGCCTCAGTTCTGCCCAGAACACAGAGGCAGATATTGATCAGTAATGAGTAAGCTCTTTCCTAACACCAGTTCTTGTGCAGTGGCATTTCTTCTTGCACACATTAATCATTCAGTCACACACACAAAACGTTCTTCTTCTATCTTAGTGAGGACACTCAATGGCATAGCTCCAACCCTTTACCCCAATGCTTACCCTATGCATAACCTTAACCTTATCTTAACCCTAAAAGTGAGTCTATATCCTCAAGCAGCCTTTTTTAAAGTGGGTCAGAAAGTGAGGACCGGCCAAAATGTCTTATCTTTCCCAAGATGTCCTCACTCTGTAAAGTCTATGGGCTCCAGATAGTCATCACAAAGGTATAAGACATCTGTACGAGTTCACATACAGGCCCGTGCAGCTAACCTTATTAAGACTTTGTATTGACTAAGGGCAGGAGGATGTCACACCTTGTTAAAGCCCTATGAGACAAATATTGATTTGTGAATATGGGCTATACAAATACAATTTGATTGATTGATTGATTGACTTCCACTCAATATGGATTACCTAACCTTATAACCAGGATCTTAGACATGAGGTTTTGGTCCCTGTGAGGTCTACCGGTCATGATAAGGTCAGTGACTATGCTGGAAAATGTCCTAAAGAGGTATCAAAAACAAGCACACAAACACACACACACAGACACACACACCTCTGGGAGGTCCTCCGATCATCGACTCCCTCTGTCTGGCGTGCTCCTCCATCCTCATCCTCTCCTCCTCCAGCGCTCTCCTGGCCTGCTCCTCCTCCAGTAAAATCAGCTCGTTCACCTCAAAGTACCAGCCTGCACAACAAACACAATGAATTATTCACACAACCGTCTTCAGTCGGCTCTACGTCACAATTGGTGTATTCATTAATGATGACATTATATAAGACTGAAGCTGCAGAAACGTTGCTCTGCACACTGTCTTATCCCTTTGTGTATCAAAGCACAAAAAAAGGTTATTTCTTCATGTGCAAAAACCAACCTTGGTTGTCCGTGATCAACTCCTCCACCTTCTCCATCAGCTCGGGTACCTGTGTGTTCTCCTCCGTCTCTTTCTGAGTGTTGTCAAAGGCGTGGTACCTACAGGTGGAAAGACACAGTGTTCACCATGGTTACACATATGGTTCAGTTTATTGTTGGAGGGGAGTTTGGAAGGGGGGTTATTAATTAAGGGGTGGGGTTTGTTCATGTGCTAATTTTATACGGTAAGTTTGGCAAGATGATACATTGATAGCGTGAGGAAATGGAGACATATCGTCCATCTTTGTATACGGTCTATAATTAGACGCTGGAAGGAGCTGATGTAGAACAGAGAGGGAGAGCAGCTGCAAACTTGTCGTTTTCAGGCCAAACAAACACGGACTCTCGTGACGTCACCTGAGGCAGTGAATCAGACTCCGTTCAGCTCCCTCTGATGTCACAAGTAGTCTTACACAACTTTATTCACATATGCAGTGGTATATTCCTGCAACACAATTTGCTATGGACAACGAATGTTCCTTCTGCTGAACTGCTGAACTGCTTCTGCTGCTGTTGAGGCTACAACCACAAGATTCAGGGATTATTACTGGTTATGAAATAGAAAACATAGAATCGCAGCAGACAACAACACATGTTCCTTTGTTTTTGTGAAAGGAACCAGAGAAGAGGAACAGACGTCATACCTGCTTCCACATCTCTCCACCAGCCACTGCAGGGCCTCCCCAGTGTTGGATATGTGCTCCTCAATGAAGACACCTTTTGGCAGTTTGTCCACCCCGGTGAAGATCACCATGGAGTACCTCCAGGTCCCTCCACCCAGGGCCCCAAGTTGCTCATCCGCGGCCCTCCTCTGGGCGTCGGTGAAGGGCTGGGTGACCGACACCACCAGCAGTATCACGTGGGGTCCAGGAGGACAAAGAATGGCCCCCATGCACGGCCCCTCGCTGTCCAGGCTCGGCGGTGGCGGGGGCCGCGGTTGACTGTCCGACTCGGCACCGGCATCATCGTCGTTGTTGTTTTCAGCTTGAGTTTCCTCCTCTGGCTCAGCTGGGATGGCCCAGGGTGGAGTGTCAACCACGGTGACGCGTCTGCCGTAGATCTCCGTGTGGCCCACGTTGCTGTGAGTTGTCTCCGTCCCGGCGTCGAAGACCTCGTCCCCGAGGATGGTGTTGGCAGTGGAGGTCTTACCGGACTGGGGGCCCCCTAGGATCAGCAGTCTGCGCTCAGGGGGGTGGCGGCCCCTGGGGTCACCTGTTGAAACACAGACAGATTAGACGGAAGCTTTCCCTGAGGATGGGTTGGTTGAGTGATGTCCACAGCACAGTTTGGCCTCAGAGGACATTATCTTTATCGTATCAGTTTCAATCCCTCCTTCATCTTGTCCCCAATGGGCTCTTAGGAGATTAGGATGTGTCTGCTGTTTGTTCCCCACCAATAAATTATCATGTCGCACTCCTTGTCCCTCTGTCCTGCCCTTACTCCTCTGATTTCCCCTTGTCATCATCTTATCTGGGCTCCTTGCTTCCTTACACCTCTTATCTTTCATTGCCTCCTCCATTCTTTCTTGTCCTCATCCCCCTTTCTGCCCCTCTACCCTGCTCCCAGTATGCCTCCTCTTTGTTTTCCTTTGTCATTAGCTTTTGGAAGAGTCGGGTCAGAGAGGAGGAACCTCGACCTCCGTCCGGAGAGAACAGGCACATGGAGGGAATCATGAGTAAGAGGACAAACGCTTTGGCATCACAGAGAAATAAGAATGACAGGATGTTTGCTCTGTGAGGATGACGGGCAGAGAGGATGCAGTGGGAGGTTACTTGCTGCTGCTGCTGACACTTTCCATGTGAGCTGCTTAACACAGGAAGTTGTCTCAAGCAACAGTTCCCCCACTATTGCGGACGTGTGGTCCAAACATGGCACGGCCGAGCCTGGATGCTGCCAGTGAGAGGACGGATGGTGATGGAGGGGGAACGTGCAGCCAGGCTGCACTGCAAAGAAACCAAAACACCCACTTACCAGTGTCAGAGGCAGAGGACACAGCAGCCATCTTGTGTGTAGAACCTCTGGCTTCCTCCTCCTCTGCCCCCCTCCTCCGTCTCCTTCTCGCCTCCACGGTGGATTGCTCTTCTTGCCCCCTCAGAAAGCGACGGATCCTGGGTGGCGTGCGGAAGGCTGGCAGCTCAAATGCTCCTCGGCTCCCTCCGTCACCCTTACCCTCATTCTACTGCGGTGTAACTCACTCTATCTATATTCTGTACCACTGCCTCCCTTCCTCTCCTCACACCCCCTCTGTCACTCAACCTCTCTCCCTCTTCTTCTGTTCTATCTTACACACTCCCTCAGACTACTATGGCTCTCTTCCCTCCTCTTCTCTCCTCTCCCTTACTCGTCTTCCAGTGCTCCTTTTCTCCTCTCGTATTTATCTGTCCGAACAGATGGGATAGATTGTGCAATGCAGGAGACGGGAAGCCAAATCCTCCCCTGCAGCAGCAGCAGCAGCAGCAGCTCCAGCAAGATGTCTCGTCATTTTCTCTTTTCCTTTTTTCTTTTGAGGCCAAACAGAGGAAGCTGTTCCTCCCACTCGGTGGTATCACACAGCAGCAGCAGCAGCAGCAGCAGTGTGGCACTGTATGCAGACTGCAGTCAGGAGGACAGAGGGAAAGATGGATAGACAGAGAGAGGGAGAGGGAGGAGAGAGAGAGGCTGTTCTCTCTGTTTACAGCTGGATGTATTCCCCAGCTGCTGCATCACGCACAAACATAACTATTGCTGTGATGCCTGCAGACACATAAACATGTGAGGCAGTGAGGGCGTGCATACTGCATGAATACATTCAGATAGGGATATAAGACATGCAACACTTCACACATAACAGCTCCTATAAATAGCAGGAGATGAAATGTAGCTGAGCTGGATTCAAAAAGGGACTAAACTCTGACGGAATCATCATGTGAGGCAGAAGAGAAGTATTATATAAATCACCCTGAGAGCCTGAGCTCATCCTTGGCTCCACATCAGGTTAATTGTGTTAGCTGTGTGCTGAGACACGTTCACGGACACGGGGGGAAGTCACGTAAGACAGAGGATTTATTTTGATGGCTGCCTCTTCCAATTAATCCATTAGCCACATTAACAACGTTCTGCAGAAGCTATTGTCGCAATGGTTTTGTTAATGACGCAGTTTCCTCTCTCTGGACCTGCGGTTTAATTTGAGGAAAATCACTGAAGAGTCGCGACACGTCCGCGACCACTGGGCCGTGCGCACGGTGCGTTCACTGGCCCCCAGGAAGGAGCTATTTCCCAAGTTGTGTGTAATTGTCCCCAGTGTGTTCTTTGATGTGCTTTGAACCCATTATTTGGTAAAAAACATGGTCGCTGTGCACAAAATGTGTTGAATCCACGTTTAAATAAAACGTTGCCACCCTTTTCCTATCCATATCTACATTGTCATAAAGGGTTAATTAAATAATCAGGCGTGACAGGCATGTCAACAATAATATGCATGTTAATCATAAATACGTCTGTATTGCTTAAACAGCATGGTGTTCAGGGCCTGTAGGGAATGATTGTGCAGTTTGCGAGTGACAATTTTTGTTAACATTTTTGTCACATTAGGAACTGTTGTTTAGAACTGATTGTAAAACATGTTCAGTTGATGTTGTCAGCAGCTCCTGTCAATATTTCAAACAGACTTAACCTCACAGTAGCAACAATTCAGAAATGCTGTGGATGGGGTTTTACCTCCTGCAGCGAAGCTCTGTGTTCAATCCTGGGACTTTAATTTCTTCCTTTACTTTTTTTATTTGAGAAGGACTCTGTAACTTTCTTTCACTGTAAGAAGTTAGTAGTATTGTTAGTAGTAATTTTATTAGTCGTTTTTATTAGTATTATTGTTGTTAAGGAAAGGAAGTATCCAATCAATATTTATTCTTTCATTGTCAATATAATTTTTGGTGGCCTGAGATTTTTTGGGTGATTCGATGAATGAAATAAACCCATAAATAAAAACATCAAACAAATGAATAATACAGTATTGAACTTAAAACAATATCAATATATGAATATTCATATGTTTTATTTATTTAGATGTTTTGTACTTATTTGTTGTGTGTATTTTATCAACACCCTTAGTCTGAATCATGAAATTTCATCATAATCATCTATTTCATAAATTTGGACTATTATTCTGACTCCACGTGAACGCGCACACGGTCACCACGGACAACGCCGTCTTCCGATGTGGTGTCGTAAAAAAAACGGTGCTCCGCTTCCCCCACGTGATGTGAGCAGGCGGAAGTGAGCGCGCTCAGCCACAGAGTGTGTGTGTCTGTGTGTGTGAGGAAGGACCGGAGAGTTCCCCCCCGGCTCTGAGAGAACATGGAGGCGGCAGACGAGATGATGAAGTACCGCTCGCCTCTGGTGTCCCGGTACGCCAGCAAGGAGATGGCCTTCAACTTCAGCGACCGGAAGAAGTTCAGCACCTGGAGGAAGCTGTGGATCTACCTGGCCCAGGCTGAGAAGGTGTGTAGCCTCCATAGGGAACACTGTGTGTGTGTGTGTGTGTGGGGATGTGTTAGTGTGTGTGTGTGACCAGGACCTGAAGTTGAAGTTCAGAGTGTGACCTTTAAGAGCCTCTCGTGTTCCCTGCTCTAAATTTAGTTTGTCAGCTGCAGCCCAGAGGAACTATGAACTAAACACACACACTGAAATAAAAACACACACACACACACACACACACACACACACTGAACTAATCACACACATAAACTGAAAAACACACATGTACCTGTCTGTTTATTCTAAACATGTTTCATTTTCATAGTTAAGTCAAAATAAACTCAGAGAAAAACAGTTGAATTAATGTGATGTTTCAACTCATTTGAAATGCAACAACCTTAGATGTATATATGTTTATATTTATAGGTTTAGAGATAGACGTATAGATAGATGTAAACATGTATATTGATACACTTATAGAAAGCCGTATAGATAGATGTTTAGATAGGTAGGCAGGTTGATTAACTTCATTCATCCCAAATTGTAAAAAGTCCTGTTACAGCAGCAATTCATGGAGCACATACCACACCAAACAAGATGTAAAAGTATAATACAATATACAAAATATTAGTATAAAGAATATAAATACAACCAAAGAACTCCAAAGTCCAAATCATGCAGTGACAAACCTCAAATGCTTCTTTTCTTTCCCCTTGTGTCACGTTTAGGGTTTTGTGGGTTTGAACCACATTCAGAGTGTGTAACGGTGACTTTAGAGGTTATCAGAGAAGTTTACACTCTGTTGACATGTAGCCTTCTAACTGTTTAACCATCTTGATCAAACTGAGGTTTTATCTCACAGACACAAAGCACGCTGAGTCATAGATACAGATGATTTCAGCAGACATCAATTACATTATGAGCTAACTGTTTACACACCCTCTCACATGATCTTTTGAACACACACTGATCAGTGCTGCTCTCCAGTTTATCTGTGCAGAGTCAGGCTTGTGTGCTTGTTGTGTAGAAATAGTGACCACAAATGTCAGGGTAACAGGAAACCTTCTCCTGAGAGGCCGTGTTTTACTCTAACCTCACCAAACCCCTGCATTCACATCATCTGCCTCGGAATTATCCTCCCTGCTGTCGTGACCTTTGACACCGGAGACTTTGACCTCTCTAACTGAGTTGCAGCCTGCACAGGAGAGATTTATTTCAAGGGGTTGGGACCAATTTCTCCCTCGCCCCTGCTCTGTAGTCCCGTCCCATGACTGCTGTGTCCTAATAGAGGAAGGTCCAATCTAATCAGGAGACTGGTCGTCTTCTCACGAGGACGCCACATGTCTATCAGGGTCATTAAAAAGATGATGTTTCATTTGTCCTTTGTTAACCTCCTCACAGAGTGTTCTGTGATTGTTTTGAATCTTTTCAGACGATTAGTTAAAGTAACGTGCATTTAATTAAAAAAAACATTATGTAAAAATCTGTATATTTCTCAATGATTTATGGAGAAAACTGTATCAGATAAATTGTAACAATTCTTGACTAAAATGTCTAAAAACAGCTGAAACAATATGATATATTGTTTTTGACGTGTTTACTTACATCGTCCAAAATTTTAATCAAGGTAATGTTTAATTTTTGATTCATGTATTGGTCACTCACTCCTAATGGATCTCAATTATAATTAGTTCTGAAATTCACGCCCTTGATTTGAAACGCCAACCCAGTAACTCTGAGCTTAGACCATAACTTCCCTTGTTGACATTCTTCTTCTTCTTCTTCTTCTTCTCCCTCAGACTCTGGGTTTGCCCATCACCGACGCCCAGGTCCAGGAGATGGAGAGCCACGTGAACGACATTGACTTTGCCATGGCGGCCGAAGAAGAGCGCAAGCTCCGGCACGACGTCATGGCTCACGTGCACACGTTCGCCCACTGCTGCCCCACTGCCGCCCCCATCATCCACCTGGGAGCCACCTCCTGCTACGTCGGAGACAACACTGTAATCACCATGGATATTATAGCTATAGCCTGATCACAGTGCTGCAGTATTAAGTCTCCACGTTCTCCCAGATGTGTGATAAATTCCCTCGAGAAAACCCAACACTAAATTTGTGTTGTTTGTGTATTTACTTTTCGTTAAAAGTTATCATCTTGTGTAAGTCGCTGTGTTTCTTCCTCCTCAGGATCTGATTATGCTGCGTGATGGATTCGACATCCTCCTGCCTAAGGTGAGGCTCAGCTGTTTGCCAGAGAGCACAGGCCCACTGTGACATCAGTGGAATCAGGGGCATTGTAACTCGGTGCCTCAGCTGTTTAATAACAAGTCAACAGTGTAGAAATAATCCCCTCGGCTCCACATGCGAGTGCTGCCTGGGCACTGAGTGGATTACACAATGATTCAGTGCCCCTGCTCCTGTTTTTGATTTCCACAGCTGGCCAGAGTCATCGACAGACTGATGAACTTTGCAGAGAAATACGCTGACCTCCCCACGCTGGGCTACACACACTACCAGTGAGTCTGAATAGAGCTTCACTCCTCTGGTCATTCCTCTCTGTGTCCGTTTGCTGCCGGGCTCCATCTCTGAAGTCCTCTCGCTCTCCACAGGCCCGCCCAGCTGACCACAGTCGGGAAGCGAGCGTGTCTGTGGCTCCAGGACTTGACCATGGACATGAGGAACCTCCAGAGAGCCCGAGACGACCTGCGTTTCAGGGGCGTGAAGGGGACCACCGGGACCCAGGCCAGCTTCCTGCAGCTCTTTCAGGGCGACCACGACAAAGTATAAATCATCATTATTCATTCCATTTCAATTAGAAATGTATTGATAAAGTAATCGTTGTCTATTAATCTACTAAATGAACCAATCATTCTTTTTCAGGTGGAGGACCTTGACAGGATGGTGACAGAGAAGGCTGGCTTCAAAAAGTGAGTTCTGCCTCCTGCTGTTTCCAGTATCATCCATATCAGTACATTTTAGCATATGTTACATCATAATTATCGAGATATTGTATTGATACTGTTCCCATCGTGCCCAGAGCCTACCTGGTGACGGGCCAGACGTACAGTCGGAAGGTGGACGCAGACTGTCTGGCCAGCCTGGCCAGTTTGGGAGCGACTGTTCACAAGGTAAAGCTGCATTAACAAATGTCTCCATCTAGTGGTGAGGAAATGGAAGTTGGGTCCAACACGGTGATAAACCTGCATCTCTCTCCTGACTTTTAAAGCTGACTCGGAACATTTCAGGTGAACTTAATGAAGCTCACGTTTTGATGCATGTGTCTGCTGCAGATCTGTACCGACATCCGGCTGCTCGCCAACCTGAAGGAGATCGAGGAGCCGTTTGAGAAAGATCAGATCGGTTTGTTCACTTCTTACGTAACCTTGTGTTCACTGGCAACAACCTTTACAGTTTCTATATCTACATTTGTCTTAAGGTGATAATAACATAAAAATAAAGCAGTAGCATAATAAATCATTATGTTGCTGCTATAATGAAAACTGTCTTCCTCCCCGCCCTAGGTTCCAGTGCCATGGCGTACAAGAGGAACCCCATGCGAGCGGAGCGTTGCTGCAGCTTGGCTCGCCACCTGATGGCGCTGTTGGCCAACCCGCTGCAGACGGCCTCGGTGCAGTGGCTGGAGAGGACACTGGACGACAGCGCCAACAGGTCAGCATTCACCCCGGTCTTAGTTACCTTCACATTACTCGAGGTTTTCCAGATCTGGGCTCATGCGGAGACTCTGAACTCATTTCAGGAGGATCTCGCTGCCGGAGTCCTTCCTCACAGCAGACATCATCCTCACCACGCTGCAGAACATCACAGAGGGACTGGTGGTTTACCCCAAAGTCATCGAGAGACACATCCGCCACGAGCTCCCCTTCATGGCCACAGAGAACATCATTATGGCCATGGTGAAGGCTGGTGGAAACAGACAGGTAGGAGGAGGAGGCGGTCTAAGCTGCGAGGGATATCTGCATAGAATAATTCAAGAACCCAGGTCTCCATCTTCGTGCTCTCTCCTTCAGGACTGCCACGAGAAGATCCGCGTTCTGTCCCAGGAGGCAGCAGCTGTGGTCAAACAGGAGGGGGGGGATAACGACCTTCTGGCCAGAATTCAGCGAGACCCCTACTTCGCCCCCGTCCTGGGCCAGCTGGACGCCCTGCTGGAGCCCAAGACCTTCATTGGCCGAGCTCCACAGCAGGTACAGCATCTTCTTGCACCAGCTGTCTTCTGTCCACACTGCTTCCCTCTCATTAAACGTGTTGTTACTGTGGAGTAAGTGTTTACGGAACCATCAAGCGAGGGGCAGAGAACGAAGGAGGCAAGTTGTAATCTGTATATTCTTTTTTTAGGTGACCAGGTTCCTGTCTGAAGAAGTACGCCCCCTGCTGGAGCCATACAAAGCAAAGATGGATGTCAAGATTGAGCTCGAGCTCTGAAACACACAAACACACACACACACAACTTGAGCAAAGGTCACTGTGGCCTTGTGAACGCTGCCTTATACCTCAATAAAGAGAAATGGTTGAATAAATATTGTCATAGTTTTCATTCCCGGTATTAAATTCATCTATTACAAAAAATTATTTATAATATTGTAAAAAATGATGATGGTAATGTTCCTCTCATATCTTATTGACAGGAACAAAATGTCAAATGTGTAATACCTTAAATCACAAGTCCCATCCACTAACATGGATACTTTTGAAGAAGTAATTTAACTTTATATAACTAGAGGTTGTGTTATTCTCTACAAATGATTAGAAGAAAGAATCCATTGAAATATCAGCAAAATATGAATCAGTTGACTGTTGAATCGATCAACTTGGCTCTTCAGACACTTCTGAGCTTCTAAACTTTGACTTGACCCATGCAGTAGTAATAACATACTAACACATGGTGGCACCATTCAACTGCACTTCACTCTGCACAGGCTGAACTCAGTCAGAGGAAGTTAACTTCATGCTCCAGTGACAGTCTAGCATTCATGCGTTTGTAGTTCTCTCTCCTCTGATAGTTTAGTAACAACCCTTTCTTGATAGTTTTATTTATACTTTATATATATGTTTTGTCTCTAATTGTAAAATGATCTCATGATTGGTGAGCAGACACTGAAGTCTGGTGTTCTTCAGCCTCGCTCGCCACCTGTCAGCTGGGTCATGCCACAGAGGAAGGGGAAGAGAAAAGGAGGATGGTGTGAAGGAAATGTTAGGTTAGCAGAAGAAAGCAAGTTTCCTCATGACGTCATAGTGAGAACCACTTAAAGCACTTTGCAAAAATCACTGATCAAAGCTTCATGTGTTTATTAAAAGCTTCTGCAACTATACAGATTCTTCTGTGATTTATAAAATCTTACCTGCACTGAAGATGCTTTTCACATCTTCAGGTCCTGCACTGGACAGCCGGGGATGCTGGCCTGGCGGTCACTTCCCTGATGGGAAAATGCAGCTCTGGTGCCATGCCAGCTTGTTTTTGGAAGATGCTTCTGGTTTAGACAGAAGTTCTACATTCAGCACAATTTGTCAGGGCTATTTAAGATGGACAAAACAATGGCGCTCTCACAGCCACGCTGATCGCGAGGTCCGAGGTCTTGGCTCCGGAGCTCAGACTGAGTCTCTCATCCAAGTTCTCTGCTCATCTAAACATATTGTCTCAGGCTCTGTTGGCAGCGTCTCGGTCGCACTTGGTGATCAAATTTTTCACTTTGCTTATTGATGTCATTAGAAGAATCACTGGGGGCATGTAAAGAGGCTTGAGATGGGAATACTGGGCCCCCAGTGTCCAGCTCCCTTCCTGACAGCATTCTTTCACATACTCCACGCTGTGTGATCACCAGAGGGGGGCTTTGACAAGCGGGCACAGGGATCAGACGGACGGCTCGGAATTCTATGGGAATTTCTCGAGTGCCGTTAGTTACCAGTGTTTCTGCTGCAGACGGCCGGCCGAGCTTCTACCCTCACTCGTGGTCGAACAATGATGTCTCGGCTCTCTGATGAACTTGTTTACCGCAGCAGACTGGCGACATTAAAACCTCAGCTTGCTCTGACTTGACAAAGTTCACAACATTATGATGATCTGAGAACCGGGGGTCTCGGGTTGCCATGTGTTGTAAACATGGCTGTTCTTTTGGCACGTTGAGGAATCTGGCACATGATTTAACTGCTGCTGGAACCTTGAATCATTGTCAAAGTGTAAGTCTGCCAGTGTTGAAATGAGAATATGTTTCCAGATTGTAATAGCAGCTCATACAGAGGAATTCAGAAGGAGAGCTTTGGCGCCAAAACACCCTTAACCCTGCTGTTTTCATTAGTGAGTATAAAAGGCCTCTGATAAGGTAGTAAAACTCATAAAATCACCAGGAGCAACGCGCAACGACCGAGAGGCCCTCGATGTAAATGTCAGAAAAAGGTCCTGGATCCTCTGTTGTAGCACGAGAACACGGCTCATGTGACACTCGCCTTGTTGATTTTGACTTTGAGTCAAGAAGGAGGTAATAGCAGTCGTGCTTTCTAGGCCTGAACCGTAATCTCTCCCAACACCTGCTCGTGCTCTCGTCTCTCTTATCCCCTCAACAGCTCCTGAGCAGAAACAATAGCAATGCTTTTCTATCAGTCGCCTCCAAGGTTCGCTATCAGACATCGGAGCGGCCGCCCTCAGCCGCTCGGCTTCTACCGCAGCAGCGTGACCTGTCAGCTCTTATCACCGAAGAACCAAATCCTGTTCATTCCATCCCGAAAGGCCACTTAATCAGACCATACCGCACAACTCTACACAAGGCTCAGAAACGCTCGGGCTGTCCTCGTCGGGGTTTGACTGATAGGTGCAGAAGAGAGATGGGATTGTTGAGCCGATCTCAGAGACAGGCCACAGAGTCCCAGAGAGATAGACGGAGCGATAGAGAGACAGAGGAGTGGGCACCAGCAGCCGTGATCTCACCCTCCTCTCCCCTCTTTTTTGGCAGGGGCTTCCAGAAAGCTGCCCTTTCGCTGAAAAATGCCAAAGCACGACGCATTCCAGCAGCTACACAAAGGCCCTCCCTCGTCTCAGCTGCACAGGCACAATCAGACAAGGGATAATTATATAATTAGGCTGGCCGGTGCAGACGGGGCCCTCAGATGGTGTGTTGGTGTGTGTCATATTTGTGTTATATCGGACAATGAAGAGAGTCGGGCTTTATCAGACGAGGCATTGGAGTGTGTGTGTGTGTGTGTGTGTGTGTGTGTGTGTGTTCAGCAGCGGCACTTATAGGCTCAGATTGTCATGACGGGTCGATAGCGTGACCTTTAGCCCGTTGCCCAGCTCAGATCAGGGCATGTATTGTGTGTGTGTGTGTGTGTGGTGTGTGTGTGTTGCCGTCCTGTGATATGCCTGGAGGAGGTGGGGACTTTTTCGAGGCTCCAGCAAATCAATCATATGGAGATGAAACTTTGGGGGAAATCTTTTGTGCCCACAACTCTGAACACACAGAGATACAGTAAAGTGCTCATTTACATTCATGCAGATGTAAGTTGGGTCACGGTTGATTTACCTCATAACTCAATATATTCAAAATGTGTTCACTTGAATGGAGTTAAACTGGATATTTGATGCTCTTTGTTAAATAAAAGTGAATCTAGTTACAGTATTTTTACTCACATTCGAAGTGTCAGTGCTTTGATTGGTTCGGTTTGATTGCATTTGCACTACCCTATAGGCAGGGGCGTTCCTAGGGACTTTAGGGGCCCCAGGCTGAATTGTGGCCCTCCTGGGCGGCCTTACCTCCAACCAAACTTTATGCATTTAGATATTCTACCAAACCCACCAACCTAAACTAACCTTTTGGCTGTTACCATTGACTCCATACATAATATATTATAATTTATTTTTCAAATGTACTGAGCTGCTCCACAATCTTTCCACATCCCCGTCAACTGCAGGGGAATCTCACTAAATGACCACTTCAGTTTATAGCCAAACAGATAAGGGCTCCTCTGCCCTCTCGTCGGGGCAGGGTCTCTGCTCCCAGACGAGAATCGAGCCAGTGTCCCTCTCGCTTGGCCACCACCCAACAATCTCCCCTCGCACCGTGGCCTTGGCTTTGGGTGTGTCTCCACTCGCACGGGACGGCACAGAATAGGCTATTGTTGATCACACAAGACAGAGAACCAGGGGAGGAAGGAGGGCTGGTAGTGGTGGTCTGGAGATGGTGGGAGAAGAAATTAGATTTTAACGAGCGGGCAAAAAGCTCGGGGACAATGCAGCAGGGCTCCCCTCCCACGTACATACATGTGCACCGATGCAGAGCCACTGGACACACATGCACACACACACACACACACACACACACACACACAGATACACACATGAACACTCACACACAGACCGAGTTTCCTTCCTTCATGTGTCCTGATACTTTGAGACCAACACTGAGCACCAGGAATCTTATATTTCATATAACGCATCGAACAAGGCAGCATGTTAAAATTTGTGTAGCGCTTCATAGTCAGAGACACACAACTAACATTTCTTGCACAGAATTGAATAAGAAGATTAGTGGCACTGTCTGTGTGATAGATATTAGAGCTAAAGTCCAGAAGCCTCATTGTGATAAGACTCCTAACAAATCCTGGATTAGTGGCAACACTGAACGGCTTCAGACTGATAACCCATGTCCAATTAATGACATTATAATCATTATTAATCATAAAACCATACAAACCCCAAGACAAAATTATACTAAATGTTTCACCACATGATGTCCTGCTTATGTTTATTCATCCTCAGTGAATATCCCAGAGTTATTCAGTGATTCAACAGTTTCTTCATAGAACTGACAGATTTGTGAATTGTGCATTTTATCAAATCAGAGAAACGTGTGACATCATATTGTGCAGCTCCAGTATCTTGTGGTGACACCTGTCGTACGCACATTCAAGTTGACCAGACCAACTTTCTGCTCCTCACCTTCTCCTCAACCTGCCTGTCTGCACCAAAGGGAATACATAAGAACATGTCCAGCAGGGGGCGATATAAGAGGGTAGGCTGAGCAAGCAAGTGCCTGGGGCCCCCAGAACTCAGAGGGGGCCACAGAGAAGGGCTGATTGCTTTAGCCCATAGCAACACAAATTTTTTGTTAACCCCCCCTGGGATCAGCTTTGTACAGGAGACAACACCATGGCTGGAAACCCCCCCCGACAAGGCCTCTGTCTAAATGCATGTGTATGATGTGATGGTGGAGGTTTGCACTTAAACTTTACTACCAGTGTTATTTATGTGTATGCACACTATGCACTTTGGAGTTGGGGGAGTTTGGTTTGGTTTGATGTTGCCCCCCCCCAGGTCCCTTTTGGCCTGGGGTCCACAAAGTCCCTCCTGATGTGATGTCACATGAGAGTTGGCGTGTAAATAACCTTTAATTTCTCTGGAAGACAGAAGCTCAATCTGTGAGAATGTGAGAGCGTAGATGAACTAAAAAGTTTCATTTATATATGGTTATTTTAATTTCTTCTAAACTATATGTAAGATTCCTTGATGTGGTTTGTCTTGCATGTGCTTGTTTCCCAAAAGACGGTAAGAAATAGTCGTGTCTACACAGGCGACAGTTTGCCTAAAACCAGCAAACAGTCATTAGCACTTATGAGGCTCCGATTGTCTGTCTCTTTAAGATTACTGCTTTAGCACAGAGCGCAGACAGTCTCCCTCTCATGGCAACAGAGAACAACCCTCTTCAATTACAGTTTCTCATCCAGCTTAGAGAAAGATATTCACGTGGAACTATTTCTGGGGCCGCAGAGGTTCTCTGAGACGTGAGAAAACTTCTGTCTCAGTAGAAAAAATGGCTGCCGTGACCAAGTCTCTCTGTTTTTAATCCTGCTGTTTTTAGATGTTGGCAACAATTTCCTAAAGTCTGTTTGTCCCCCGAGGGTTTGGATTGCTTTTGGGGCTTTGGTCGTGATTTTCCAGAGGGGAAGAAAAAAAAACTGAATTTGTTCATGTTTGTTGGCATGGAGCAAGAATATCTTTGTGTGACATGTTGGGTTATTTTGATGGTTCGAATCCCGAGTCGGCTCCTTTTCTGTGTGAGTGTGAATTGTGGTTTGTCTCTGAGATATACTGGCGACCAGTCCGAGGTGGTTCTCCCCCAGTGTCCGATGGGATTGGCTCGAGTCCCCCCCCTAAAAGACTAAAACGACAAATGATTCTCCTAACACGACAGTGAGCTGAGGTCACATGCTTCTGCCCCAAATGACCAAGTGCCCACTCGCCCCAGTCAAACAAAGCCAGTCTCAGATGTGCAAACTCAACCTCATAGGTCACTTTCAACTGGGACACAGTCGATAAATCAGCATCACGGCCGGAGAGAGGCCTCAACAAAATTCCTTAACGTCTGTAATCCCACTCTCCAAACTGACTTCCTGCATAATGCGAGCAGAGTTTTCCAGCCGCGCTCTCTCATCTCCTAATGTCGTGACCTTTCTGCCCGTTGGAGGACTTGAGAGGAGGAGAGGGCCGCAGCCGGTTGTGTCACGACAGAAGACGCATGCAGGGACGATGTGAGGGCTGTGACATTCTGCGGTGGGATGTGACCCCCCCCCGCTCTGCTCCGTCACTGCTTTGAGGATCAGTCAGACGCTCGCTCGGATTTACCCTTGAGGTCGGCGCCGCTCACGGGCTGAATCGAGGTCTTGATGCGGCGGCGGTCAGAGGATCGAGGCTCATCACAGGTTCAGTGTGAGGGAACAGAGACGTCTTTATCGACACCGAACAATAGTTAAAATGACAAAAAGTGACAGTGAGACATTCTTCATCCATCATGAGCCACTGATCTCAGAAATGTGCTTCGCTCAACAGTGTGGCTCCAGAAGCAAAACGCCCACTCAATGTAAAAGAGAGAAACCACACTACCCACAATCCTCAGGTGTAACAGCGATGTCTTGTGGAATTATTTATTAATACCAGGAAAAAATCATGTTGCAAACGATCAGATCTTTAGCGTTTGGTAATTTTTTGCATATTCATCGGTAAAAAACAAGAATTATAAGAAGTTTGTATAATTTTTTGATGGAAACAATTAAAGACACAAATTATCTAGCAGAGCGAACACTAGACTCAATGTGCAGCTTTAAGTTATGATTGAATTCATCTCAGTGTAATTTGCCCAACACCAGTTTCAGTGTGATGATGGGAATCGAGCCGATGTCAGCCGAACTGGCAGCTCACCAGAGATCCCTGAAGAACCAGTCCATTCCGAGGCTGGGCCAGGCCATGGGAAGCTTGACGTCAAAGAAGTTCGCCCTCCAAAATAAGTAACCTTCCCCCCCCCCACCCCTCTGTCTTCCCCCCCACCCCTCTGTCCTCCCCGGTCTGGCCTGCATTTTCATATTTCACTGGTATTTCCGGATGGCTCCCACATTTTGCAAAATAAAGGCCATCAGAGTAATCATTATAATGTTGAACAATAATAACTGGGGGAACTGAATGAAAGCCTGGAGAGGCTTGTTGACCTTTCAGAGCTAAACTGGTCCTGGCTTCTGTCTGTGCACTGCTGAGCCCATTGTGTTCCCAGACCTTATCATTGTGTTGCAGTTTCCTCTCCCCGCTGCGTGTGTGCACATGTGCATGTGTGAGATTAAGTGTATGAGCTGATGCATGTGTGCGTGTCTTGGCCTTGTGTGTACATGTTCGTGTGTGTGTGTGTCTTTTGGTGAACTTGGCCGGCGCACTACAAAGGTGCAGAGGCTGGAGGAGTGTTACATGTCCTCTCACACTGCTCAGCTCGCACAGTGACTGATTTCACAACCTGCTGCTCTGGTTTCTCGATGCTTAATCCGTTTCCTGGGCGAGAACACACATAATTAAAAGAGACACAACCACATGAAATGTCACAGTTCAGCTCGCACCTTTTAATTAAAAAGAAAATCATGGTCTACGTTTTGCTTTTCTCTCTGAGCCGAGATTTTTCTGAAAATGCAGGATCAAAAGTCCGACGATACAGAGGAGAACAGATGTGGAGCCTGAACATGGCCTCACAGATGTGTCTGCACAGTGTAACACTGGATGTCTTAGAATCAGAGGAATATTCTGTTCCCTCGGCTTCAGCTGTCAATCAATCAAAACTCTTGCTAACTCCCGAAGAAACAAACTTTGAACAGTTCGGCTGATTCATAAAAGTTAGAATCTGACGAGAGCTTCAGTCATCGACTCTTCACCAGAGCTCAGGGCTGAGTGGGGGGGTTCTACTGGTCGCAGTCTGCATAAAGAAAGGGAGAAGGAAGGAAAGAACCAGGGTCTCCACCTGTTACCCCCCCCTCCACCCCCCCGACCTTCTCCACTGACTGGTGTGGGAGCGAGACATCCTATGATGTCACGCTCAGCTCTGTTCTCCCAGACAATACACCCACACCTCCGGGGCTTCCCCTGCCCCGGCAACAGGGGGAGCTGTTGTGTCCTGCTGGTATGTGCGCTATGACTCATCGCCTCCTTTCTCCCACGCACGACACACACACGCAGTCGTTCTCACACAAATGCTTGAGCAGCCATACACAGCTGCTGACACCCAGAGTTCCATAGTGATGCACACATACAAACACAGAGAGCATCACTGGGTATACAGTGCAGGGAATGGACAAAGGGACGGGGGGGGGGCATGTAGGATGTGGGGGCGGACTGATGGAGATGTTGCCACCGGCAACTGATATCCCAACACAGCTCTGACCCTGCTAACGCCTGTGGCTAATTGAATCAATGGGAGTATTGATACACATGGAGCAAGTGAGACGACAGAGGGGGGGGGGATGAGAGGGGGACAGTGTGTTTGTGTGTGTGTGTGTGTGCTTAGTTACGAAGTGTTGTTCTTTTGTGTTAAATATTCATCATGCAACTACTGTGCCCAAGAGGCTTAAGTGCATGTGTCATTATTGTTGGTGATGTGTGTTTGTGTGTTTATGTTGACGAGTTGAAACATTGTGTATTTACATGTGAGTCTCTACATTGAACAGACAAGCCCACGTGTTGTGTAACTTCACAAACTGATGTGTGTTGAACTTATATTGGACATGTGTGTGAATATTGTGAACTGTTTTCACTGTCGATATAAAGGTAAAACAAGTTAGACAATTACCCAGTGACACATTAACACACAACTCTCTTCTCTCTTTTTCCTCTGTTTTTGGTCTCCACCAATTCTTTAGTGGAAATAACACAGTTTTTAGCTGCTGTATTCGTTCAACAGCAAAGTTTTAATAACTGTACGTTATCTGTAAACGATTATAACCTTTCACATATTTGATATCATCCCTGTGAACTGTTTTATTTCCTGCCACGATGTGTCGGGGATCTGCTGGTGTCGGGCCCGATAAGGGAGCGTCTGCAACAAACTACCTCTGGCCATCAAAGCTATCCTACTATTGTTCCCCCACGCACAGGAAGCAAGGTTTGTTTTGTTATTGTTGGATGAGGGAGAAGTAGCTGCAATGTGTGTGTGTGTGTGTGTGTCTGTGTATGTGTGTGTGACGATGAATCTCGTGTGTTTATTCATGTCTGTGAGTGAATTAACTTTTACTGTATAGATGTGGGTTCTGTGTTTCAACATGTGGACATTGTGTCACAGGTGTGTGCACGTGGATCTGTGTGTTCTGTGCAGCCAGAGGAAGCCGTCAGTGTTTCTGTACCTGAGTCAGAACGGAAGAGGAGCTCAAGCGTTCCTCGGCTCAGCGGAACCCGGAGTCGTGCAGGAAGACACCTGGGAGCTGAGGGAGAACAAACAAACCCGGAGGGGGAAGAGGAAGACGAGGGAGAGGAGCGGCAGGATGAGGAGGGGGAATTAAACAGAGAGAGAGAGAGAGAGAGAGAGAGAGAGAGAGAGAGAGAGAGAGAGAGAGAGAGAGAGAGAGAGAGAGAGAGAGAGAGGAGTTGAGCGGCCGTTAAAAAACTGTGTGCCGGAAGAAGGTTGGAGAAGAAACTTCCGCTTTATATGTCAGTGAAGCATCTTTACGACTTCAGTGTGTGAACAGAAGTTTGAAGAATCAGATTTTCCTTTCCCTGACTTGTCACTTTGGAATCTCTCAGAACCCAATCGCTATTTTTCCTCCTGAAAACGCAAGAAAAAACAAAGGAAAATACAGATTTGATTTGTGTCGTGTTTACAGGTTTAAACCAATAAAAACCCAAGTGCTCCTGCAGCCTTGAAACAGCTGGATTGATAACGACAGACGGGTGAACATCTGTTCTGTCAGTTGTGTTTGCTGGAGCTCAGACCTGCCATCAAACCCCATAAAGCTCCAGATAACAAAGTTGTCTGAGGGGAGGAAGCTGTAGATGTGATAGTTTTGTCGTGTGAAAAACTCACTGCTGTTATCTCATGTTTAAAAACTCACAACATGGAACGAGCATTATGTTTTCCGGGCCCTCCTCGACAAACAAGGCCTCACACAGAGGCACTGGTCAATAGGCATCACATCCTTGACACAGTTTTCCAGCTGAACTGGGCCACTCCAAAGTTCCTCGTCCCCCCCCCACACCCCACCCTCCTGCACATGTCTTTTGTCTTCAGACACAATTTTCATTGTATCTGGAGTAGGAGGGGATGGAAATCACGGCTGCAGCAGATGCCAAGCAGCTCTGTCCTCCGTGACCCTGGCTGGCAGCCGAGAGAGTCGGTTTGCAGCAGGTCTCCTCGACTGCCAGCCCCAGCCCCAACTCCCCCCCCCAGCCCCAACTCCCCCCCCCCAGCCCCAACTCCCCCCCCCAGCCCCAACTCCCCCCCCCCAGCCCCAACTCCCCCCCCTGTCTTCTGGGAGGTAAAGCCTGGATTTCCCCGTTTCCACTCTCCCTACCTCTTTAACAACTAACACCTCGCTCTCACCCTCTCATTTAGCACCACTCCTCTCATTTCCTCTCCTCCCCCTTTTAAAACCATTATGTCCTTTTAATTCCACTCGGTTTCTCCTCCGTGTTTCTCCGATCTCTGAACCCGTCCCACTGGCAAATGCACAGGATATTTACAACATCCGATTTTTCCACTTTAATTGTCCCAATTATTTCTGTTTCACATTCCTCGGCTTTATGATTTGTTTTTCATTTATTCAGTTGATAAGCTTCTATAATTATATGCTTGGATATGGTATATAAAAGTGCGTTTGCCAGGCTGAGAGGATCCCAGAATCGTTTCATCCTCCAGCAGCAGAGCGATTTGAGGCCTTTTCTGGACGTGGTTGTGTATTCGCTCTGTGTTCCCGCTGCTCCACGTCTGTGCTGCCTGGACCTGCCTGATTGTTCACTTGATTACAGAGTCCTCCCCTCAAACAACACATTAAAAAGTCTCTGCATCGTGTGTGTGAGACAACGTACAGAGGGACTGTTGCAGTGTGTGTGTGGGACATTAGTGTGTGTGTGTGTGTGTGTGTGCACTTGCATGTCTGTGCAGTATATTGTGTGTGTGGGTTGCAGGTGTGCAAATTCCCTCTCTGTATAAAGTCTTTCCAAGAATCACGGAGGACGACTTGACGTCTGTAATTTATGGCACCGTGGAGGATTTTCAACTTTCGGTGAACAGCTGCATGGCAGAGCAACAAAGAGACGCTCTACCAAATTACAAAGGTGTCACGTCTCTGTGTGTGTGTCTGTGCGTGTGTGTGTGTGTATGTGTGTATGTGTGTGTGTGTGTGTGTGTGTGGGGGGGTTCACATGAGTTATGTCACGTGTCTTTTTCAGGGGATCTGTGGTGTCTTTATTTTCTGCTCATCAGAGCTGAGCCGAGACGTAATGTAAACTGAGCTCAAGGTTACTGGTGACTAAGCCTGTATGTATTAAAGAGTTATTATATTGTTATCGCTCATTATTAACAATTCATCTGTGTTTATCAGTTTGCAGGATTATGCAAAAACTGTTGCAAATGAAATGACCACAAAACATGATTGTAGGATGTGGAAATAGTCAGGAAAGAACTCATTGAGTTTGGGTGCAGATCCAGAACAGAGGTCAAGTCGAGGCATTTTGTTTTTTGTGCAACATATGGCCTCTTTGGCTTTTACACTTATTTCCCAGGGTTAGGGTTCATGATTCTTCTAAAAAATAAGTAAATCCACAGTAGCAGCAGTGCTTTGAAATAAACCTTATCAACTTATCTAAATAATATATATATACATGTTTTTTTGACACCGCCTTGGGGCACTACTGGGACTTTGGGAACTTTTTAAAAACTATTTCGGTCTTTTATTGTGCACGTTGTATGTGTCATTCCACTGAGAGCCAACTCACAAATCAACAATTTCAAATGTGTCTCCTCAGTGTGTCACTGAATGATGTAATATCCTCTCTGGCAGGATGTGAACGTGGATATGAACGAGTACAGGACAGCTGGCAGGTCGCTGAGACCCCGAGCTTCAGAGACTGTTTGAGAAGAAGCTTTGATTCTGAGAATCGACAGAAGGAAAATGTGTAACTAAATTCTGGATAAAGGTCGGATTAATGAATTAGGTTAAACACACAACTCCACACAGACACACACGCACAACCACACTCTCCTGCAGGATACACACGTGAGTTGTGACTCCTGAGAGGAATACCAGATGACGGACCATGACACACGCAGCACAACATCATCAGGAAGCCTCCGTGTAAACAGGAACGACCGGGAGGAGCTCAGTATCCTTACAGTAAGAGAGAGAGAGACGCAGTTCATTTTTAAATTTGACTGTTAAAAATACACCTGTGATCCTGTTCCCCGGCCCCGGCTCTTATTCTGCTTCCCTTTGTATTTTTGTGAAGCGATAAATCTACGCCTGCTCACAAGTTTAACCTTCTTCAAACTCCCCGACAATCAGGGATAATCGTTTTAGAAAATAGGACTAGACGTTGAATATCACTTGAATCAAATCAACTCGACAACCACATGAACACCGAAACAGTAAAGGGCCAGATCTCGATAAAAGCCGAAGGAAAGAGAAATGCTTTAGGTTTTCTTTTCAAGACGTTTACTGAACTTCCTCCTCTGATAACTAGCTTTGAATTAAATTGAGAGATATTCAAATAACTTCTGATTTCAACAGCTTCTCCCATCTGGTGAAAATATCAACAGAAGCTCCAGCTGCAGAAACCACAAAGCTTCCATCATCAACAATTACATCTAGAAACAAATCCAGCCATAAAAGTAATTTAGTGAATTTTTCAAGGATCCATACTCTATGTACACTACTACAATAACAACAACAACAACAGAGTTACATCAGTTGAGATTAATGCCTCCTGAGGAACTCTCTCTTTATTCTTCATCACATTATTTAGTCTTTAAGTTTGTGTTAAAGATTTATCTCTGTCATCTGGATTTGGAAAGTGAAAGTCTCGCCAATAAGTAGCTTCAAGCTGCAGCCACAAGCTGACACATGCAAGTTATAAAATAAATTCTACATGAGAGCATCAATTTTCACTCTGATAATCATTAAGATCACTGAGGTACCTGAGTAAAGGTACCCATAGAGGGCGGCTTTTAAAGGATATGCTTTAGTAATATTAATTATACAGTTATTAACGCTACATTAGGACTTCATGGTATTCATTAGAGTTTAGTTGAGTACAGTAGAGAGCAGGGAAGTCCCCGGTGAACCAGGATAGGGAGGGGGGGCTGCCAGAGGAATGCTGCTGTACACAGCCTCTTGGAGCTGAACAAAAACCAGGCATTCCTCATGGAGGTGTTTATTCTGTGCAGTGTGGTGTTGTCCGTCCCCGCTGCATCTGTCAGTGTCTTCATAATGTCCCACGTCAGCAGCGTCTCATCCAACAGAAATAAAACAGGAAAATAGATGTCGACACGCTGGTGAATAGTTTGGCTTTGACCCAAAGTAAAGAGAACGAGTCAATTTGGCAAAGAGTGAAGAGACGTTGAATTTTCTTTTTCTAACAGTCTCTCCTGTGGATTTAGTTTTCTAGAATGAAATTGCACAATAAGCTAAATCACAAAAATGTCCAGACTAATTTTGACAACCAATAAAAGTCAGTGATGTGTGTAATAGACTAAACGTTAATCCTGCATGAGTCCATACAGAGTTACTTTAATGGTCAAAGTGCAGAATACATCTAAACCTTAATATCTTTTAACACTGATTTAGCAAATCTTGGTTCCCCCCCTCACTCTCTCTCTCTCTCCCCCCCCCTCTCTATCTCTCTCTCTCCTAGTCCTTGTTTCAGTGGAGAGCATTCCAACAATTCTTCCCTGTCAGTGTCTCTCTCTCTCTCTCTCTCTCTCTCTCTCTCTCTCTCTCTCTCCTTCAGACTCCTGGTTAAGCTGCTGTTGACGGATCTCTGCAGAGACACGAAGCCGTCGAGCTGCCGTCACACTCGACTCGTTCCTGCCGGGTTAATGGAGAAAAACAAAATGCACCTGTGATCCTGATGTTGTGAAATCTGAATCATTAAAGCTGCTTTCTGACATGTAGTGAACTCTGGATATTTTCCAGAGGGGCTGCATATAGGAGAATATCCTCATCATATCAAACTCCAGAAAATGTCTGGACCCAATTTTCCAGATGTTTTCAGGATGTCTGAAAACGACTTAAGAGACAATCGGAAAAGTTCCAAATCTAGGAGATGTTATTATCTTTTCATGTAACTGCACCCAGAGGTGATTCAGAGCAGTTTGTGTGAATCTGGGCCGACGTCCTTTGCTGGATCCAAACAGATCAACCTCTCTGCACCTGAATCTCCTCATTCAGCCTTCTGGACCAGGTTCAGTCACATTCCTGCCTCTGGGGCCGTGAAACCCGAGAGCCGGGCTGAGCTGTCGTCCTGGAGGCTGGTTGGAGACTAATGACTTCCCATTAGTCCATTTGGTCTCTATGATCGTCTATGATCACAGGGACACGCGCGGAGGAGAGGCGATCCCCACGACTAATCGAGGGTCAGTCGTGTCCTCGACCGCGGCCACATGTTCACCTCCTGCACACGCAGCATCACACACACGTGCACACATCCACGGCCCCTTTGTCCCACACGAATACAGTAGATTCATGTTTTTTATCCAGGAAAGCTGACTGTGTGTGTATGTGTGTGTGTGTGTGTGTGGGGGGGGGGACGAGGACCCAACTATGCGATTACTGCGTCAAATTAACCACTGGAGCTTCTCAGACGTCCACGGAAAAATGCAGGAAATCAAATGGCATCATTGTTCAAATTGAAGATTAGTTCAGGGAGCTGTGACCTTCTCCGGATCCTCTGAAAAGCTCCTAAATATTTGAGCGACTGCTGTCATTTCTCACTCGATTGTCGAGCATAGAGGGGCCTCTGTGCTCAGGTCATGGTTGAAAACAGTTGTCGGCTCGGGACACTGACCGTGTGTGTGTTTGCGTGTGTGTGTGTGTGTGTGTGTGTGTGTGAGAGGGGGTGTAATTTGTCCCTCACAAAAGTATTCTTTAACATATGTGAATGCTCTTCATGTGTGATTTCAGTATCTGTGTAAGAATGTGATTATCCTGTGATGCACACACATACACATGCACACACACACACACACACACACACACGCACATGTACACGTGTCTCCATGTCTTCAGAGGACATCACATCGATTTACATTGTCTTCCTGGAGACTTATTCTAACCTTAACCATAGTTACTATACTTACACTACCCTTGACTTTAACCCCAATCTTAACCTGATATTAAAAATATGTCTTTAAATTGAATGATTTATGTCATAGGGACACACAGTCACACAAACACACACAGGTGCATGTGTAGTACTTTTATGAATCATTCTTATTAAGTTGTTGCTTCTGTAGAGATGATGGTTGTCAGTGGTGAGATGTTGCAGTCGCAGGTGAGTGAGAGAGAAAGTCAGGTACAGTGTGATATGAATGCAGGTCCTGGTGGGAAAATCCCTACCTCTAGTCAAGAACCTGCTCCCCCCTCCTCCTCCTCCTCCATCTCCTCCTCCTCCTCCTCCTTCTTTCCTCTTTCTCCTTAGAGACCAAACAATCATGTTTTGGAAGTCAGAGCCGGAGCATGAAATAAAATATGTTTAGACATGTATAGACATAAAATATCACACAGTCGATAAGGGGGAAAACTTTTTGTTGTTACTTTCTTAAATCAGCTTTAAACTCTCATTTATCACAAGTCCAGTTCATTGACTCCCTTTGAAAAACAAATGAAATGCATTCGCTATCGTAAAAAAAAGTTTTATTTTTTCTACATCTACATCTAAAGGCTTGGACATAATGATTCATTCCACTTGGCTTCACCAGTGTTTTCTGACTTCACACCAGTGTCCCAGGTCCCAGTCAGAACCAGTGGCCTTGGCCAAAACGTGCGAAAATGAACCGCAGTGTAAATATAGCTCCATAGCTCCGGCAGTTTCCGCCATTGACTCTTGTTAGAAAAACAATGGTGTCCTATTATTCAAGGGGGCCATGATTGAACTGGAAGAAGAGAAAAGAGCGAGGGGGACATCCTTCATAGCTTCGGTACTGGGCTGTGTGAAGAACTGTGGAAAATCAACCCAAAAATAATACTGTAATAATAATACTAATAATAACAGCGTTTATCCCAATATTTCAGTTCTTCTCTGCGCCTCAGTTCTTCAGATTCATGTTCCAGGATGAACACGTCCTCACTCTCTCCCCCTGTCATGTGACATCATGTCACTGAGTCACCTGGTCACCGCCGGGCTGATATTATCATTTCGGGGCCCGTCGTCTGAGTTTGCAGATGCAGAGTCACCGTGGAGCATTGTTTTTAAAAATGTTCCCCAAACACGGGTGACCGCCAAAGGTCAGGATTCTGAGAACAACGTGATATTTAGAAACACCTTTTGTTTCCCGTGGGCGTCGCTCGCGGTGATGCTGAGGTAATAAGAGGAGTCAGTTGGCATGGCAACTATCCCCCCTGACCTCTCCAGCAATAGTAGCTGCATAAAGGCCTGTTATGCAATGGGCCGAATATAGAGGGTCGGGGTGATTCATACGTGTTTCTTACACTTCATAAATATCCTTAATGTGATTTATTTGACCGTGACATTAACACAATTAGATGGTTGTGCTCATAAACAGCGATCTTAATCTTTTTAAGAGTTGTCACTGTGCAGAAAATGGCCTATTCCAAACATTACATTACTGGATTATTAATTCTATTGCATCGTTTTTACTCCACTGTTTTTGTCTCAATCTGAAACTGTTGACAAAACAATGCATCTTTACTTTCTGTGTCTTATAAACCCACAAATGTTTGGCACTGAAGAAACAATCAATCAGTATAAAGTACCTTTGTGTCCTTGAGTTTGTTTTATCCACATCACAGCATGTTGTATTTTATTTCATTTATTCTATGCTAGTCTATGTAATCATATTATTTTCTTATATCTTGCATTTTGCCCTTAATGCACTAACACTAGTTGAAGAAAGTAAAGTTAAAGCAGTTTGCACACAAATTGCCTTTAAGTTAAGAAGTGCATTTCATCTCACTGAACACTGACACTAACTTTTTATTTTTACACCCTCATGGTTCATGGAACATTTCAATCATGAGGCAGAAGCACGATTCAGATCGACAGGGGATGATTGAACCAACTCTCCCAGGACTTGGCTCAGTCTCAGGAAACGCTGCTCAGAGCGGGTGTGTCTGCGCAAAGCATCACCAACCACAGGCAGGGGGCGCTAGAGAGAGCGAGAGAGAAAGCGAAAACCTCCTCCACCTCCTCCTCCTCCTCCTCCACCATCATCATCATCATCAGCAGCAGCAGCAGCACTGCGGCCGCTGTGTAATCAGGCGGCTCCAGGGCTGAGGCGCACCGAGCCACACAGCGCGCAGCTCAGTGATAAGGCTCCTTGGAAGAAGAGGAGCGCAAACTACCCTCCAGAACCTGCCACGTTATTTCAGCTGCACTTTGAGGACGCACCACAAACTGGATTTTAAACCGATTCCGTTTGAGAGCCATCCTTGGAATAATCTCAATTTCACGCACTTCACGCATCTCCCTGGACGGTGGGTTTTTTCCTTTGTGAATTCTTTCACGTAGAAATGTGCGTGAATCTTCTCTTTTGCTGAATATCTTTCTCTCGAGTTGCGCATGTAGCCCGGAGCGCACGCTTTTGGCGCAAGGTGCACGTCGGAGGAAAAAAAAAGAAAGTTGGAAGTGTCTTATCAATCTGCGTGCAGGAACTTTTTTTTAATTTTTTTTAAAAGTCTCTCACACGTGAGGTGCCTCTGTACCCGAGCTTCTCCTCCTCGTGCCTCGGACACCTCCGGCCCGGTGGACGCGATCCACGCGTAAAGGCGCGCGCAGTGCAGAGGACAGGGAGACTCTCGCGCCTCCATAAATGCCCGGTCCGTCAGAGAGGCTCGAGGCTGGGCAGCAGGATGAGCGCGTGGGTACAGCTCGTGTTGCTGGCGGCGTGTCTGCGGTTCGGAGTGGCCGAGGTGAGTGTTTCCATCCAATCAGTGCACCACCAACTCTCACTGGTGCGTCTCCACAGGAGTCCGAACTGATCCGAGTCACGTTTTATAGAAACAGTTTCTCCAGCATAAACTTTTACTACTTAAGTTAAACTTTAAAACTACTTAAGAACGTTGAAGGATCTATTTCCTGAGAATAACATCAAAAATACAGAATTATGCACTTGATGTTATTATATACGTTTCTAGAGTATATATTTTATTTTATTAATGGTGTAATTATTGAGCATTTATTTGTGAGCTCCTGGATACCAGAATACAAAGGGAGTGAATGAAGTATCCATCCATCCATCATTCCATTCATCTTTCTATTATTAAAATGTCTGTGTTTTTATATATGGTAAAATCAACCATATCTATCTATCTATCTATCTATCTATCTATCTATCTATCTATCTATCTATCTATATATATCTATCTATCTATCTATCATATAAATAAACAAGTAAACAAATGAAGATGGTGGCACAAAGTCATCAATCTCTGTTTATATAACATTTATCAAACCCATGTGGTTTTTATATCTTCGGAGTTCCAGGCCTCCTGCACCTGCTTCAGTCTTTACTCTCATAATAAAGTCCAGTGTCGGGATCCTCAGCAGAAAACAACTGTTATTCTTCCCATTAACTAACTGGTGTTGGGAGTGGATGCCCAGGGGCGGACACATCCGGAGGTCTCTCTCTGTTCGTGTGATGCTGAGCCACAGGAAATGGAGGCAGCCATGATTGGTGCTCTTCGTGGCTGCAGATGCCGAACGAGGCGGTGAATCGGTGGTTTAGCGGCATCAGGCTAGAGGAGGCCACATGTTCCCTGCAGCTGGGGAACAGGACAGGCCTCCTGCGGTGGAGCAGTGGGCTGACGGGTGAGATGCGGAGCTGAGTATTCAAGGTGAACATTGTATCTCACGTCTATGGCTGATTTTCTGTATTTCCATGCAGACGATGCACACAAGTTCAAGTGAACAATCAGTATTAACATGTGGAGGCATTGAGGCAGAGTCAGATTGTCTGCTGAGGTCAAACAGGAAGACACAACTTAACCCAGGGTCTGCTCGAGGTCAAGTGAGGCTTGATGCTTCCAGGGTCAGAGTCGGAAAGATAAAATCAGATCCGGTGTGAATCTGTTTTTTATGCACTTCACTTCCTCGCTGCTGCTGAAATTAAATCTTTAGAAGTGAGTTCAGCTGCAGTGGATCAGATTCTTATCGTTTCTGACCCTCACAGTTAAATCTCCAGAGTCAGAAAAAACACACACAGACACACACAGTTTACAGGTCAAGTCAGGGAGAAGTGTACCATTGGACAAATCAGAAACGAGGCCCCGGCTCTGGTGCAGTCAGATGTGGAAGCTGTGGTTTGGCCTGAGGACGGAGTAACCTTCTGGTAGAGGTGGTTCCTCTCCTCCTTCCATTCACTTCACAGCGGAGAACTCACTGTCTGAAATCTACCGTCACCATGAGCACTTCACATAAAGTCTAGATTTTGTGAAATGATGGATGACTTTAAATTCCTGTCTTCAACCTGTATTTTCATTTTACGGCTTCTGTAGAAAAAAGAAAACTCAAAAGTTGTGTTTTGGAGGCGGAGAGCGTTACAAAGGCTTTGAGGTATACAAGCAGGAATTCCCCCCCGCGTCTAATTTTAAAATTACAACCAGGAAGTCTGTTGGTACAATCCTGTCCCTAAAGAAAGCATGAGAGAATGCTGCTACCACATCTAGTCATGACAGGGAAAGGATCATTTAAAAGTATATTTGTATATGAAACACTTCTCCGGTTCAGAGGGAGCACCAAAGGGGAATCCACACATTTACTTTTTGCAAATCATGCGTTAGGCTTCTCTCCAGTTCGGAGATAAATTATGACGATTAATTAGAGTCACATTTATTCCCACACTGCAGTATTGTGCACGTGCAGGCAAAGTTCCAGAGACTCACACATGTGCTGTGGCTGCTGCTGCTGCTGCTGCTGCTGCTGCTGCTGCGCCGGCAGCAAACTCGACCCCCTAATTATCTACGATTAGACGTTCCCTCTCCTCTCTTGCCCGCTGCAGCCGCTGCCTGGCATTCCTCAGCCGTCCCACCGGCCTGCAGGGCACGTGCGTCTGCTCCAGGTGATGGTTTCTGGATTATGTCAGAATTTATCAGGAGCATATAAACAAATATCCACCAAAAACAATATCGGATTGTCACAGGGAGCAGTTGTGTGTCTGGTGCAGGTTGCCAGAAAGTGGGTCTGCAGAAAGTCTTCAGTGTTAATGTAGATCCACACAAGGTCGACATCATGTTACCTAATGGAACAGCTGTCTCTGCCTCATCAGCAGGAATCAGGCCGACTGCTCCAGATGCAGCAGAGTGATGAGACTGAGGAGAAGCATCAGACTCACTGGCTTCACTTCACATTTACAGTTTAAAGATGTGATTGGTGGCGATTCTTCATTAAAATGTCTAAAATCTATTAGATTGACTTTTGCACGTAGCTTATCCAAAATGTTCCCAACAAATTTTTATTTTGTCGCCTTTTATCATTATTTGTTGAAGTTTTTCGTGATGCACTATTTTTCGTTGTCATTTGCTCGAAACACAAATATAACTTTAGAAACATTACCTCATCCGTGAACATGGTTAACATCTGATTCGCATAATATAGATTATCATTGATTCCCATGATCCCGCGCTGCTTCATGACATCATCCGACTACAGTCTTCTGTTATTGTTGTGATAGAGAGACCCCCTAATGGCCAAGGTTGTGAGTTAAATGCATAAAAAAACACGTTAATACCCTAATAGCTTGTTGAAGGGAACAATAACATCAATCATCAAGAGTTGACCATTTTTCCACCGCTGTGGAGCTGAAATAATTATTCGATTGAAAGAAAACTATTGTGATCACCCACTGATGCTGAAAGTACATTTTTATTGACAAACTTGACAAACTTTTCAGTTGTGAAAGTTTGCTGGTTTTCTTTGTCCTACTGGTTATTTAACTGAACATCTTTAGATTTCGAAGCACTGGTCCTAAAAAACATGTTATTTGATGACATTACCTTAGAAAGGAGCAATATTAATAAAGTTGATATTTGTTATAAGCATTGTTATCATTATCATTATTAAATGAATTAATAACACAAATAAAACACATTAGTTGTAGTCTAGTCACAGTAAAGTTACCAATAACAGTAAACATCTTTGTTTCAGTGAACGTTCATTATTTGATTCTCTGGATTTATTGAATGTGTAAAAGCTCATAGTCGCACACTGAACATCATCACCGTGTGTTTACATCTTCCGTCTGTGCAGTTTGAATCTGTTTACATCTGTTTTGTTTATCGGAAACAAAGTGTTTAGTTAATATTTCCTGCTTAGACACAAATCGTCCTGACAGCAGGCACCGGCGTGAACAAAGGCACAACATCCTATAATTAACATCAGACACAATTAGCCGGGCAGGTTGGCCGCGTTGGCGCTGGGAGGAAATAATCATGATGACTCCTCAGGGGCATGGAGGGCTCTGCAGCAGAGATGTAGGTGTAATGCAGCAGGCATTTCCCCGCTGGATGGTTGGAGTCTATGGAAAGCCGAGCAACAATGGGGGAAAGTCGGGAGGCGTACAGTACGGGCCGGGTGAGAATACACGCTCATGCAGGGATGGCTGCTTCCTTTGGCCAAACCTCACTTCCTGTCGGTATTCTTCCTCAATAGAATCGTACAATGCCCTGAGCTGAAATATAGTTTTTGTTTTTTCTTATTGTGTATTTCCCCAATGCTGACACACGTTAATTGTTAGATTATATTTTTTTGTGTTCTCTGGAGCTCGATGAGACACAAGATCCCGGTCGCTCCCTCGAGCTTGACTTCACCGTTTCTTCTCAAAAGCAAATCAAGCACATCGGCAGCATTAAAGTCCCGGTGAGGAAGCGTGTCGACCCACGTCTGATCCTCGTCCACTTCAGCCCCGTCTCTCATTCATCCATTATTCCCTCCTCTTTCTCAGATGCACCTCTCCTCTCTCCTCCGCTCCGTATCACTCCTTCCCCCACTTCCTGACTCCTTCCTGGCTCCTTTGACCCCTAAATGTTAGCAGATGAGAAGACACAACGCCAATAGTCATTCACCCTGCTCTTAGTGACCATTGTGTGTCGGCTCCGGTTAATACGCCTGTCCCCCCCAGCTCTCTCTCTCCACCCCAGTAATGCTGCTGGGGGTGGGGTGGGGTGGGGGGGCTTTAAACCCACATTCAGTCCACAGAAAGACAATGTGGAGCTGTTGCCTGGTTTTGTTGTTGTGGTGATGTGGAAATATTCTGTTAAAAGCAGCTTGTTCAAGGATAAAACTAAGATTGTGTTGGCTATTTGTCGTTATCAACACAAAGTACTTGTGGAATCTAACATAAAATATATAGATCATCATTATATATAATGATATATGGGCCTCTACACCATAAAACTCAGGTTGGCAATAAGATCAGTCAATAGGAGCCGAGTGCAGAAACAAAGTGCATTTATGTTTAGATTTCAGGGATTCTCACATCCACTCCTGAAGATGGGTCTAAACACTTATGTGATATCTTCCCTTTCCTCTTTTCCCGTCATGGTAACGTACACCATCTTATTCCTCTGCTCTCTTGTATATTGATGCATGTCTGTGTTTCAGGGGGAGCCTCTGCCTGCAGCCCTGGTGGAGCTGGTTAGAAACAGCCCCATCTCGTCCATAGAGGACCTCCAGCTGCTGCTGCTCTCTGACTCCGTAGGTAAAGATCCCAGCGTCCTACTGTTACTGATCAAACACTGACTAATCACTAAATGCACCAATGAAACAATTTCTAAATCAGAAATTATGTAGGTATGAATTTCATGAGGAACAGAAATGCATGTTCCACCCAACAGCAGCTCAGTAAATGAAGCAGAGCGACTCAGCAGAGATAACTCCACCCAGGCCCAACTCTCCCCTATGAACCACATTTTAATTCACTAGATCCAGATTTAAATTTTGGATCTGAACCAAAATACGCTCACTCATAAACATCAGTTCTCTAAACAAGCTGGTTACTTTCATCAAGATCCAAGAATCATTCTCTGAGAAATCAGTGAAAATTATGAAAGAAGTTAAAGAAACATTCTTTCATCCACACAAACATTTTACAAGTTCTTCCCACTTCCACCAGCACGAATCCTTCTTCTGGCAGCTTTTGTTCCCCCCTCTCCACACATGCAGGGGGCGCTAAAGACCTTGGAATACATTACACCACACGTGCCCAGATTGATAGTTTATGTGCACATTATGTGACCATTTACTTAAATGCTGTGTTTGTCTAATTGTCTCAGATGAGGAGGACGGGACCTTTGCAGTCAGCGGAGGTCACAGACTACCAAGGAGCCTCGGTGAGCAGAGCCCCCCCCCCTTCCTCTTTGGTCCTCCAAACTTATTCACCAGAGTCTTGTTCTGCTCACAGTGTTTATTGTACATCATGAAGAAGAGAGACGCCGTTATTCCTTTCTTTAAGATAAAAGATAATCCTCTTAGATGAGTAGAAAGTCGTAATGAAGACACGGAGGATTCCTGATTTTCCTCCACACACTCTATCCTCATTAATGGAGGGCAGGCTTCCTCAGAGTTGATTAATGGGACAAGTGTGTTATTTCCATTGTGTCACGGTGAAATCCCTCCCATTAAAATAAGGTTAAAACCCCCCTTTGAAACCTGTAGCAGATTACAGTGTGGGCGGACATCTGCCTCGACCGGCCGCGGTGAATTGAGAGAAATGGGGGGAGAGAGAGAGGAGAGGTGGGTGGGTTGAAAGGGGGAGAGAAAGAGAGGGGGAGAGAAGAAAAGAGACCAGGAACAGCTGTGTCAGATTGGTGGTTATAATGTTGTTATTATTATTATTGTTAATGTTAATACTGCTACTAATAATAGTAATAATAGAGAGAGAGAGAGAGAGAGAGTGAGAGAGAGAGGAGAGAGAGAGAGAGAGAGAGAGAGAGAGAGAGAGAGAGAGAGAGAGAGAGAGAGATATCAGGCTGTATTGCATGTTGTGCTCTGAAGGGTTTTGATTATCACAAGGAATTTAATTTGTTGTCTTTTACTTATTGGTTTACAACAAACACGTACACGACAGGCAGGTAATAGTCTGTATACAGTATGTTTTGAATACTAATACACAAGTACTGCCCGTCATACTTATGCACAATCCTATGATCTGGACCCTCAGATGCCCAGCCGGCCCAGCAGGCTCTGTGTAAAGTCCGCACAGAGGTGGTAGAGGTTACCAGGGCCATGTTGGATCGTAGCAATGCTAACTTCATGCTATGGCCGCCCTGCGTGGAGGTGCAGCGCTGCTCCGGCTGCTGCAACACCAAGAGCCTGCACTGCGTCCCTGTGGTCACGCACACCAGACACCTGCAGGTAGACAACCACGTGCACAAAGATTCATTGTACACAAATGGCAAAACACACATAGAAAAGAGCCTGGACTGTGTTTTTATTATATTGCTAATTACCCCTCTTCCTCCTCCTGCAGGTGATGAAGATCGAATACATTAATAAAAGACCCACTTACACTAAAGCCGTGGTGTCCGTGGTGGATCATGTGGAGTGCAGGTGTCAGCCGGCACCTCGAGCCCCAGCGCCCAGGAAGAAATCATCACGCAGGCAACACAGTCATCAACATCGGAACCAGACACTCAGCCAAGAACACGGACAGGTACAGAGCAAACACTTAGAAAGACTAAATACATCTCAACACATCTTTAGCACGTCTGAAATCTTCCTCATGTTAAAACACATAGAAAATTTTCCTTTGAAAGAAGAGTTGCATGATTCTCATTTGTAAACATAAGATAACTAGAGTGTACACGTCTGACAAGTCCCACTTAACTTCAATCAAGTTCCAGCAAACTCATTGATAACTGTTCTCTAAATATGCCTGAATTAAAAATAAATATATAAATCCTTGAGACAAACTATAGCCCATTAACCCAAATTCCATTTCCTTGAATCTTATTTTCAAAGGCTAAGACTCAGTCCAAGGATGAGCTGCATCAGTGGGATGAGCTGAAGCAGAACCAGAGGGCCAGTCTGGAGGAGCTGCTGGAGCAGCACTGGAGCCCCAGAGGAGACACCTTCACTCAGCCTGGAGAAGGCTACAGTCTGGCTGGGGACGACACGTCTCAGTCCGCTGGAGAGGCGGTTCTCTTGGTTCCACACTGGACTCATAACTCCAGCAGGCTCCACGGGACAGAAGAGAACCCGGAGAACGTCGACGGCAACAAGACAGTTTCCTCAGTGGATAACGTTGGTGTTGAGGTAAAGAACACGTCCCTAGAAGGTGGGAGTAGGTCACTGGTCGACAGCACTGAGGGAAAACGTCAATGAGGGAAACGGGAGCAGAGACAAAGGCTCACAAACGCAACTCCAATTATTGGAAGAAAACAAATCCAAATTTACAAAGAATCACAGGGGAGGTGTCTCACAGCCTGTTACTGAAAATCCTCAAGTCAAACTCAGCCCGACTGAGGGAACCAATAGCGAGAGACGTGGAAACAGGCTTCGGCCGTCGAAGGAACCAAATCCGGAGCCTCGAGAGCTGGCGAGGCGGAGAGACAACGAGACTCCGGAGGAAGAGAGAATATTGCAGATTGAAGAGGCAAAACTGGAGGAGGAGAGGAAAGAGCTTCTTCTCCTCCACAGGAGGTTGGACCAGGAGAAGGAGATCCTGAGACAGCAGCCAATGAGGAGAGAGGAGGAGGAGAGGCAGAGAGAAAAGGGGACAGACAGTCGACATCACCTGAGTGGTAAACATCAGCATCATCTGCAAACAACAACACAGAAACCAGGTAATGAAACATTTCTCTTTTGTTTTTCTGTTTAATTTCTCTTTTATTTTACATGTTTTCCATAAAACATGTACATTTGATTCTCATAGAGACGACAATGTCTACGACCACCACACGACAGCCCTCCGCTCCAGCAGGTCCCAGACCTCCAGCTCGTCCCAACCACACGAAGAGGAGGATGAGGAAGAATCGCAAACGCATCAGCAAGGCAGCTATGAGAGCGATGCTAATGTAGAACTACAGTAAACCCAGGTGAGTTGGCAGCACATGAATGAAATCACTCTACAATGTAAGTAATTGAATGGAACTGTGATGTAAGCCTGTATTTCTCCCCCCTCCCCCCCCCCTCCCCCCCAGGGACACAGTGTGAACTTGGTGTATTTTGTGGATAATCCAGAGGTGACGCAGAGCGACTCCCCTTCATTTAAGTATTTATTCCTTCATTCAGTAACCTGCTCGTCCTGTGAGGTCTCCTCCGTAACACTACTAATGACTGACCGGTCAACCTGTAAGAACGCCTGGATGGAGTAAGAGGAACATGGAATATAAACGAAAAGTTTTCTTCTTGAAGAGAACACTTTGCCTCTACGACGACAGCTGCCGGTGGGGCCCGAGGTTCGGAGGACCTGTGTGAAAGCGCAACACATCTGGACGACTGCAACGGCATCGCTGTGGATAAAAGTGTGATTTCCGAACTCTCCTTGGAACCATGTCTTGATATCAAAAGAGAGAAACTGCACTTATGGGTGGACAAAGCTGAGTCTGTGCAGGGTTTGAATGTCAAAAAGGACAAAACTCTTCCGTGACAAGAAAGAAACCATTGTGATGTAAGAGACAATCATTCAATGGACTGCAATGACAAACTAATGCTGACTGAAATCATCAGTATCTCCACGTGTGATCACGTGTTGGGACTCAGTGTTGACCATGTTGGGGAGATGAAGCCGTGTGGATTTGCCGTACTAAGGCCTGATATCATTTATTAGCTCATTAAAAAACAGTGATGCTCTGTCTTTAACCATATTTAATTATATTTAACTCACTGCAAACACTGGAATTACACAGATGTGATTCGAGAACCAAAAACACGAACCGTCCGGTGTTTCCAAATCTCATCACGGGTGAAAAGAAAGAAGATTGAGGTGCTATAGGGACAGGAGGTGATGGCGTCACACCTGAGGCCTGACCCTGTGCTAGGATTCTTATTTATTTGTGGATTAACTCTGTAGAAATACTGCAAACAAATTGTTGTCGAGTCTCATTTCACGATGTTTGGGTGTTTCCATCAGAAACGCTGAAAAAACCTCCCAGTACCAAGCAGTGTTGAACCTGTCGAAACAAGTGTGTGCATGTGTTGTTTTGTATGTGTGTATTGTAGCTACACTTCTGTGACACACCTCGATACTCACGTAGAAGCATTTACAACTTCTGTTTCTCTCTCTGATAGAGAGACGACTTTCTTTTAGGATTTTACGATCATCTTCGCCGATAACACATAGACATGTGTATAAAGATGGATGACATGACAGTTCCCAGAAAGTGAAGCCAAACAGACTTGATCGCCCTCTAATGGCCGGCTGCAGTGTAAGTTAGAAGTCCCACCTCCTCCATGTAGGTGGATGAGACATGGACAATCCCAAAAGTCAAACTATACATAAAAATAAATTTATCCCAAAGATGGTATCTGCGATTTTGGGATTCTTACCAAACACATGTATGTTTAAGTGCACATTTTCCAGGAAGTTTGGTTTAAGTTAATAATTTGATGCTATACAAATGCAATGAAACGTCCTGAATAACAGCTGAGACCAAGACTCGCTAGCATAACCGACTGGTGAGGATGGGGGGGGAAGGAAGGGGGGGGGGAAGTGTCCCGACGACCTTGCTCTTCTCATTTAGCCACTTGTTAGCTTCTGCGTGACCTCGGGAGGGAACCAGGAAGTTGAAATGAATGATTTGATTTCCAGGCTCATTCCTGCAGCACTAGAAACAAATAATCTCATTCTTTTATATCTCTGGGAGAAAAAGAAACAGCCATCTTTAACACCTTTTCATTGAACTGCTCTTGCAGCTGTTGTATTACTCTAGCACACAGTGTTTTTGAGATGTCATTTAAAGCAAATAGTCAAATTATTTCCTGTAGAAGTGACAGAAAAAGGCCGAACCATAGCAGGTATTGTTGTTTTATAATTCTGTCTGAAGCACACTGGTGTCCGATAATCACTTTTTCAGCCAAACATTAAGTTATTGAAAAACATGGCTTGTACCTTCCTTGTCGATTCACAACTGTTACTGATTTTGTCTGTTTTTGTTATAAGATACGATGGAAAAAGTGATGTTTGTGATAACTTTGCCATCTAATGCTTTTTTTTCATATGGGTATAAGAAGCTAATGTGCTTAAATCTACTTGGTTTTGTGTTTTTTATATCTTTTAACATTTTTTTCTAAAATTCAAAACTTTTCTTCTAAAAGGCCAACATTTTATTTTGAAAGGTGAATAACAGACAAATGAAACAAAGTGGGTTTGAAGACCAGAGGCCAGTTTGTGTTTTTTTCCCGCGTCCACGAGATGTTGAATTTGAATGTCCACCGAAGCTTCCTGTGTGGTCGTCAGTGTGAAAACCCCAAGCTGTGCATTCACCAAAGTAAAGTGGACGCTCCATTCATTCACCCTATGCACTGTATGTATGTACTTTTTCATGTTGTTCAAATACAAAAAAGCAAAGCCGTTCTTCTTGCTGTCAGCAGGTCACCATGATGTGTCTTAGTGAGTGTGTTCCTCATACACCTGATGAACAGAAGCATCAACACCAGTGCAAACCATTAAATGGCTGTAGCTGTCTAATGGCCAGTGTTGTGGCTCAGTGAGTCACAGCAATGTTTCGAGCTAAATTTCTCAATCTGGTCACGTATTGATCACACAGGCACAGCGTCAGGGAAGGTTTTGGTTTCAATTAAAGTGCCGGTCGGGAAAGAATCTATGCCATTTGGGTGTGGATCTGGATCAGGGGGCAGATCCAAGATCTTTTAAAACTTTCTTTAACATTGCAAGATTTAAGGCATTTTCACCAATTTGAGGTAAATGCTTTCCTCAGTGCTCTTCTAGTTTATACCTGATGATCAAAAAGTTTATTTTTTAAACACCTTTACTTCCTTATGAACTCCACACGCCGCCCTGTGAGCTCAGGTGGATGAATTCCCCTCGTCCTGTTTGCCGTGTTCTTTCCGCTCGGTGCATCTTCAGCTCTCCAGAGACATCCTCATATTGACTCCTCTCTGACTTCACCGCCTCGTATTGAGTGTGAGACGCCGGTGATGTGCAGTGAGGTTTGTTCAATCCGACAATAGAGTTGTGTCCTGTAGGTGAACTCCAGCACTCTCTCTCTCTCTCTCTCTCTGCGGTTTGTTTTTCACATTTACCCACTTGACTCTTGGCTGCAAGCCCCGGCTCAGCAGCCTGCCACATTGCTGCGTCTGCAAATGATCCAGTCAACAAGTCGTCTGCTCCTCGGTCTAAATGGAATCATACGAGGACTGACTCTGAAGCCTGAGAGATGCTAATGCTCCCAACGTTCAAACCATTGTGTAGATGAGGATTAGGCTCTTTTTTTTGGAGGGTTGATTTTGTTTTAATGTCCGGCTCCTTCCAGTCCCCCTGCGTGTGACTCCTTACACTCCGTGTTTATTCAGAGTTTGGTGAATGACTTCCCGTTGTCCTACTGTCAATCTCACACGGACGTCCTACTTCTAAACAGCAGACTATCTCCACATTCAGCATCGAGGTGGGATCCCTGTTTTCTCCAGTGGGTGTCCGAGCAGGTTCCCCCACCCCCCGCGGACTTCAAACAAGAATGGGGAAGAGATCGGCTCCCTGGAGGATTGTTGTCTATGACAAACACACACACACACACACGCGCACCGCCATGCTCGCGCTCATTCAAACACCCAGGGGTCAACCACCATGACGGTGGGGGAGTGTCTGTGAGGGACCAGGGGCTGTGACTAAAGACACGGGACGGTTCACAGCTGACTGCCTGACCTTAAAGAACGATACGGCTTGTTGGATCCCAACAACACTGTTCCCTAACCAGCAAACGACCACTGGGGCAAGCAACACCCTGACCCGACCATTAACATTAGTTACGTCCAATCAAATGCTGTTACTGGGATTAATCTGTGATCTTTTCCTTGGGTTTCCATGGTCATGAAAGCTGAGGGATGGAGCAGTGAGGCAACAGTCAGCTGAAGAACTCTATATTTATTGGGTCTTTGGAGGTAACACGGGTCAAATAATCAGAGTGTTGCTGGTGTGATCCCGGGATCCTCCAGTCTGCACACTGAAGTCCCCCTGGGTTAGAGGCTGCACCTCAATGAACGCGCTGTATGAATGTGTAGGTGTGAATAGGTGAAAGTGGATTTTACTGCAAAGTGCTTTGAGTGGTCGATTAAGGTGCTTTTTTAAATATTTACCATCGGGATTCTGATCCTTTTTAAAAGATAGTTTTGGATCTCAAAGCCATGAGAGGACAGTTAATTTAGGATAAGATTATCTGCTTGTTCATATCAGATCCAAAAACATGCAGGTTAAGTAATTGTAAATTTCCCAGACCTTAAAAAGTGAGAATATGATCTCCGCTCTGTGTTAATCCTGCAATAGATTTGTGATATTCCTCTGATGCATGCTGGGAGACAAACTTTAATTTGATACCCTTTCTTATACAGTGTTTTTATCGGACCACAGAGGGAAACATAACTGTCCAAACTTTCACACTGTCCTTCCTGGAACACATTCATAGTGTTGTTGTCCAAAAAGTGTGACAGGAATACTCATGTTAAGAGGGAAAACAGGACATTTTAAACCTTGAGGATGTTGCAGAGAAATCTTGAGCTTCTCAGTTGTTTCGGGGCTCGCCTCACATTTGAAAATACGAATCCTCACAACACAAGTCTTTAACTTTTAGGGTGGATTCTTGGTTTGAGGATATAGAGCTGGTGTCAGGGTTAGGGCAAAGAGTGAAGTCGATTTGGTAAAGGTTGAAGTCTCAGGGGAATTAATGAATGCAATGCCCCCCTAAGTGGTGGAAGAGGGTGTGTGTGTGTGTGTGTGAGTGTGTGCAACCAGGCATCTAAACATGTGGTGGACCTCTGGGAATGTGCATCCATGCAGAACAGGAGCAGGTTTAGTGTTACTTACTTCTTACTAAAAGCCTGTTTAACTTCTATTCTCTCAATTCAGCTCAGTGGGGGGGGGAGCCACACACCAGCACAGCAAGAAGCAAAGAAAAGCACAATTTATTTAAACTCATGATGAAGACACCAAGTGTAAAATACATACATAGACATATGAGGGAATGTGAGGTTGTCACCACTTGACCAGCAAGTCATAAAAAAATACAGAACTTTAAAACAAACAAAACGAAATGGCAAAAAAGAGGAAATCAAACCAAACAAGACAGTTTGATGTTTTGAGAAAAAGCCCGTTGTTGTCCCGACAGCCTCAGACCTGTATGAGTGTGGCCTGGATTCCCTGCTGGACAGTGCTGAGGAAACAGGAGGCCTTTGAACAGGAGGTTACACAAGCATCCGTGTGGCTCCGCACACTCCCTACACCTTCCAGCACTTTTTATTTTCCTGTTTTTTATGTACCGGAGCGGACAGGGACACGCTGTACACAGATGACCACACATCCACCCGGATATCAGACACATACACACTAACCCTGCTGCGCCCGTCCACAAACAACCTTTGTCCTTTTTCCTTTTCACTGATCAGGATCGATGTGAATCTGTCCAAAGCTCCGGCCTCCATCAGGGAACCAACGCTCCCTGACACTGGATGTGAAACTGGGGAATGTGACTGTTTTTGAACATCTGGACAAACCCCGTGCTAACCCAACAAATCACTTTCCCGTTCCACAACCGTGGTCAACGCCAAAATATGTGCGTCTTCGCGGGCATCGTGACTCCGTCGGTGTGTGAGTCCAACGGCTCCTCGGCCTCATCAGACAGGAAGCTGTACCTAGCGATGGGCTGAGAACACAGGAAGTCAATATCAGCATGCCTGGAATTCCAGCATTGTGTTCTCGCTGCAGAGACAAGAAAGAGTTCTGCGTCATCCCGCCACAATATGCTCATGATATAAAAAGGTTTTACAGTAAATGTTGCATTGCAGTCTCATACATGCCTGCACACCAAATACTGTGTGTGTGTGTGTGTGTGTGTGTGTGACCAGTCCTGAGTCAGTCTCAGCTGTCAATCATGACCTGTCACCCCTTTTTTTATAGCATCAAATAACTAACTAAAACCAAACTTTTCAAATTACAGAAACGATCCATGAGATAAAACTATTTGACTCATACATTGACTTTTTACTCTGGTCCATGTCCCATCAACTAACATGGAAAAAGGCAGAGTTTATGAGCAATGCTGCAGGCAGCCACCAGGGGGGCGATCGAGGCCCTTTGGCTTACCTTTCGGAGAACATGGCTACCATGACATCACCAAATGCAACGTACACAACAAGGCTGAAGTCCACAAACACAACAATAGGTCAGAGAAAAGATCCACAAAGAAATCACACAGTCCAGGAAGAGTGCCCAACACATCAGACGTCTCCTCGAAGGGTCCAAAAGGAAAGTGTCCTAACTTCAAGGTGGCTTTAACGTATGTTTTCAGTCCATCGTTAAAATGTTAAATGTCTCTGCAGGCCTCAGTGTGTTACTGAAAACACACAAGGGCAGAAATAACACATATGTACATTCACATTGAAAACAAGGTCTAAACTCAGCTTTGTGCAAACAGGCGTATTTCGTACAGTAAACATTCAGTTTACATAACTTAGCTTCTTATCTCAGCTGTGACACAGACATGACGTTTGAGGAACTGATAAAACATATGACACTTCAACACAGATCTTACCAGTTACATGAATCTGTAAAATAAATAGCTAAATGGAAATTAGAATCTCAAACCCAGTCCCAGTGAAAATGACGAGCTATGACATGATCCTGTTATTTTATCCTGACCTCTGTTTTAAGTTAGTTTGTGTTTCACGCGGACATCGATCCCATTAATTACAGGTTCAGCTCACTACTGCCCCCTGTTGGTTGGACACTCTGATCTCAGGTCAGAGTAAGACGACTCTAAATAAATCCACTCTTATGGTTAACAGACCAATGATCAACACATGTGATTCTCTTTGTGTCACATTGGAAGTTAAAAGCTTTTAACAACAGAGGAAACCACAGCTTGATGAATTGTTATTATCTGCAGATTCAGGCCTGATGGCTCCTTCTTCACGTGCTGCTCTGGTGTAGCAGGTCACTTTGCTCATGTGTGCTGTGGGAGGTGGCAGTACCCCGAGGCCTGTAGGCTGCCACCTTGAGGCCAGGGGGCGAAAGGTCCAGGGGTGTAGGCCGGAGGTGGCTCCCTGCTGGGGGCCTCACTGAGGTCAGGCTTCTCTGACCCCGGCATGGTACCTTCCCTCTGTGGGTCCTGCTCCACGCTGTCCTGCCCATGTGTGTTTGTGTTGACAACGCTGTTAGACACCAGGTCCTGTGTGGACCGGGAGACGCCGCGGTTCGGTAGAGACACGTAGCCGTCTGCGTTCTGGGAGAACTTCACAGGGGGGGGCGAGTCCTCTGATGAGGTCCTGTCTTCTTTCTCCAAACACTCGTCCTCCTCTGACTTGTGGTCGGGCTCTGACCTCTGGCAGAAAGACACAGGTCAGTGAGGAATCATTCGCATTTGCAAAATTGTAAGTTGCTATAAAGTATGGATTTCTTACTACCAGCAATTCTATATATGATCACTTTAAGTAACATGTTTATTTATATATTAATTTATATTCCTATTTATTTATTTATGTCTAAATAAATAATATTTACTATCTTGTCGTATATTGTAAAATCTTTTTCTCTGCTCATATTAAAATATTTAACCGTTTCTTCCTTTTAAAGCACTATATAAATAAAATAAGTATTATTATTATTATTATTATTTAATTCATACAAAACCAATGTGTCAAATGAGATTGGGAGTTTCTTATTAAGAAGTAAAGGTTCTCATCCATCTCACAAAACTGTGAGTCATTCCTTTTCAGTACTTCTTGGTATTGATATAAAGATTCTGTTAAATTAGGTTTGGTCTTGTCTTTTCTATTGTCTTCTGTTTTTAGAAGACAAAAAAAAGGACTGAAACCTGAGAGATGAGCCTGCTGAGCTGCTGACCTTGCAGAAGATGTACGGTCCACTGAAACTCATCTTCTCAGTAGGACTGGACAAGTCGTCACTGTTCCAGAAACCTTCGTCCGCCTCCAGCAGATTTTCGTCAAGTGTGGTGATCGGCTCCAGGGAAGAATGAGAGGAGCTTTAAAAAGAGAAGGAGCAGAGGGTCAGTGTCTCATCTCATATCTCATCTCATCTTATCTCATCTTATCTCATCTGTTACCATTCAGATGTGTTGTCCAGTAGCACTTTGCAGATGGACGTGTCCTCGGTCTGCAGCGTCCAACTGGTAACACACTGCCTCACAGAAAAGTACACAATGACTCACACGTCACCAAAAAAAACCTGAATTAGAGATTTGACTAAAATAGATTCATTAAAACCAGTCTCACCTTGATCTCACACAGGATGTTACTTTTGTGTGGAGAGGGAACGGACTCCACCCACAGGACGACCCTCCTGTTGGGGCAGGATGTACAAGAGAGTTTTATTCAAAGTGAAACAATTAATTTAATGTTCAATGCTCGGTATGGATTGTTAAACCTTTTAGTCTTACTGGCTTCACAGGACTTTATTTAACATGTACTTGTTTGCCCTGACTGTTCATTCTGGTAATGTCAGCGTGTTGTAGAAAGGACACAACACAAATACAGTCTGAACAAATGTATAAAATACCTTTGACAAGCTGGAATGGTGCAGTAGAGTGCGAAGAAGACCGTGACCGCAAACAGACCGATGAGAACATATATGAAGGTGGTGAGGGACCAGGCGCCTGCCAGAGGACAGAACACAGAATAAATAAACGTAATTCATATTCAATAAATAGGTGAAATTAAACGTGTTGTGTCTCCGTGTCAGTGGTACCTGCATGTGAGGTCCAGTGAACGGGATCGGTCCATTCGGACGGGATCCCCTCGTACCTGGAACCGTGTCCGGGGACGACCAGTGACCTGACCTTGACCTGGTGGAGCTGGGACGGGGCCAGAGACGCTCCCCGGACGGTGAGGGACGTGGAGCCAACGGAAATGTTCAGCGGGTTCAAACATTCCTGAGGATTTAATAGATATAAAATCAAATTTAAAGGAAAACTAAATGCACCTTTATGATAGATAATAAATCCTGAAATCCTTCGACTGAGAAAAACTTTCGTTTATTTACCAGTTGAACAGTAATAATCCAGTGTTAAAGGTTTCTCACCTGATCGGCTCTGTGGTAGCAGACCTGATAGAACAGTCTCAGTTTGAAAGCTGTGCTCGGTTCATTCCATTCCACGATCCACTTGTTGTCTTTCTCTTTCACTCTCACCTGCCGTGGCGGGTTGGGACGGACTGTGGAACCAAGAGGTTAGATCTTCTCATTGGTCACATTAAGATTAAGGTCACACTTATAAAATAATTAACTCTGTATAGACTGGGCAGACTGGATTTAATCAATTTAAGATGAGTATTATTTCAAATTTTTGTATTATAATACCCTTCTTAAATATATATTTGCATATAGGATTACAGTTCTAATAAATGTATATATTAATATATTTATATAACTAATATAAATAAAAAAAATGTATCTATCTGTTTATCATGTTTTATCTTATCTTGCATGGAAATAAACAGACTGATGCAGTGCTGCCATTTAAACAGGAGGTGGCGACACAGCTCTTCTGTTTGTCCTCCTGCAGCCTGTGTGTCTCTAACACCCTCCTCTCCTCTTATCCTCCTCCTCTCCTCCTCTCCTCCTCTCCTCCTCTCCTCTCCTCCTCCTCCTCTCCTCCTCTCCTCCTCTCCTCCCTCTGTCTGGTGTCCACTCACTGTGCTGATAGGCCTCAAACCTCCTGGTCGTGTGTGTGGGTAGCAGCTCCAGCAGCAGATGTGCAAGGTCTGTGCTGGTCAGAGAGCAGCTGTACCTTAGGGAGCTGCCCCCCCAGCTGACTGTTGGGTTGACACAGCAGATCTCAGACCTGCAGGCAGGGATTAGAGGGAGTGAGTGACAGCCTCGCTCGGCCTCGACCGGGCGGCCTCGTCAACACTCGAACTTACTCTGCAGAGTTGCGGTGTCGACAGGACAGCTGGTAGCTAATGAAGGGAGCCAGCTCTCTGCTCACCTCCCAGCTGCACAGCACCTCATTCTCTCCATGCAGCACACACTGCAAACTGGGAAGCTGCCCAGTGTCTGAGGCCAGAGAGAAATGCACCGAAAGGGAAGATTAGAAATGTGAGGGGCGGAGATAAGGAGCCAAACTTCAGTGGGTTTTCAGGAAGTTCACGGTTGAGGTTAATTTGTGCACAGGCAGGAAACGATTCATAGTTTTTTTCACGTTCTCTTTTCTGTGACTCACCTTCCTCAGTCTTCCAGGTCACCACCGGACTCCAGCAGCTCCACTGGCCCACGCTGGCCCGGGCCCTCACCCGGGCTTCATACCGGCGACCCGGCAGCAACAGTTGCCTCTGGAGTTTCACGCTGGTGTTTGTGACGTCCTCGGTCTGCAGAGAGAGGGAAGAAGGATGAATCCTGGATTACAAAATAATAAATTCAGGGTTAAGGATGAATCGTCTATGTTTTTATTGACGTGTTTTTAGTTTGTTGGGTTTATGCGCTATGCTGCAGCCGGCCACCAGGTGGCAGTTTGGATGCTTTGGCCTCACTTTTGAGGAGAGCTGTCATGTCGTCCATCTTTTTAGAAACAGTTCATGTCTGTAATCCTGTTTCGCTTGTTTACAAAATGACAAGGGCAGCGTTTCTTCAGGTGTCACTTCATGTGTCGCTCGCTCTCACACGTTGATGTGTGAATACTCCTCACAAGCTGCTGCTTCTGCTTCTTCTGCTCTGTTCTACAGACGCTGCATTTTTCATCACCACAGCTCAGACTCGACACGAGCATCCAGGTTTGAACAAGTTGTAACACCAGTAATTTCTTATCTCGGCGGTAAACAACGTTTTCAGATGTTCAGAGAATACAATCTTCCTGTTGAGAAGAAGGGACACACATTTGTAATTCCAAAACAAATATGTGTTTTTTAATGCTCACAGTCCAGTGGTCGTGTTGCTCTGGTCTGTAGCTGAGCTGGTAGCTGATGTTTCTGCTCCAGGAGGAGGAGGAGGAGGAGGAGGAGGAGGAGGAGGAGGAGGAGGAGGAGGAGGAGGAGGAGGAGGAGGAGGAGGAGGAAGAGGAGGTGTAGGGACTGGACCAGCTGAGCCATCGGCCTCCGTCTCCTGGATCGTGTGCAGACAGATCCTCTGGTGGACGAGCTCTCACTGTACGAACCCAAACACAGAACCACATTTATTCAAGTATTCAAATGGAAGCTTCACAACATAAACAACTGATCTGATTGGCTTTTGAGATGTGTTACTCGGACACTCCCGCCTCTGACAGGCTGTGAACTCACCGTGCAGAGAGAGATCCAGAGGCTTGTGTCGGACAGATGAACAAACAGCCTGCGTCTGGTTCTCGAGGAAGAAGACAGTGTGTCCGATGCCGATGGAAAACACACGGGTTTCATATCTACACTGCACGGTCCCGGGTTCAACTGGGCCTGGTGGACTGTACGGCACACACATCTCCCTGCAAAGGACACACACCAGAGTCTCTCACAACGATCCTTTTCACCATTCGTTCTCTCTGATCGTCTGTTTGGATTTTACCTGTCGTCTTCAGTTTGGAACCAAAGCTGCGGGGACGTGTCTCCGTGTTTCCTCCATCGGCAGTGGACGAAGGACTCGAAGTCGTTATGACAACTTAAGGATTCCAGCAGTGGAGACTCTGGGCAGAGAGGGACAACAGTGGTATTTAGATAAGTGGGTGATGACTGAAGTCCTGTGGTGTTGTCTTGGTCATTGTTAAAAATAATCCAATACTTTTCAAAGTCAGTGAAAGTGTTTGCATTACACTTTTCGTAAATGTGTTAATATATTTGTTTTTGTTGTACTTCAAGGCAATTTAATAAGTTTATAATCTAAATCAAACTCGAAACGAAATAGATGATTATAGAAAAACTTGGAAATATTCCTTCATTGTGCATTTTTCTATGTTTTTAAGGAAAAGTTCAGGCTAAATTATCACATGTTGTAATTTTCATATGATACCCTTCATAATATATGGAAAATAAATAGCATCTATATTAATGGGATAAACGTAGTGTAGTAAAAATAACTTTAAATAAGTTCCTCTCTGAAATCTGATGGAGATAGAAGTACTTTAAAGTAGTTTGCAGTATTTGAGTAAATGTACTTAGTTACATTTCGTTATGTGCCAACCACAGACTGTACATAAAGATGACTGGCATTAAAGTGAGGCCAAAAAAATCGTGATTTCTCCCTAGTGGCTGGCCGCAGTATTGGTCATAAACTCCACCTCCTCCATGTCAGTAGATGGGACATCAACCAAATGTCCCATCTACCAAATTAAAAAGTCTGTTTGTTCAGAGCAAATTTTTCTGGTATCTTTCTGATGGCTAAGCCTGGCTCACGATTCGTATTCCCAGTGCGTGTTTTGGCCTCCTGCCTCCGAAAGCATCCGGATTTATCGGAGCCATGAAGTTTTTAAATCTGAAATATTCAAACTAAGCATCTGAACTTGGATCCTGCTGAGACGTACCATTCAGTGAGCTGCTGCTCTCAGGGACGCTGCAGCCGTCTGGACCAGAGGGGAGAACCAGGAGAGGGAGCACCGACCACAGCACAACCCAGAGGAGAGGCATCGTCTTTGGGGACAGGGAGCGTTAAGCTCTCAGCAGGAGTGAAGTGAGTGCATTCATATCAACGAGATGTCTGTGGACGAGAGAGGGAGGGAATGTCAACAGAGAGAGAGAGAGAGAGAGACTCAGACCAGTGAAGAAATGAGTCATTGCAGCAGAAACAGAAACTTCTGCTTTGAGTGTTGTGGTCACCCCACATCCGCCTGCTTCTTATCTTTCTCTCTCACATGTGATTGGCCCCGATAAACAAAACATATATATATATATATTTATATGACTTTATGTGCGTCAAATTTTTTGATTATTCTGTTATTATCAAATAACCTTTTCTGTAAATTGTGATCTGCACCCAAAAGTGTCCGTAAGCCACCAACACACATAACAGCAGTGTGTCAGTTCTGAATGTAATCTCCTCCTCTATCTTAACAATCAAAAACTGTGTTTGTCAAATACCTAAAAACTTTGATGATTCTCAAAATGTATTTGAGTAAAAGAGAAATAATGTGAAAAGACAAATAAGTTTAAAGGAAAGAGGAGAACTTAACTTTACTTAACTTTTTATATCTTTTATCTTTTATATATAATTATTTAGATATGTTTATGTCTAAATAAATGTTACTTTGTATAAATATTAGAAAAAGTGAGTAAATAATAGGTAAATAGTGACTAAATTAATACTATTTTTTAAATTTTTATTGCTTTTCTTATGTATGTTGTATTTATTGCGTTTTTATGTTTCTATGTTCATTGTATGCACCAATTACCAGCGCAAATTCCTGGTAGGTGTAAACCCACTTGGCAATAAAAACTTTCTGATTCTGATTCTGAGAAAAGTCGAAGAAGGGATCTGATTGTTTCAGTGCACTGAACCAAAAGGGGATTTTCAGGGTCACTCATGCAGAGCTGACTCCACTTCTGCTGTTTAGCGTCTGTTTACAGGAGCTGCAGGGAAACCACCAGCAGAACAATGTGAGCGTCCCACATTAAAACTGAAAGCAGACGCCGAGCAGGTCTGACTGTGATATTCCCAAACACCTGCACAAGTCTGTGAAATGACAGAGTGCGTCCGAGAAGACACAAAGAAATCTGTGTTTTTATGAATGAGCACATACTGGTTTCATTCAGCCCGGCGTCCTGGTTGAACACCTCCACTACAGAGGGGATGTTTTCACCTGACCACTGAATCGATCCCCATAGAACTTACTGGAAAGCTGGGACCAAGGACCAATCCTTTCCATTGTGCTATGAATCTGGACAAAGGTTAAATATTGTGAAATGGGGCGTTAATCTTTGAGGCTCCACGCACGTCTTTTACAAATTTCCAAAGAAATAACTCATGAGCCATTGAGGAAGCTGCAATCGACGATGATGCGTTTTGTAAAGATGGAAATTCACTGTAATTGACGTAACATCTGAGTAAAAGGAAGTCGTCGGTCAGAGTTCTTGATTTCATCCTCTCAACACATTACATCATCAGCTCTATGGAAGACCACAGAACAAGTCCAGCACTGTTTGGATTAATACTCCAGAGAGAACAATCCAAAAGCATCATTTCATATCTTTGAATAACAAAATCACAATGACAAATCCTGATATCTACAACAAACACACAATTCCAAGCTATGGAACCCTTTTAATTTAAGGAATACAAACGTGAACAATGACCCACAAACTCTTACCACAGCCTGAAGAATCGAGCTCTGCCTGTCGACCGTCCGTCACTCTGCCTCCACCGCTTCCTTCTCGTCAGCCGGCTCCTCGCCAACGCTGTCGAGAAGCCAGTGGGAGTTTCTTCTGTGACGAGGTCTGTTTCCCCTTTTCTGTCCACTCTCACACCGAATGTCACTTTATTGCACAGTCAGTCATTTTTCCTCCGTAGGCTGCAGAATGTAAATACTGAGGCGCTGACTCTGGGTCAGATCTGGGGTCGTGTAGAGAGGCCGGAAAACAATGTGTCCAGGAATGTACAGTTTACTTTTGAAATAGTCCCAGTAAATATTTTATAGCCTAGAAAGTTTAATTTCAAGTCCTAGCTTGAACCTATGAATCTAATATTGATTTAAAGTTTAGTCTATTTAATAGGCTGTTTGTGCTGTCCAATTTTTTTTTATTGAATTATTTATTACTTATCTGCAGTTGAATGTTGTTATGTAATTTTAAATAATTCAAATAAAAAATGTAACTGCACCAATACCCGATCATCTGCAGTTTAATGCTAAATACGAGTTTTCAAATAATGTTTATCTGTCGGTAAATCATGTTTGATTTTAGAAAAGAGGAAGAACTCTCTTTTAAAGGTGTCTGGGCTCTGAGACTGCTCCTGGTTTCACACACTACATTTTCAACAGGTTTTATTTCCTCTGTGCAAACTGTCAGTTTTGTGTAGCTGTTTTTTATTAATTTCAAAATGACACAGCCAACGAAATACAGATCTTCGAGCACATTAAAAGCTACTTTTGAATGAAAATGAGTTGTGACTCTGTCTGCACTCATCTGCACTTCATTGTTCAAGCAGAAAAGCCGACTCAATTCTTCATTATTTTTCATGTACTGTATTTCACGCCTCTGAGATCAAGTCCTCTGTCTGTTTCTCTGCAGCTCTGAGACTTAACACTTCCAAGTTTATGACGAGGGACAACACAATAAGCTGCCAATTTAAATTTGGGAACAACTTTAAGAATTATTTTAAGTATTTTCACACACAAATAAAAGTTAGTTTTTTCATAAATGAAGTTGGCAGTTGTGTTAATATAACGTATTCACTTTAAGTTAAACAAATGCAATTCATTTGTGTGTAATTCTGTGAGAAAACCCAAACTAGATACAGTCTTAAAAAACGTTGATAGAACAAACATTGTTTCACAGGTTTCTCAACACAAAGAGTGGCCCCTCATTCTTGTGTGTGTTATTATTTTAAGTTGTCGGTGTTAGCGCTTCACAAGTGGGTTTGTTTTGAGTCCAGTGGAGGCGGGTGACTCTAGAATAGCTCCGGTCTCGAGAGACTTCCAGATGAAAAAGAAGAAGAAGGAAACTTCCTTGTTTCTCAGAAACAATACGGAACTCACCGATCAACCGTCAGCTGATATCTACACAGCAGCTGCTCGAGGTGTCAAACGTCAAAACCAGCTCACAAGCTCATGTTCTCTTATTTTGCAAAAGAAAAGTTTCAAGCGATATAAACAAATATAAAATTGACTCTGACATGTGTTACGTCTCAGGACAGCTCACATGTAGAAGTGACACATGGGTCTCATTGGGTCGCTCGGCTTTTTCTTCTATTATAAAAGGTTCAGGTTCACAGCACCAATTCAGTCGAGTACAATTACTTGTTAAATGTGCTTAACTACGTTTTTCAAATACATTTCCTATAATTAAGTAGATTTCTTTTCAGACACAATTACTTTTACTGACTTTACATATATATTTCCTCTCTTCCTCTGACATCTGCAGAGTGGCATCCTGTTCTGCAATGTCGGCAAATTCACATCACACCCCCGCCATTGTTAAGCAGAAGTCCTCACTCTTCAGGGGCCGTTTGTTCACATAACAGCTTTTCGGTTGGAGAAATTCAAGGCTTTTAAGACCTGCTAGTTTGTGCATTGCTTTTAAACTTCATCTGGTCATTTCAAATTAAGGATTTTGCTCTGCTGCTGTCCGAGTTTGCGTCTGAATCGTGTCACATCTGCATGAAATGTTTCACCCTGATTCGTTTCCCTGAGTTGTGATTAGAGACATTTAGAATTTGGTCCCTCAGTTTTTTATGCTACTTTAAAAAGTGAGACACGTAATGAGGCCTAATTAAAGATGGATGTGCATCTTCCTATCTCATCGTGTGCACCTTTAAACACGGTTTTGTGATAATTACAGGTTAAAATGACATTTGTACAGATGTGGGCCTGATGACTGAGAGTGAAGATGTTGTTTTACTGCTCGAAAAATAATTTGTTCGGGAGGAAGTTTTATTCTCATGTTAAATCAAACAGACTCGGCTGTGTGTCCCGGATCGGAAAAAATATAAATTACCCAATTAAAACAATAAGATTTTAATTACTAAAAATCGGTGCTAATGGTATTTATACACAGCGTGATCCGAATGATTGGACCAGTTGTTGTTGACTAATGGTGCAGCGCTCACCAGCAGCACCGCCGTCATCCTGCTGCTTTACAATGAAATGCTCTCCGAGGCTAATGAGAATGTAATGTAAATTAATGAGATCAATAGAGAGTGCGTGAGACGAGGGATGGGGGGGGGGATGAGGGGAAGGGAGAGAGTCAATTACTGCTCTGTTTATTAAGAGACGTATACAAGTCCAATAAGAATACATTATGGTAATTGTAAAGTAGTATATGTGGTTTTAATCTGGGCAGAGTGCTGTGAGCTGATAAGGAGGAGGCACACACACACACACAAACACACACACACACACACACACACACACTGCAACATTCCATTAGTCCTCGTTTCCCGATATCACTTGAGAACAGACAGAATCCAAAAGTGAAACCATGAATCACGTCGGAGCCTGAACCAGCCGTCGTTCAGCCTCACGTGAGCGATGCAGTCACTTCCTGTTCGGCTCCTGGGTTTCTCCTCCAGAGGAGAGAAGTTTCGAGGCAAAATCACTTCCTGGTTTCAGAGACTGAGGTGGTGCTGGTGCAGGAAGCAGCCGCCTCATTCTGGTCAGGCCTGTTCAATCTGCAGCTCCTGGAGGAGACAGAGATGCAGCAGCATGTGAGGCAGGCTCTCTCCCTCTCCCTCTCTCCCTCTCTCCCTCTCTCTCTCTCCCTCCCGCCCTCTCTCTCTCTTGATGCCTATCTCTCATGCATTCCATTTATTTTTACAAACACAAAATCCATGCACACACAATGTACACGTACACAGAGTGATTTCCCTGACAGTCTCACAGGGGTGATTCCCATGCTGCAGCACATTAGCATGTGGAAAACAACCCATTACAGACCAGCCTGGAGGCATCGAACAGTTTTCTCTCTCCAGCTCTGTGTGTGTGTTTTCTCTCGTGAGCAGCGACTGCCACTGACAGTAATGTGTTTAAACAGATGAGTAAAGCTCTTTGTGTTTCCTTTCTCTTCTCATTTTCTCTATGTGCAAGGGAGACAACAGGACATGGGATTAAGCTCTGTGCTGGCACGCCTCCATTCTGCTGGAGCATCTTTTCCTCTTCAGCTCCACACATGTCGAGGGCAGCGGATCCAAACCTCTGACTCTGAATTCAGAAAGAGGTTGTTAGATGTTTCCCTTCTGGGTTATCATGGCGGCTTTAATGAGCCTCAGGGCCAAAGAAGATGAAGATAAGATTTGATCTCTAATCTGAGGTCACTCCCTTCTTCTTTTTCTAAACCATATCCAGAAGGTTATTTACCAGCCACTTTTTCTCTGAGAGGTTTATTTATTGCTAATCACCAGCAGGCCATCTGCACAAAGAAAATACACAATAAACTCCCCACATTTCAACGAGATTAATTAGTTCAACTGACTGTTCTGGTTGGGCAATTGAGTGACGATGCACAAGAGGACAAACACAAAAACTACGAACTTTAAAATAGCCACAAAAAGAACACAAAGAGACACAAGATGAAAGTACGGAGGGTTGCACAATGCAGAAAACCACAAGTGCAAAGAAACACAACATCACACGGAAGACATCTAATGACAAAAACATGCACACAGAGAGACTAGAAGGGATGCAAGATGTGCACAAAGACACACAATCACCACAAAAACAAAACAACAGAATGTGACTGTTAATTATAATATATATTTAATCTGTTAATTGTCATTTACACACTTATTTATATTGAAATGTAGAGATATTAATCTAGCTGGAAGTAAAATAAAGAATATTTTCCCACGACAACAGAGCTGCTCAGACAAACCTGCACATCTGGATCCTCGGATTTAATCTTGTGTCTCTTTGCACATTTACAAACAGATAAAGGGTTAAAGTTAGATACGTTAAGTTTAATGGGTGGAAAGAGTATCTGTAATGTTGCTGCTTATTCAAATCCAGAACATTATTCCACATCACATCTGTGATCCCTTCTGGCAGCACAGCTCTAGTCCCGTATCTTTGCTGTGTACATTTGTGTATGTGTTGTTTTATTTGTTGCTGTTTTGGATACGGAGCGTGTTTATGTTCTTGTCTGAGCTTTGTACGCCACGGAGAAAAGGCTCCAAAGGGACGACAAATACTTTCAAACACAAAGCAACAACAAAGAGACACAAAACTCAGCGGAGAAAAGACAAAATGAGCCGAATAATATACAAAACGACGACTAAGAGAAACAAAACAACATCAAAAGGACGACAAAGGACCACAGAGAAAAGCAAAATGATGACAACCATCGTTGTGAGTCTCTTGCTGTGCGGGTGTGTGAAAGAGGTGGAGGCCGGATTCTTCACAACCGCACAACAACATTAAGTGTGTTTCAGTTTACATGCGACCACACACTTTCCCGAATGGCTCATAACAGATCATCATTCTGTCTTCTCTTTCTTCCCTCTGCTCTTCGTCATCCTTTCATCCCTGAGTGACTCCAGCCACAGGCCAACCTCTCTCTCCCTCTCCACTTCTTCACACGTCCTCTCTCCATCACTCCATCTTTTCTTAGGCCTGAACCTGTCTGAGTTCATGATGCATTGATGAATTATTCTTGATTTATAAATGATTCATTGGATTTAAGGTGAAATCGATCAATCACATTTTATTTGTGTAGCTTCATATTTACAAATCACATTTTGTCTCGTGGGGCTAGAAATATTGAATTTCTAAGAAATTTAGTTGTAAATATGATCCATGATCGGCTTCAATTAAAATTTAGATGCACAACAGGTCAAAGGGATCATAAAGTACATAATTGTTGTATTACACATTGCCCGTAACAAATATTTTGTAGTTTCTTTGTTCTCATTTAAGGTTTGTTCATGTGTTGAATTCAAGCCGACGGTCATGGAACCTTTAAAAGGACCCTAAATACTTTTGAGGGACTTTCCAAGAACTTGAGCGTCACTTTCACTTCCATGCCACATGTCTTAGAGCTTGCAGAGATGTTTTGTGCTGTGTTTCTTCATATTGTGTGTTTTCATATTGTGTGTTTTCATATTGTGTGTTTTCATAAGGTGTTTGGAGACGAGAGATGGACCAAAGGGACGAGACACGCTCTAGAAACAATTGCCCATTTCAAGCTCCTCTCTCCTCTCTCCTCTCTCCTCTCTCCTCTCTCCTCTCCTCTCACCTCTCACCTCTCTCCTCTCTCCTCTCTCCTCTCTCCTCTCTCCTCTCTCCTCTCTCCTCTCTCCTCTCTCCTCTCTCCTCTCTCCTCTCTCCTCTCTCCTCTCACCTCTCTCCTCTCTCCTCTCTCCTCTCTCCTCTCTCCTCTCTCCTCTCTCCTCTCTCCTCTCTCCTCTCTCTCCTCTCTCCTATCAGGACATTTCCGCCTCTCTGGAATTGATTGTATCCAGGGACTACCGGCCTGTGACAGCCTGACATGAGTTGTTCTTGTATTTTTTGGGGGGTCGACCCTGTAAAAGGCTACTTGAGCAAAGTGGAATGAAATCTGATGGATTCACTTCCTCTTTTTTCCCAACGAATCAGAACATGAACATTCTGTGTTTCTGTGTTTCCTTCTCTTCCCCTTTGCCTCGCTTACTTCTCTTCTCACTCACCTCGGGTCAGATCCTCCTTTATTCCTCATCCCTTCCTTCTTCTCGCTCTCTGCATCCTTCTCCTTCCTTCCTCGCCCCTCTCTCCAACTTTCCTCTCTCTCCATTCCCTGCAGTCCCCCCCTCCTCCTCTTCCTCCTTCTCCTCCTCCTCCTCCTCCTCACGTCAAACATCATACAATCCCCTCCTATCCCAATCCAGCGCACCCTCTCTCTCTCTCTCCCTCTCCCTTTATCTCTCCCTCCCTCTCTCTTTCTCCCCTTCATCTCACCTCCAGCCAGCCAGAGCTCCCTCCTCCTCCTCCTCCTCCTCACTTTCCTCCTCTTGGATCACACAGCCCGCCTGCTTTCGTGCACTTTCTCTTCTTCCTCTCTCTCGCTCTCTCTCTTCAAAACCTCTCACTCTCTCTCTCCATTGTCTCCTGTCTTTTATCTTCTCTTTCTGTCTCTTTCTCCCCGTCTGTCCTCCTCTTCTCTTCAGCTGCCAGGAGCTCGCCGACTCTTCGCTCTTCCTTCAACCAGTGAGGACACAGAAGCACACGGGACGAAGACTCTGTCGCTGGAGGTAAGTGAGTGAGTGTGTGACTGTGAGCGCGTGTGTGTGAGTGTGTTAGTGTGTGTTGGACATTCACCTTACCTCCATCAGCTGAGAAAGACAGATGTTCTGCAGTAAAATGGAAAAGTGGCAGTACGATGAAAAATGTGAAAGGGGACAAACTGTTATAGATGATGATGGTGATGAAGATGATGATGGGGATGATGATGATGATGATGATGATGATGATGATGATGGGGATGATGATGATGTAAAGTGAGAGAAAAAGAATGGAAAGAGAAAGCGACTCTGATGCAGCAGTCACATTCGACTGCATCAACCCAGACAAAAAAAAGAGAGTTGAAGAAGAAAAGAGAAGAAAAGAAAAGATAAAACAAACCATCACATTAATAATGAACAGCCGACAGAGAGAGAGAGAGAGAGAGAGAGAGAGAGAGAGAGAGAGAGAGAGAGAGAGAGAGAGAGGGAGAAATATTCAAAGCAAAAAACGAGAACTGGATGCTGATGTTCTCCTGCTGTGGCGGCTGCCTCCTCCTCCTCCTCCTCCTCCTCCTCCTCCTCTTCCTCCTCCTCTCCCGTAAAAATCCCATTCACAAACAGGACCTGAAAACTGGGGATGGTGATTGGTTCCCCGTGCGCTGTGTGTGTGTGTGTGTCTGTGTTCGTGTGTGTGTGAAATACAGATAGAGGTGCATGTGCTCGGTGTGTGGCTCATGTGTGGCTCACGCTCAGTCTTGAATGCAGCTGCAGTTTGTGCGTTTGCTTCCACAGTCCGTGCTATACAATGATGCAGAGACGCTGAGTGATGGACGGACACACACAATGAGGTTTTGGTGCATTTGAATCTGTGGGTCCAGTTTCCCCTTGGCTCAGGATAACGTCACGGTGACACACAGATGTGGTCACGGTCTGGGGGCGTGAGCTGTGATTGTGCACCAGACTTCAAGTCATCTCCTTTGCCTCCTAACAAATGTCTCCCTCATTGCGTCATCCTTCCAGATTGTCACCGCCGGCCCCGGCTCAATCTCAGCGCCTCCATCAGGCGCTCCTAGATTAACAGCTGTCCAAACAGGGACGGTCTCCTGCTTCTGCCGTGGTGGTCAATTAGAAAGGGACATTTGTTTTGGGCACGTTGAAGGACAGGGAGGTGATGAAGAAGGGAGAGAGAAGGAGGTGAGACAGGGAGGAGGTGGAGGAGGTGGAGGAGGAGGAGGGGGGGGAACATCGGAGAACTTCTCAGGTTACAAAGACAGATAAAGGTGATTGGAAGGATAAAGTGACTGAAAAATGGGAAAAGAAATGTGCAGAATGAGCTTTTTGGCAAAAAAGTGTCATAAAATGATGATATAAATGAAAATAAGCCACTTTGTTGAGATTAATAATGTCTAATAAATCTGTGTATTATCAAAGAAAACATATAAATAGAGAAAAGCCGTGGGCCCATAATGAAACCTTGAGGTGCACCGCAAGTAGATTAATTGACATAAAATGATTTTCCACAGAAAGATGTCAGTCTGAATGATTGCATATGAACCATCTTCTTTCCAGTTCAGGACAAGCAGAACACTATATAATGCAGCCTTTACAATAACCATCTACCCCTCTGGACCTATGCCCATACAATGTTAAACGCACACATCGTACGTCCTCATAAACTCTGGCAACAAATCCCCATCAGATATAAAAGTCAGGCGTGATGCATGGTGGTGTAACTTCTCCTGATTTCACAGGATTTCAGTGATTTAACGAGCGTGGAGCTCCGTGGAGCGTGAAACACCCAGGTGTGATATGGTGCCCCTACACACGGGGGGTGAACGCACAATGTGGCCGTGGGAGAGATAATGGTTTTGCACGTCTGTGTGTGATTCAGAAGACGAAGGACAGGGAGAGGGACAGGTGGGAGAATAAAGAGGAGGCGGGGGGGGCTGTGACTGCAGGTCTGTTCGGTATTGAAGCGTAAGGAAGTGTGAAGGAGGAATTTAGGACCAGTGTCAGAGGGACTGGGACAAGTGGACGAGCTGAGTGTGTGTGTGTGTGTGTATTGACAATGTGTGCTGATTATTAAAGCCTCTGATTAGCTGCATGAGATCGAGTGCTGCTCTGGTTTGAGGAGGCTCCTGAGGCCTCTCAGCCGAGATGAAGGAAATGAGTATTCACCTGTGTCTCCTCCACACTGACACGCTATCAAATCTTACATATATTCATGCTCTGTTTGTTTCAGGTGTAGATAATAGTTGGCAGCGACCAAACGCACAACCTAAGTTTTAAAATAAATATAAAATACACACAAACACAGTAACTGTACATGTTTTGTCACACCGCACATCTGTCTCTTGTGCGGCTGAAGACCTGATTCAAAAATTGACGTGCGGCAAAACACAAAGAAGACAGCAGCACCGGTGGTTGTTATTCATTTATGTATAGACCCAGTGTGTTTGTGTGTATTGTTGGGAAGCCTGTCTTTTGTTCTGTTTCTGCTTCTCTCCACTGGCAGTCTATTTTCACTCCTGTTTATTGTGTAGAGATTGTGAGCGTGAGCAGGATGGGAAACCTGCCGGTGAGTGGACTGGAATAGGGAAAGCAATCACCCAAAGAAATGTGGCCGTGAGGTTGTTCTGTATGGTTCCGTGATCTTTGGTGAGGGAGCATCAGGAACTTGTTTTTCTTTGGTCTTCATCACTCCTGTTATCTTTTCCCTTTAAACTTAAATCTCTTTCGTCAGCGTTAATGTTCCTCTCCTCATTCTGCACGTCCAACCACCACCTGTGAGCTGACGTACGACTGTGAGATACCTTGTGATTGCCGAGCATATGGTCCCTGCACAGCTTCTCCAGCACTTGAGGAGAGGTTGTCTGGATAATTAAAAACATCGTTCCCAGCGACAGGACAGAGGAGGCTCGTAGAGAACTTGCAGATAATGTCACGAAAAGCACAATTAACCCGGCGTTCAGGGCCCCTGTTAAAAGGCTTTAATTAAGACGTATAATGTCTCCACTCCCCCCAACAACACAAGACAATCACAACCACACAACACGGACGTTAACACATGCCCCTGATAGCGTGATGGCCCTAAACAGAAGGCTGTGATGGGCAGACAGGTTCTGCCAAGGTCAAGGACAGATGTTGTGTGAGGCTCGGTGGTCTCACCGATACGCAGGATGATCAGTGAGCAACGTGCCTGCTGCTGCCGAGCGGGGCTTATTATCATTGTGTGTGTGTGTGTTAGTGTGTGTGTGTGAGTGTGTGTACGCCTGCAGACACGTGTGTGCATATGTATGTGACAGTTGGGATGCGTGTGGAGCTTCCTGCTAATGTGGAATTATGAGCTTCAACAATGACCAACGGGCATCAGATCCTCTGGTTTGACGAATATTGTAATAAGTGATCGCACTGTAGCGTTGTGTGTCTGTGTGTGTGTGTGTGTGTGTGTGTTTGTGAGAAGTCTAATGAAGGTGTTGCACATTATCACCATGAACAAAAAGGTCACAGGTGTTACAAAATTGCAACACCTGCATTAGTTTAAATGCCTTTGGTTTAAGGGTGTACTTCCTCTTTCTTTTTATACTGCAGATTATCTCTCTCATGCAGCAGATGCACACAGACACACACAGACACACACACACACACACACACCTACACACACACGCGCACACACAAGCGGATATGGTTAAAGAGTAACTCAGCCTTTTTGCAAATGTTCTGTAGGCAAATCACGTTGTCTTTCCCCCGGAGGGAGAACTTGGGTCCAAAGGTTGTTTGAGCTATTTGAAGGATTGGACGTGTTTCTTTGCACAGCGGTGTCAGAAGTGTGAGTATTTTTACCGAGGTCAATAAGTCCTCGCTAACTTTAGACTGTCACCGAGGTCAGCGCGGTGCCACAGGAGTCAGCCCATTTCCAATTAGGAAACCCGCGACCTCTTAAATGAGCTCATTAACGAGGCCCCGGTCAGGTGGGAGGGAGGACGAGCTCAGACGGATGAAGACTTTTCTTATTTTAGAGCTTGGGCGTTTTCATTTTTTTTCATTTAGGAAAGTAAGATTAAAAAGGGATGATGATGATGTGACCCATTTTGTCAAAGCCACTTAAAGCCTCTATCTTCAGGGAACAAAGTGATGGTATAAATAGATTCACACTGGTTCTTAAGCAGTGAATTGTCTTACGGTCAAATTTACTCGGTCAACAAATGTAACGTTGGGTTTTGTAGATCACAGTAGAAATATAAAGTCTAATAACATATGTCCCCCCCCATCACTGACAGCAGAGGAATCTATGAATATTATACATCAGCACCTTAATGTATTCCACTAATACTCTACACCATTACATGGAAAATAGCACAGGATGTTTCTATTAAAGGAACACATCATATATCTTTTAGAGATATTTTGGGAAACTAGGATTTCAGAGGAGAAAACTGAAACCACTCTCAGATGTGTATGGTAAACTATACTTGCTCTTCTTCTTCTTCTTCTTCTTCTTCTTCTTCTTCTTCTTCTTCTTCTTCTTCTTCTTCTTCTTCTTCTTCTTCTTCTTCTTCTTCTTCTTCTTCTTCTTCTTCTTCTTCTTCTTCTTCTTCTTCTTCTTCTTCTTCTTCTTCTTGAGCGACGACTCCCTCATGTGCTCAACGGAAAAATGTCCAGACTCAATTTACCGCTCTCTTGTACTTCATGAGTGAACCCAGCCATACAGACATAAATAGGCTTCATCCATCTTCTCATATGATCCTCCGCAGTAACCTATTGATCAAAATGCCAAACCATCCAAACCACAATGCAACTGTTTCTCCCATTAATAATGTATTCGACTGAATCTGCACTGTTCAAAGGGAATGGAGTGGTTCTTGGCTCCCAGTGCTACAGGAGAGACAGAGTGGGAAGAGCCCTGCGGTGCCCAGTATGCAAAGGCACGGTTATCTTTAAACTGCTCGAGCTAATGTGGAGCAACGAAGTGTCACTGGTCAGAGAGAGCTGCATTATCCTCCCCCCTCGGAGTGAATGACAGCTCATCTGAATGGCAGAGATTAGGCCAGATGAGCCGCGGAGCTTTGGTCTCGCGGAGCCGCATTCGTTCTGAACAATATCCATCAATCCCACTTGAGCGTCAGATCCCAGTTCACATCGCGGCCCCTCAGGAACAAAGGCCAGGACGCTGATGGTGGAGAACTCTTCCTTCCATTTATCACTCTCTTACTCCCGTGACCTTGGTTTCCAATCCCCGACTCTACGTTTCATTTGATCCTTTTCCCCTCATCCATTCTCTCTCTTCCCTTCCTCCCTCCATCCCTTCATGCTACTTGATTCCTTAATGAAGTTTCCCAAAAGAGTGAGGGGCTGAAGATTTGGATCCTTCCATCCACAGACCCAACACCTAAGGCAAAGTTTTAACAGCCAAACATCTCCTCTCTCCTTCTCTGTCTCAAACAAACAAACTAATTTCAATTGATAGTTCAAAGTTAATGGAACAATGCAAACGGATGTAATAGCATCACACAAATTGAGGAATGTTTTTTTCGCTCTTTTCCCAAGCTGCAGCCCTGAAGTTATAATCCGCCCTCCCCGCACGGCAGCTTGATGTGTTTAGAAACCTGATTAAAACTCAAATAGAGTTTTTGCGCCGCAGAGAGAATTTGCAAAACAACAAACCCGTCAAACACTTGGAGGAGTTGACGGTATTAAAACACGTCGTCTCAGCCTCACAGATCCATGTGCAGACTGCTCCTGTGAAGTGTGATTTGAAAATACTTTACATTGCTGCTCCTCCCTGGCTGTTATTTCAATAAATCAATATTGCCGTAAAAACTACAAAATCTATAATGTCCGAATGAGCTGATGTGAGAATACAGCAGGATTTTTGTCCGGAGGATTCACAGCGAGCGAATGAGGACAAATACGAAACTGAAAAACCGAAATCCAGACAGTCATAAAGACATTTCAGGATTAAATAAGAGGAGCCACAGACATAGATAATGCAGACAACAAGATTGGAGACATTTTAACCAACACCAGTGTGGATGGGCTATAAAACATAAACATAAGATTTCTGCAGTGGAATGAACACGTAACCTCCGAAGTCTGGACTCCATTGTCTGGACATTTTCTGGAATTTGTGTGATAAAATGTGTATTTACAATTTGATTGTTATTCTGAGGAGGCAACAGGAAGCTATAGCAGTGTGATAGACTTAACTTCACATGAACAGTAGATCTGTGTTCATTAGATTAGATTGGATCTTTAACACCTATCTGTCTGTAAGTGCCCTCCTATAGATGTCTGCAGCACTTCTCTGTTCTCCTTCTGCAGCTGTAACTCAGTTCTCTCTCTCTCTCTCTCTCTCTCTCTCTCTCTCTCTCTCTCTCTCTCTCTCTCTCTCTCTCTCTCTCTCTCTCTCTCTCTCTCTCTCTCTTTGTGGCTTCATGACTGACTGCACATTTCTTTTCCTCGATGTGAATGTGCATATTCCGTCCTCAAACCCCCCCACCCCCCCGCCTCGAGCCCATTTTCCATCGTGGCCTCGACAAACAGGCCCGAGGGCAGTCCCCAGCACTTGAGTGTGGACCGGGCATCAGAGACAGAGCGGTGTTGTGTGGTGCATGCCCCCCTCTCAGAGTGTGTGCGAGCAGTCGAGTGTGAGCTCCCACTGCTGCAAGGTCAGTGGGACGCCGTCCTCCCATCTCGCTCCGTCTCGCAGCACTGCAGGAACCGCTGTCAGTGACGAGAGGGTCTCAGCTGCTGCCGCCGCCGCTGACCAGGCATCACTGCCGGGGTTATGGAGACGGGGCGGGGAAACACATACTGGCACAAACTGGCAGCCGAGCGCACACTCACGCGTGTGCTCATTGCTCACTCACACAGGGACTGAGTCACGTGTCGCACACACAAACACACACAGCACGCCACCAGCGCCGCCCGCGGGTGTATCGATGAGGACTCGCGTAGTGAAGTCTCAGACTCGGCTAAACGCATCATTAACCAACTGTGAGGATACACACAGTGTCTATATATAGACCACACTAAAGAACCACCAGCAAGCGCAGTGCAGACATATCGTGTGTCAATGTACAAACCACTCGTGTAATGAGGCACAGAATTAGATGGATGAACAACACGCTGCGAGATGAACGCACAATCACAAGCAGCAGCAGAAGTGAAGATCTACACATGAGAAGCTTTTTCGCCCTTTTGACTCAAGGTCAAAGTCTCGTCCTGAAGAGGAAATCTGCCGACACTGTTGGCAAACGTCTCCAAACGACCGGCCTTAATGTCTAATGAATTTAACCAGACTTCAAACTGTGACTTTAACAACCCCTCCTCTCCTCTCTGCTTCTTTTTCTCCCCTATCCCTCCCTCCCTCCCTCCCTCCCACCCTAGTTGCAAATCACAGACATGGTCCGGAATACAAATTGAGTTTTTCCTTTCTTTATTTGGGAAGTCCATAATGCTGTAGGGCCGGGGGGGGGTGGGGGGGGATAGGAGACGGGGAGCGAACGTGTCCCGCCATAGGAAAAGCCCGGTGACAATGAGGTGGAGTAAAGCTGCTCTGACAAAAAGACGAGGGGGACAAAGAGAGGTGGAGACAGAGACACGCCGAGAGGGAGAGAATAAGTGGAGATACACGAGCAGATAGAAAGACAAAAGGAAGGATGCAGATAAAGGAGAAATCAAGCTGCGTTTCCAAAGATTCATGATTATGCTCCAAACCAATAATGTCACTTATCCTCTGAAGCTGCACAGAACTAATTGGGAAGTTGATCCTCAACGAGATCGACTTCTTGTGCCTGACCCTCTCACAGGGCGACGAGTCGATGATCAGATCAAAACTATAGATCAGCAAAGCTTTGACTGGTATCTGGAGGATGTAGGAGGTAAAGGGTCGAAGGTGTATTTGAATTTTAAGACGTGTAATAAAGCTGCTGTGTTGAATTAATTAGTTTGTCTCTTTGACTCCAGTTTTTGTTTGTTTGCCAGATGTGGTGAACTGGGCAGATACTTTACCTTGAATCCATCCTTAGGAATTTAATGTCAATCGAAAACCATGCCCACAGACTAACATATCAAGTGTTGATCTCTCAACTCGCAGGCCTTGCTTGTGATAGTGAAGTACATCTTCAGTAGTAGAACACCTGCCTGCAACATTTCTAAAGTTTCTGTAGTTTGAATTCTCCAACTGTGTTCTCTGGATTCGCTGCCTCCTCGTCGCCAGCAGTTAATTTCTCTTATGTCCACCTGTCACCTTCCCCTGTGTGTGATTTGTTCAGCTGTAGTTACACTCGCTGCAGGCTGCACAGGGTAGCTGTTGATTTATAGGTTTATTTCACCCATTGACGGCAGTGTTTTCAGGGTTTTGCAGCGTCTCACACTGAAAATACACAGATAAATCGACTTATCACCATGCAGAACTTTAAGGACGCTTCATATTGCACTTAATCAAAGTAACGAGTTGCAGATAAACAAAAGAAGCAGCAAAATCATTCTCCATAGCTTGGGTCACACTCGTAAAAAAATTAATGTTCAGGAAACATTCAGAGAATATCTGAAAGCAACTATAATTGAGTAGAAGGACTTAATGTGCAGGAACAAGCATCTGTCTGCAGCGTCTCTTCTGAGCAGGACAAAGAAAGTGGTCTCTGTGTCAAACACAACCAACCTGCTGTGATGCAGACGAAGACGTGTTTCTTCTCTTGTCCTGTGGCTCCTGCAGACAGAATGTGAGTCCATCAACCCTCATTAAAATCAACAGGGAACAATCCAGCCTGCCACTCGCCTGGCGGACGGAAGGTTAAACTCTGTCAGCGCCTCACTCAAGCTGCACCGGGCGACGGAACAGAAGCACGTGATTGGGAATTCACCGTCGCTGCAGTGAAAACTTTCTCCTGACTCGTTCTGACCCCATTCACCGAAGAGCTCAACCATTTTTTTTGTGTGGCGTTGCCAGTTAAGTGCCCGTCACAGTTTACACAAACACTCGGTGGCACCATCAGCATCTGTCCCGTTTGATTTAGAGTCTTTCCCCCCGAAGCCAAACCTGGCCACACTGAACCCCATCACTTCACAGCAGCTGAAGGCCCTTACACCAGACTGCTGTGAGCCGGTCGGGCATGACGAGGACTGCAGTACTTTCAGCGACGCACACACACGCACACACACACACACCACACCACACACACACACGCACGCACACACACAGCACACACACACACACACACACACACACACACACACACACACACACACACACACACACACACACACACACACACAGGCACACACACACAATGTAGCTGCATTGTACTTTAAAGACTCTTAAGCTTGTTAACATCTCTAACAAACGACATCTTCAACAAACAAGATTCAACAACAAGGACAAATTACAGTGTGTGGAAAGTTTGCATAATAAAAAACGAGCAGGAGAATCAATTGTTTCACGGTGATACTCTTTTTTATTCTCCATCGCATGAATCCATCAGTGTCAGAGAAATGTTAATGCACGTGCCATTTGATTCCTAGTATATCTGTATATATATAACCATCTGTCTTGTATGTTTGTGTGACACTACATCTGTTACATTTCTGAGTGTGTGTGGTTGTATATGTGTGTGTGTGTGTAGTATGTGTGTTGTTCTTTCATTTGCATGTGGGAAGTTGTGAAAGTGGCCTGAATCCTGCCTATTTGAATGTGCACATATGCAGTAGCTGCTCTGTCAGAGTGCCTGCAGTGTGTGTGTGTGTGTGTGTGTGTGAGTGCCTGCAGTGTGTGTGTGTGTGTTTGTGTGTGAGTATGTGTGTGTGTGTTTTGGCAGCAGCCCGGCCTCCAGGCGATCCGTCTTGTAATGCCGAAGAATAAAACAAGACAGTAAAAAGGAGGAGACAGCTCCAGAAAGGAGACGGAGGAGGAGGAGGACAGGGGATTTGCTCTGAGTGACGTGCAGCCTGCAGGACGGCCACACGGCTCACTGAGAACACACTGTAACACAAACATTCCAACACACTGTAACACAAACGTTCCAACGCCAAGGCAACAGTACAAGCTTCTCTCACGTTAGCAGAATTATGCAAAAACGACTCAACCAATTGCCATGAATTGTTGTTTAGGGATGCAGCACGTCCCAAAGGAAGAAGCTCTTAGATGCACTTGTGTCCGTCCCGGGAGAGAGACCCCTCACATGTGATTCTCTCTCTGAGGTTTCTCCCCCTGTTAATAACAAGCAGCCTCTAGATGTGTGTGTGTGCAGAGACCAGCTGAGATTGACTCCTGTCGTTAACACACACACTCAGGAGGTGAGGAGGGGATCACAGGTGAAAAGTGCAAAACAGAACTAATCTGCACAGTGTCAAACCCCACCATGACAAATCTGTGAGCTCTGTTATGCATTTACCTTTGATTTCCTTTTTTTATGTCGGCAGGAAGATTGCCGGTGACATTATTTATTGTGTCACGGCGTCTCAGTTTCTGTGAAGTGGCGTTTCCATTACTGTTCTCCAGAAGACGGTTCCTCCACCTCGTTTGCAGCCTGACACTCGGTATTTCCTAAGTCCATTCTATTTTCTGCTTGGTGGAGCAGCAGAGAGGAAGAGGACACGTCGATGTTTCCATTCAATCAAACTTGGTTTCATTACGCCAACTGTCATGCACGGAGAGAAAAATACTCTTTATGCAAATACACACGGATCAAGAGCCGCAATCTAAAAGCTCAGTTTTCTGGAATAACTAATATTTCCAACACATGGCACTTTGCACGCTTCAAACTACAAGTGTGATGAGTAAATATGTTATTTGGTAAATGGAAGATAAATGAAGCGTTTCATTGTTTCCTCTGCACTGAAAACCCCTTTTTTTATCAGTTTTTCCTTAATTGAAATGATAAACGATGGGGCCATTTCCATTTCGTGATAAATGTAGAAACTGTGTTAATCTGACGTCAGGCTCCCAAAAGCATCAATAGAAAAAGTAATGAATTCATAAATTCTCCAGCCTTAACTGATTTCTACCATGAAAGATTACTTCTATTCACAACCTCCCATTCAGATACTGGGATTCCTCCTGTCTCTCCCAACAAGTTATAATCTCCATTTTTACACCTCATTGAGCCCAGAGGCAAAATTATGATAGCGCAGTTTGGCAAAGTATTGATGCTGGTGTCTTTTTAATCATCTGGAAGAAGTAATCTACTTGGAATGAGAAGAAGAGGAGGAGAGGAGGGAGGGAGGAGAGGAGAAGAGGAGGAGAGGAGGGAAGGAGGAGAGGAGGAGAGGAGGAGAGGAGGAGAGGAGGAGAGGAGGAGAGGAGCAGTGTGTAATGACTCGGCAGACGACGCAGTAGATGAGGAGATGGCGTGGAATAAAGATTTGTCACACGGAGCATAAAACCTTAGATTGTACCACGGCATGTGTGTATAAATGTGAAGTATAACTCTATATATTTGTGTTTTTCCCGCCCGTGTGTGTGTATATTTGTTTTCACAGCCCCATGTTTTAGTAGCAGGGTTTTGTCTGAATTAGGTATAGTAGAGGCCCGAGTGGCAAAACAGAGGAGAACAGGAGCAAATGCAAAGGACAGAAAGGTTGGTGCAATGATGGGGATATTGGCTGCCGACTTTGTGTATGTGTGTGTGTGTGTGTGTGTGTTTGTGTGTGTCCTCCTATGGTCATCATTCAATGAACCACACCTGGAGTATAAGAGCCCTGCTGCTGCGGCCAAATGATCCTGCCAGAGGGGTCGTAGGAAGGGAGATAAAAGGGAGGAGAGAGCGGATAGGGGATTAGGGGGTGAATCAAAATGTGCCAGGAAAGGGAGGTTGATGCGACCGCCTGTAGATGTGTGTGTCGCTAAAAGGAAAATGAAAGCGTAAAATTAATCGCAGGAAATGGGAACAGGAGAGAGAGAGAGTGAGGGGGAGAGAGAGAGGGGGGAGACACGGGGAAGGACGGCCAAATGAGAGAGGATGGATGGAGAGGCTGAGCGATAGATGATGTGTTAATTTGGGTTGCAGGGACATATTGTTCGTGTGGTTTCAGGAGGATGGAGCAGAGCCACGCTGAGAAATGAAGGAAATTAAATTCAAAAATACAGAAAACAAAGCAAAAAACCAAGACTGCCAAGAGTGGATGACGAGGCCAAACTGGAATAAAACATTGAAATACAAAAAAAAGCAACAACACACATAGAGGGAACAGGAAGGAGAGCATCACAGTGCACAGTGTGGCTCCAGCTCTAATGCTTAATATATATTTGGAAGTACTCTAACATCATTCTGCTATCGAGTAGATAAAAAGTTAAACCCAAGGACAAACCTCCCTCCTTCCCTCCCTTCAAAACCCATTCAACCCGAAAACTATCTTTCAGATTGTGTAGCTGGCACAAATAAACTGACGCAGTGTGTAAGTACCGAGGCCGTGAAGGAGCTGCATGCTGCTGTGTGTGTGTTTAATGTCCTGAAGAGGGGCTGGAACTTTTTGGTATTATCCTGCACCTTGATTGAGCAGATAGGAGATGATTAATAAGAGGGGGAGAAGTAGAAGCCTTTGATATTTTAAATTAATTAAATCGAAATAAAAGTCCTTACTCCACCATTTAACTCGTAGATAACATCTTGTGTAACAGTATCCATCCATCCATCCATCCATCCATCCATCCATCCATCCATCCAGTGTCTTGTACTTATCCTGGCCCTCTCAGATAATCTCCTTACAAATTCAGAATACCGAGCCTTCAAGAGGATACCAGTGGGGAATCCTCTTGAAGACAATTGGCTGCGAGCTGGAAACTTTCCGCCAATGAAACGTGAGCTCCCCCCCCCCAAAAAAAAACCCGGAATCACTTGCCTCTCCTAATTACTCCCCCTGTCCATCTCCTTATCTCCCTCTCTGCGTCTCCCTGCTCCCCTCCTCACCTGCCTCACCTGTCACCTCTGGTTTCACGTCAGCAGCGTTTATTGGCAGGCCCCAGTTCCAGAGCTACTACAACTCTGCGTGTGTGTGTGTCAATAAGTGTGTGTGTTAGGGAATTTGAATAAGCAAAGGAGGGACAAAAGTGTGTGTGAACTTGTGTGTCTGTGTGTGTTACCTCCTCAGCCTCTATTAATGTCGGCGTGCAGGCGGAGAAAATGGGCAAAGTGCTCTTGATTGAACGATAAACGAAATCCTAACGAGGGGACGAGAGGTTTTGAGAATCGCACCTCTATCCTTCTCTTTCTATCATCCAACTCCCTTTGTTTCCTGCTCTCTCTCTTTCTCTCTCTCTCTCTCTCTCTCTCTCTCTCTCTCTCTCCTCTCTCTCTCTCTCTCTCTCTCTCTCTCTCTCTCTCTCTTACTCATCTTTTAATCAGTTGTTCTTCTGAGAGATGACAGGAGTGAAGGATGCCTGGAGCGCTGTACAGTAGGAAGTATTGTATGTCCTGCAGCTCTGTAGACACACACTCGCACCCTCTCTCCCTCTCACACACACACACAAACACACACATACACACACTAACTACACATGCACACAGAAGGCTGCATGGACACTGACATGCAATAGTTGCGTGTCTAAGTTTTGATGCAGGCCGCTGAGCACTGAATCCAGGGGTGTAGCAGCTCCCCTTCAAAGGTCAAAGTATTGATCATTGTGCAAGTTAGAGAGAGACACGCACACACACACACACACACACACACACACACACACACACACACACAAATACACAAACACGAAAACCCTTCCTCTATGATGCTTGATGGTTAAGAAAAGGGCTTTCATATGACAAACCTCTGCTGACTGAAATGCGTTCATCCTACTTTAATGTGGCTCTCCAGGCTTTAGAATAATAGATTCCGATACTGATAAGGTTTGTTTCTTTGTTCTGGCTGCACACACAGACTTTGTTGAACCACAACATGAACAAATCCCACTCAGGCACATACTCACATGCACATGCAACACAAACATTTACATCGGAACCCTACACTGCTCAAAACAGCATCAGGTGCAGATTTTATCTATGCACATTAACAAGTCGGTCTACAGAAAGGATTGTAGTGTAGCAGGTAGCAGATCAGAGGTTAATGCGGAGGTTTAATATATCATGAGTCATGAAATTGTGATAAGATCTTCGTGTGAACAGAGGTGAGGAGTGTCAACGGGCCAAGAGTTGAGCCAGAGGCGGACAAAGACACATTCGGTGGAGGTTGTTTGATCTAAAGCAAGCAGAGCATGAAGGCACCAGAGGATGAAGCTGGATCCTGAGGCTGTTAGATGAAGGAGAACTCGACTGAAAAATAGCTTCCTGAAAAAGTCTCTTTTCTTTTCTTCCTATCAATATTTGAAGTGCCCGATGCTGAAGCTTTTTTAAACTTTCCATTAGCTGAATAACATGGATGACTTCTGCTCTAGATCACAGAGGTAAACATCCTGCAAGACAAATGGTACTTGATAGTAAAATAGTTCCTAAATCAGTTTCCAAGAAAACGTTGAGGGATACTGAATACGAAGGAGGCGGCACCAGGGGTCAGGATTTGTTTGAGCAGGTTGTTTTGGATAAAACCATCTGCTAGTAGCATCATCATCAACATCATCTGACATCAGACGTAAGCCAGCACTTTAGAGAGTGTTCAATCGTTTTGCATCTTCTGCAAAGATGTTATTAAATTAAAAGTACACCAAATATTTGTTATTTACACTTTATAACCAACAAATATCCGAGAGTCTGTGATGGTTCCAGGTGACTTGTGTTGATCTATAACCGAGTCACGCAGAGGAGACGGTGAGGAGAAGCTTCTCTTCAGGAGATTTATTAGGCCTGTTCCTCTAAGCAGTCATGAATGATGCAGTTTGTTCAGAGACTCACTCAAACTGCTCAGTTATGAAGACGCCTCCACTATCTGGTCTGTGAAAGGCTCTGCAGCCGCAGTCATGAGGCTGAACTCCTTCTAATCCGGGAATTAAGACGAAAGCATTTTTCTCTCTTCTTGCAGAGCATTAATTTAAACATGGTTTGACATATTCTTGTTGCAATTAGATAAGAACTATTTCTCTGAGCTGCAGTGACTTGAATTAAACTGTCTTTACGGTCCGTGCTGCTGCTGCTGCTGCTGCTGCTACGTGTGGTGACAGCCAATGACTCAGAGTGCAGGTTGAATGAATGGGCTTTTATCTCATCAGATCATATTGTGATTGGAGGTGTGCACTTAATAAGTCTAACAACTCATGCTACCATGGGACATTAGCCGGGAGTGGATCGATGCACATGAGATGCATTAACTTGACTCGATTATAATTCCTCTCTAATGTCGAATGCCAATCTCCTCTCTCTCTCTCTCTCTCTCTCTCTGCAACACACACCAGCACACGGGACTTCATGGAGGTTATCGTGATAAAACAGGGAACATGTGCTGAACAGCCCCTAACCCCAGTGAGCGTAGCAGGCAAGATACATTTGTGATGGAGGCCGGGGGTGGTGGAGGAAAGTCGTTTTTTAATGTGGCTAACTGGAGCTAACTGGCTAAATGCAGCAGGTGAACCACGTAAAACATACGAAGGACATAAGATACTTCAATGAGACACCTTATGGACATGAATGAGCTCAGAATTAGATTGAAGACTAAACTGTTCTCATAGTGCATCATGTACACTAATAAAGTTGCCGCCCTGCAGACTGGCAGCGTCTAGATTCTCTCACCCGAGCGAGTCCTTGACTGAAATTAGATTTTAACTGCAATGCGGCTGGCTTTCACCGCACAGCAAACTGCTGCTGGTTGGCCTGATGTGTGTTAATGGACCGGTCACGTAGCAAAACCTATACTGTCCTCAAAGAGCAACTAAATGTGACATCTGTAGGATGAGCGTGGAGAGCAGCCTTTAGTGTGAGGTCACCAAGTCGCCCTTGGATTAACAGAGAGGTAAACGGGAACGCCAGGCCTTCAGTGACAGACACACTTTGTTGGTTATTATCACAGTGTGGCCACTGATGTGATCAAACTGGAGAGGATTTAAAATGTGGGATTATCTTCACATGTTTATTTTTCTATTGCCTGATATCGGCTGATTTGTTGGATATCAACAGATTTCCCTCCCGATCACATAGCGAGCACATTTCCCTGCTTGTACGCTGAACTTCAAGGTCAAATGCTGTTAGAACACTCATGTGCTGCTGTGTGTGTGCAACCTCATATATGTTGGCAAATGTCTGTAGGTGTTTATATGCTGTGGGAGTGGGAGGAGGTTTACATACAACATACATGCTGAAGCGTGTCCTGATGCATGTAGACACATGTGCGTGTGTAAGAAGCCTTTTCCTCATTATTATTTCTCCCTGGGGTAAATCTTCTCAGTGGAAACACCGGACTCTTCTCCTGCTTGTAGAGATAACGGGATTTTTTCCAGTTACACAATATTTTCAATTAAGCCACTAATCAATGTGTGTTCTGGAGTCGGAACAGATGATTGTTCTGTTTAATGGGCTGCAGGAAACATTACTCAGTCTTTCATATGTTTACAGCATCGTGCCTACCCACATGTCACGAGTCATGATTCACACTGTGTGTAATGTAGGCAGTCCACATTAGAATCCAGTAACTACACAGTGGTTTTTTTTTATCTCCAGAACCATTCATCTTTTAACTGGTGAGCAGCTCTTTGTGCAGCTTCATGGTTCTGTGATCTGAGTCCAGCAGCAGGTCTTTATCCCTCCAGCAAAGGCCAAACAAACAGGCAGGTTTACAATGGACACGGCACTAGTTTCATATAATCACCTACAATTATAACATCTAATAAGATTTGAATTATAAAATAAAAAGTAGGAAAATCCTTAATGATCAATTATCATGTATATTATGGTGTGAAAGGCGTGTGTGTATTTGGTATATGTATAAATATTCAAACTACCCATTGATTGAAAGTAAAAAATATAAAATATAGTGAGATCATATCTAAATTATTAATATATTAATATGCATAGAAAATCCTGTATATTCCTTCACTCATATAATTTTTATAAGATTTGTGTCCCACATATCTTCTGATAAACTCCTTTCACTTCCAGCAGCTTTCAGATCTTATCTTTCAGAAGCATTTCCCGTTCCTTCCTTTAGATAAAAAGATCCAACTTGAATAATTCCTCCCATAATAAAGATACTTTATGGAACTGGGAGTCAGGGTCGGTCGGTTGCTTGTCACTACATGTAAATCCTCTACAGACGCCAGTGACCACAGACACGCTACTGACTTTTATTAACTGACTAGAGCTTTCTCCTTTTGTAACTTTAATTATGCCGTCACATCTCCCAGAGTTTCCACTCGAGAAGTTGTTCTCTACCTCCCTCAGATTCCTCCAGTCGTCTACAGTTCCTGTTGATGGATCCTAGTTTATAACTTTCTAAACTTTATTAAATAGTTGTTCCTCCTTTTCTCTTTCTCTCAGTCTTTGACTTATGATCACGTCTCATATCTGTATGCAGGAATTTGTATTTTCCCATCCATTATCGAATCCTGACTAATCTTAGTTACATCTAAATTACATCTGCCAGGTCCTAATTTAGTCCAGAGGTAAACAAACCGGAACCTGGTTTAAGGAAGAGATTCGATTACACCTCCATCTCTCCGGAGAGACATTATCAAAATTAGGTTTTTACCCACGCATGTCTCGGTATGGCAATGTCTGCTGCTCCAAAAAAATAACACAGCTTCATGTTAGTCGTGTGTATTTGCTTTCACCCGACTGGTGTTAAATCCTCATACATCACAGAGGGGTGATCTGACTCCTCATGCTCCTCAGCAGTCGGTTGTAAATGTGTGTGCACCACTATCTACACAACCCGTAGGTCTCAATTATTTACAACAAGCTACGGCAGAGTGTGTAATGATGAGACTATAAACAAAAGGAGATTGAGAGAAACTCTTCAGGCAGAAACGAAACCACACAACGAGGCTGATGATGACAGTGGAGATGTAGTGATGACAGTGAGAGAGATGAAAGTGATAAAGACACAACTGATGATGACAATAACGACAACAACAACAAGCTCGGAGAGAGCCGACGCCACTGAGACAGATCTCTGCAGTCAGCGGACACAGAGATGGATGAATGACTTCTGTCTCCTGCTGCCACACTCGTAACATCTTCCTACAACAAATCCTCTGTTGCTGGGAGCGGCCGTTGGACTCGTCTTTTTGTCCTCTGTCTTGTTATCGTCTCCGTGTCAGGACATCGGTCCTCTGATGCGTCTCGAGTCGGGTCAATCCCTCTTTCTGTCCCCGGAGTCTCTCGGTATCTTTGGGCGTCTGTCGGAGGGCGTGTGCCACCCAGAACCCTCGGGCCCTGCAGCCAGGGCGGCTTTCTTATTCTAAAATCACAATGAGCCTGATGTGTGAAGCTTGTTGTCTTTACAGGATCTGATAATTTAGAGGAGGAGGCGAGAGATTTGCTTTAAACAACAAAACAAAACACACATGGACACACACACACACAAAAATGACAGGAGTGAAGATTGGATTTCCTAATAACAGGCGAATGAGTCCTCTCCCGTCTCACTCTCTCTTTTGGCTGTCAGCAGATTACAGCTGTCTATCCATGCCATCTTTTCCATTTGTCTTTTTATTCACATATTTTCTCTTTTTTTCTATCCATCTCTGCCTTTTCCGGTCTTTTCTCCCCGAGTGAGAGAGACAAATGGAAAAAGAAAACCGCTGAGACTTGGTGATATGATGGTGCGTGTGGAGGGAGAAAGATGACGTCGCAATAACTCTATTCTCTCTTTCTGTGTGTCGGGAAAACTTTGGGAATTGTTTTCTTGCAATAGAGTGGAATTGTTGATAGAATAATAAGTAAAGAAAGGGTTGGCAATATGTTTCTGAGGCACTTTTTAATCTCATTTGTTGGAATCCTCTTGCCTACCTGAGGGCACCCTGTCCATTTTCATCCAGGGAGACAAACTGAGGCAGAGACGAAGGCCAGGAGTACGTGAGTAATGGGAAAGTCGGCTTATAGCAGTTGTCAGGCTGTGTGCGTACACATCTTAAGGGTGTAGCTTTGAAGAGATGGCTGATGGGAGGAGGAGGAGGATGGGTGAGGGGTGCATCGGTTCTTGCCTGCTCTAGCTCGCTTGTCCTGGATTTCCAACCCTATAGCTTTAACGATTTCCCTCGTATCAATATTGGCGCTCCCCCCAAACGGCTGCTGACATCATTGAAGTATAAGCACCACATCAAGATCTAAAGAGCACGCGTTAAATCTAAATGCTTTTTCATATCCAGGCTTTGGTTCCCCTGAGATATCCTCACACAGAAGCTCGTGTGTTTGCTTCAGCATTTCTTCAACCCTATCTTTTTCGATATCATGTCCCTCTATCATGTCCCTCTATCACGTCCCTCTATCATGTCCCTCTATCACGTCCCTCTATCCCGTCAGATCCAGATTAATCAAACAGATCGACTCCATCAGCAAGCTGAAACCCTTCTGGAGAAGAAAGATGCTGGAGGGCGGCGATCTGCTCCAGCTGCATAATCTGATCAGATGTGCTGCTGAGCGGAGGCAACCTGCCCGGGACTTAAATCCTTTGGAGGAATTTTAAATGAAATATAATGTATTTCTTTAAAATATTACTAAATCTAAAGTTCACTGGGGGCCGAGATGTCTCAAACAAACAAATAAAGCAACAGCGTGAATGCAAAAGTAACAACACAAAGAAGTTTTTACCATGTGGTACTTGAGTTCTTATTCGTTTTATTAACGTTAGATGTGGTGAATCCTCGCTTGAGCTCCAACGGGAAAATCAACACATTTAGACTGTAAATTCCTCAGTTAACCAAAGGCTTGAGTTTCCACATTCATATTCCAGTCAGCCCAGTGAAGAGCCTCGCATCACCCTTTAAAAAACAATCTTTAAAAATCTCATCCCGAGCCGGAGTCTCATACGTAATCACACAAACCCAAAGACTCTATAATGGAAGTGATGCACGGATAATCTGAAGCAGTGGGACGACTGGGACTCTAATTCTTATGCTGCTCGACTCATAGAAGCATGTGTTGGGTGTAAAGTAAACGAGCTGTTGCCTTTGCTGAGGGGATAGAAAGAAAAAAAACAGTCTACGCAGGATTCCATTTTGTCTGCGGCAGCAAACCCCTGATGGTTTTTCTTTCCCAGGCCAGAGGTGCACAGGCTTATGTCTCATTTCAGCATCTTATCCCTCCCCCCACCTGAGTCCATGCCCCCTCTCACATTCATCCAGCCCTCCACCACGTCTCCGCTCTCATCCTTCGCTTCTTACTTTCCTCCTTTCCCTCTATCTGCATTCCTCTGTTAATTCCTGCTCCCTCATCACGCACATCCATTTCCCTCCCAGCATCGCTTGACATTCCTCCATCAGCTCCCAGTCCCCCTGCCGAGCCCCTTGTCAGACCTGCAAGAGACACATCATGGGATCAAGGGAACCCCCCTCAGCAGGCCTGTGGCTGCTGGATGAAGGGATGAGGGGAGATTCAGCGGGAGGGAGAGCAACGCTTGTCATGAGGCTGCATCACATTAAACGAGTGGCTGAAGAAGAGGAGCGGCATGAAGTGGTTAGAAGAAGATTCACGACTATTAGGAGATGATCCTTCAGTTGGACTGGGAGTTCGGTTCCAGGACAGGTTTTCCATGGGGAATTCAGAGCAGCAAGATAAATAAGATAAAGTTTCATAATTCTAGACAGATCAACAGTGAGCGTGAACTAGAACGGCATCAATAACCATCTCTGACAAGCCCCTTAAATTCAAGCTGCTTCAAAATGCACCCGCCCTCATGAATATCAGACAGCCATTAGTTTCTGATTTGTGATTTAGTAAAGTTGCATTCGTCTTTTGCAAATGATTTTGCATTCACGTTAAAACCAGTGTGTTACCTCTCGCAGATTCATTTAGTAGAGTTTAAGGCAACATGCTTGTAGTCATGGAAACAGCTAATCTAACTGTGGAAAGTTAGCTTTTTTCTGTATTTTTCAGAATGTCGACGATAGAATAACCTAAAGATTTGTTTCTATTACATGAAAAGTCACAACTTTAAACAAATAACCTGTCTCGGTGTTTCTCTCTGGTGACAATATTTTTCCAGTAACAGGACAGTAATTAAGTTATAATATCAGAGTTTCTACAAAACATTTCATGAATAGCTGCGTACATAGTAAATCTCAGACACTATTAAATTGAAAAATCCTCCAATATCAATGAAAGGTCCGTCATAAAACCTGCAGCGCTCTCGTAAACACAAAGCCAAGGCAGTAACTGATGTAATATCACCTGCTGATGAAAGTCCTTCCACACCAGAGGACACTGATCCCTGCTTCACACCCTCTCAGACACATAAACATTCACAACACATGCCCGAAACTCAGGAACAGCATAAATCCATCCCTCCCTTTTTTTATGGCTTCCACGTACAGTCAGAGGCTCTTAAGTCTGGTATCGGCCTCTGGCTGCTAGATCTTGCTAAAGGTCAACGCAAGAGGCTCTTAGTGATGTCAGTGGTGGAAACAGCTGATGTTTACTGTGATCTATAATCACTACACATATGGAGGTGAGCCTCAGGGGAGGAGTCCTGGGCCGGGTGTGCTGCACTCTCCCAGATGGGACGTACCACCTGCCAATAGCTGTGTGTTTTATTGTCGGGTTATAGTAATAAAGAGTAATGAGGCCTCGTTGCAGGGTTCTTTCTCTGCAAAGTTACAATGTCCCGTATAGTTGATGAGAGAAGATTTGCTGAGACTCTGATTATGTTTGTCTGGCTATTAACTTTACACATTTCTCACTGTTTTGTTTGAATGAACTTCTTTGGCAAACTGATCTAATGGAGCTTTACTGGGAGAGTTTGTCTTTCTCCTCCTCTAAACAATGGGCTGTCTGCAAAGCCAACACTAGTGAATATGATGGGAAGCCTGTCAAGCTTTGGTTTCCTCCATATGTCCATGTGAGATGTGCTCCAAGTCCACAAAACACATTTTGACAGTGTGGGCAAAGGCCCCAAATCCCTCAAGTGGCCGTGCACTGAATCTGAGGGTTTACAATCTGTCCGAACCTCCTCCAGCCTTATTGAAGGATATCACAGGGAACAGGCTGTTTCTTCCATTACAGGTTTGAGCACGTGAGAGTTGAGGTCCTCCAGGTGAACTCTAGAGTATTCTGTTCGTGCCCTTTCCAGGACCCTCCTCGAAGATACTGTGGATCTGCTGTTAACTGTATAAAGCTCAGTCAGGTTCTTCCTCTTAGCAACAACCAGTCGCACAGAGAAAACCTCTTACACTCCGGAGAGAACTCCAACACAGAAACACTTAGAGCTTGTAAGTAATCAAACTTCTGCCAGGACCTCTAGCCAACTCTGAAACAGGACTGAGGCCGTCCCCTCTGCAGGAGCCTTGTTTCAGAGCCAAAGTGGTGAAGGTGGTGCGATCATGTGGTCGGGGGATCATGCAATCTCTTCAGGATGTGACCAGTCACCTAATTCTTGCTGGTGAGCTCCCTTCCCAGTTCTGAGTCCAGAGGGGAACCACAGTTTCTCATGCTATCCAGGTTCATGCTTATATTAGCAGCGTTACTTAAAATAGACATTAATTAGTAGCAGTACGTTCGTTTGCAGAAGGTTTTCCGACTTTTTGCTCCGTGTTATGTTTGTGCACATTCAAATCCCCCTTTTACAGGATTCTATTTCTAAACCAAGTCAGCTGTAAACATTTTAAAGTCAAATGACATTTTCTGCAGATTCATTTCACGTGTGAAAACCTGCAGCCGCTGACAGGAACTCAGAAACCTGCTTTGTTCCGTCTGAGGTGGACACAGAGTCACTGTTATCATTAAATGTGTCGACAAGGGGACCTGGAGGCTTTGTGAGAATTAAGCCAGTGATGATACAGGATGCCTTGAAGGGAGGGAATAGTAGATGAGAAACAAAGGTGAGAATAAATTGAAAAGTGTGAAAGAGGAGAGATAGAGAAAGGCAAAGAGAAAGGGAGGGAGGTAGAGATTGGATCAGTTGAGCCCCCGTGGGCGGGAGGTGTGAGCAAATTTGGTGAAGAACTCAAATGGCCGGAAGGAGGAAAGATGGCGAAGAGAGGAGCCGGCACACCTGAGGATAAGAAAGGAGGTCCGGTGTCTTGAGAGGTGGAGATTTAGGATTATTTTTAGTAAAAGTTGATTAGCATGAGAGCGGTGAAGTGATACACGTGGGCAAAGAGACCGAACTTCCCCAGAGCTCACACTGAACTGAACTGAAATAGTTGGAGCGGCTTCATATAAAACAGTAAGAACTCAGACTGTGATCTCTTGACTGGATGTTCCTCTCGTCCACCAGTAACCAGGTAAGAAGAAGATTGAATGTATAAGGGGAAAACGAAATGGAGGTTTCAAGAGGTGTTTTATCTTTTTTAATATATGAGAGATCTTACCTGTGATATTGTGATATTGTTCTCGATTGTTAGATTGTTATCAGAGTGGATCTCACTGTTGCTATGTGTGTGATAGATGTGACTCATCGAAAAGCGTATAGATGTGAAACATTCAATTTACCGTCTTCTGCCAGCTCCTTCCTAAAGTCAGATCAGAGTCAGATACAGAGACGGTATATCAACCAGGTAATTACACGCTGAAAGCTCCGGTTTGCTGCCAGAACAGGAGGCGCCGGCAGAATCCTGTTGAAGTGCTTACTTGTGATATCGTTCAAGGTCAAACCTTAATTTAAGCGAATAGGATTCAATAAAGTCTCTTGTCCGTACTCCAGGGCAACGCAACTTTGTCAAAATGCTGATGCGGTAAAAGACTTGAGGTTCTTCCTGATTCTGTGGCTGATCACAGATTTAGAAAAGAAAGAAAAGTGAGATGCTCCCACGAATATTAAAAAACTGAACAATACGTAAGTGCAGCCAGTTAATTAACGAGGAAGCTGCCTTATAATTTGTTTGTGTGTCTCGGTGAAGGATGCATTCCTTTTATCACTCTTAATGCTGCTGCGTTCAGTCGCAGATTAAACAGAATTTACATTTTAATTTGTATGATAATATTTTTATGCAAATATCCAGCGACTGTGGATGTTTAAGATCAATTAATCTCATGTGTTTTGCAAAGTCGTCACGTTGGAGTTTTTGCACTTTATGATATTATGAGTATTAGACAGTTAGGTGGCAGTGGGAAGTGTGGGACCATGCATATTATATGATCACACATGTTTCAGTCATGCAAGTGACATGTCTCTAGGGACTAACTTGCCTTGAGAGTCATGGTCTCCAGTGGATGCATCATTCTCTTCTTTAATCCAACAATAAGGTTGTGATATTTTGTGTGTTTTCATTGCTGCTTGTTTGTCTGTTCCCATGATTATCGAAAAACTACACAAGTGATTTTGTGAAAGTTGAAGGTGTGGAACAAGAAGTAACCTGATCTGTGATTGAATTACATTTTAATATCTTTTTATTTTTTGACATTTTCACAGAATATCTAGTTAATTCATAGATTCATGAAAGATAACACATATTTATTGGAACTGGCATCTCTGAGTGTGTAAAGTTGGTCCAGATCCTAATTAAAATAGATTTATAGAAAGATTAATAGATCATTAGATACTTTATTGATCCCAAGGGAAATATAGGCGTCCAGTAACACACACAACAGTCTAACACAACAGCAAACCTAGTGGATTCACACTTACCTCACAAAAATATACCAAACAAGTAAACACACACACACACACACACACACACACACACACACACACACACACACACACACACACACAGGGCTGTAATTTCCGAGCTGTAACTGTGTGGGTCCTTTTGTGTGCCTGTCTGAGGATTAGACAGTGGACGGCGGTGATAACAACCTGATGATTCCTAAGCGTCTTCACTGCTCTTATCAAATCCATCCTTTCATTGCTTGTGTGTCGGTGAGCAACACACATGTATTTGTTTACGAACGCACACTATTGTGTTACCTCGTCCCCATCTCAGCAGCTCTATAAAACCAGCAGACAGTGTAATGCACAGTGAAGAGGTGACTCCCGACTACCTTCAACCATCAAGCTTATTTGAAGATCAGCAGCTCAGATCAGGGGAGTTCTGACAGAAAGCTTTTAGAGAGGAGGAGAATCACTGAGGCCTCTCCATGGCCTCTCAGAGAGCTTCATTTCCTTCAGGTTACAGCTCCTTCTACTCACGGTGGAGAAAATTACATCTCTTTGAAATGATCTGGCAGAACCGATCCCTGATTGAACACTATACACTCAAATACTGCCGACCCTGAAGGTCAATGCAATGTTCCAGCAGATGCAATGTCCTCTATAGCTGTGCAAATGTTTGTGTTTATATGCTTTTTACATTGTTTATGGAGTACAGCACGATTCAAGGCAACAAACCTTTGCAAAGACTCTGGTTACAGACAAAGACGAGCAGCTGGGGACGGATCGGTCCATTCAACCAGCAGAGCGGGGCTGCACATGACCTTGGTGGATTCTGTTTGATGCTCATATCGCTCCTACCGATATTCAGACGGGAATTTAGGGGCAAAATATTGATTTAAAGAGAAACATTTTAAGTTAAAGAACATGATTGGTTGCACCTTATTGCATTACACCGACAGAACAATGCCTGAGGGTTGAATCATGATGGTTTCTACACTATTCACTGCAGTTTGTTTACCCAGGACGATTCTTAATATCTATTAGATCAGTTGGAGAAACCCTGGAAGGCTGAACACTGATACGCATCGAAATAAGAGAACAATAAAAAACTCTTCGACTTCACTCCAGAGCATTTCTATCAACTGATCACAAACATATTGATTCTCCAGGTTTCTTTCTTCTTTCCTTGTCGATGTGTTGAGATCTCTCTACACCTTCCCTCTAGGTTCTTTAATTATTGACCGAAAACACAAAGCACAAACTCAAACACACGTCAACACAGTCAAACCACAAAGTTATTTATTAATTTACAGTTTTTTTCGTTTTCACGTCAACATGCTATCACGTGGGTTGAAGCTCAAACTGCTGCTGAAGCTCAAGTTTCTCCTTTTGTGAGAATTCATATGTGATATTCTCACAGTGTGTTAGCAAGTCTATGGGCAGAAAATTCTTACATGTAAGATTAGTTCATCATTTGTCATATTAAACCTAATTTTAACAGTGGGAATCATAATATATTTCGTTAAAAAACAATTATTTAGCTTCTAGGAAAACATGTAACTTAAATCAAGATGAATAATATTCTGTTATTAAAGCCTCAATCTACATGCAGGTATTTGATGCAGTGAAAACACAGCATCTGCAGAGGCTGACCTCAGATCAGCGCTGGTCTTAACTAAATCAATATGGCTTACTTTACTTTATACAGTTCCACCGGCAGCGCAGCGACTGAGACGCCTCCTTGAATCAATCTTATCCTCCTCATTTCGTGGGGAATTGTTTCTTCTCCCCCTCGGACACCTTTGTGGTGAAAGGTCAGGCACCTCTGTCATGATAAAAGACTGGCTGTGTGGCTGCACACGTTAAGCAGTGTTCAGTATTGATCTGTGTGTGCAGCAGTATGTTAGAGAAGTAGATAAAGCCGAGCTCATGCATCACCGAAGCTGAGTGTGTGTGTGTGGGGGGGGGGACGGACACACACACCAGTGGAGTGTATTATATGAACGACTTTACCCAGTGGGTAACACAACACATAAGCTACTAAACATTGATCTGGTTTAATCTTCTATATTTGTAATAAATCAATGCAAACACGAGTTCTCTCATTCAGTCATTATTGTGGTGATTTCCTCACACTGTGTGGATAATGTATGTCTCATTGTGGGTAGATGTTATCTCAATGATGTACGTTCAAGAGCTTTCATTTCTGGACAGTGGGAGGAAGCGGTGATGCTTCGTCCATCTTTATATTCAATCTATGGTGAGGGTGAATCCAATCCCAGTGGATACTGGGACTGGATGCAGGGACAGATCACCAGCGTACCCCAGGGCCAGTACACAGAAAACAACCAATCAGAGATGCATATGGACATGTAGGAAAGATTCTGAGTCAGATGATAGAAGGACGTCTCCACTGTTCCAGGTACGATGCAGCAAAGTGTCGAAGCGTGAGTGATTTGTTTGAGAGGAAATGATCAATCAGCTCAGACGGGTTTCTAACTCTGAAAAGGACACAGTGATGATTTTAGCCGACTCTGCATTATCTGCTGCACACAGGGAACACGGTGGTGATGATGGTGGTGGTGTCGGGCTGCGGTGATACAGTATCATTACTTTGACCTTGCTTTTGTGTGCGGTGTGTGTGTGTGTGTGTGTGTGTGTGTGTGTGTGTGTGTGTGACTGTGTGTGTATATTTGCGCTCTATGCAGTAAAGAGCATAGTGGTTTTTAGCCTGGTCACTTTCTGTGCTCGATGGAGAGCCATGAAATTTGATACGTACATTCACCTGTCCCACTCTGCAAATAATAATAACTCAAATGTAGTTGTGAACTGATTTGTGTCGACCAAATAAAGAGATAAGATAAGAACTACCTAAACAAAATTATTTTACACGTACTTTGACATTTTAATTTGGTCAATTTCCCACCCACCAACATAGAGGAGGCGGGAATTATGACTGCAGCCAGCTACCAGGGGGCGATTGAGACACTTTACAGTCTGTGATGTTGACAACTTAAGAAGAATGCCTGACTGATGATGTGTGTGCATCAATTTAGGCCAAGTCATGTTTTGAGTGATCGCTGAGTGAAGTGTGATTTATCTGTCGTGCGGACCTCATGATGATTTATGTCCGTCCCAAGCAAATCCCCATTAAGGTTCACCAGACCTCAAAGAGCAGCACAACCTCTGATCCACATGTCACTCACTTCTTCACCACAGCTGTTTTCCTGTGTGTGTGTGTTTGCAATAGCAACAGAGGAGGGAGGGGCATCGGTCAAACTCAAGACAAGGTGAACACGTAGGTTTGATGGTGTCGTGAAGCAGCATGGGATCATGGGAGTTGTTGTCTTAACCACCATCACCGGTGAAAATCTGCCTGAGGCGATTCACAAATCACGGATAATGAAATGTATTTCAGTTTTCCTTCCTGTTTCTATCAGTAGTGTATTTCTCTGCCTCTCCCTCTGTTACTATCACTAATTCATTCTGTCACTCATCACCCCTGCTCCATTTCGAGCGTGTCACAGGAGCAATACGAAGATGTCTCAGAGTTGTCGCCTTGCTCCCTTAGTGTCCTTGGTTTTTAACCTTGTCCCCTTCTCTGTCTCCTTTTCCTCTGCAGCCATGGCAATGAGCAGCGTCCTCAACACTGATGACATCAAGAAAGCTGTAGATGCATTTGCAGGTAAAGTCCTGCCACAGATATATGTTCCATTAATCAGGCTGAACCTGACATTAATGAACAATTGAATGCAACTCAGTGTATCTGCTTGTACAGTGCAGACAGACAGAGGAAGTAGTTCGAGCTCCGTGACCTAGAACTGACGAGTCCTCTGGCGAAAACACGATCTCAATCTGTTTTATTACAAGGCTGCTTTGTTATGATTAGTACTTTGTGCCTCATCACCCAGATCAAGATCGAAAAAGCACCTGAAAGTAACTTTTAGAGACGTTTTAAACTCTCTTCTTGTGTTAATAAGAATTTACATCTCACATCTGTGCTGTGTGGTGTGTGTGTGTGTGTGTGTGTGTGTGTGTGGTGTGTGTGTGTGGTCTGTGTGTGTGCAGCTGCTGACTCCTTTGATCATAAGAAGTTTTTTGAGATGGTGGGTCTGAGGGCCAAGCCCTTTGACGATGTGAAGAAGGTCTTCACGGTGCTGGACGCCGACAACAGCGGCTACATCGAGGAGGAGGAGCTCAAGTGAGACCTACACACACAACCACCGACACATTAGGACAAACTCCCACTTATTGCTGCACACAAAGCTTCAGTGTTCTGTGACACTGATCCACACCTCTTCTCTGTCTCTGACCAGATTCGTCCTGAAGGGTTTCGCCAAAAATGGCAGGGACCTGACCGACAAAGAAACCAAAATATTTTTAAGAGCAGCCGACAAGGACGGAGACGGCAAGATCGGAGTCGACGGTAAACACCCGAGAAACACACGTGTAGAACCCCACAGAGTCCAGTCATTGTTTTTTCATGATTATTATTGATCACTAAATCAAAAGAATCTAAAATGGAGTTAATTGGCATCAAGGTTCAACTAAAAGCTTCTCTGTTCTCGTTAGAACAAAATAAACCACAGGATCACAAAGTCTGCAGCTGGTCATTCTGAATCTGTCTCTCCAGTTACTCAGACACACTGGTAGACAGACTTTCACTGGAATTAACAAATGCCAAAATAATAGTGCACACAATAAATGGTGCATCCTGTTAAACGCAGCTGCTCAGTTGTTACTCTGAGACATTGGTGGTGATCTTCACTTCATCCTCTGACAGAACATGTTGGCTTATGCTGGATATGAATTATATCACAGGTTAAGTCTTGAGGATTTATCTCACTCTATATCACAGCTCAGAGCGGGGGGGTCGGGTTAATCTGAGACTTTAAATCGACCGCAGGTGAGGAGAGGATAAGTAGCATAGATGGGGGGGGGGTTGACGGATGGTTCAGAGGAAAGTTAAGCTTGTGAAAAGATGATGCAGCCTTGAAAGTGTTAATATGCTGTCTCTCATAACTAACTGCACACAGCTAAAAGATGATAAATATGTGTTTGATGTTTATATTCAACCACAGCTGTTGGCTTTTATGCCTCCACCCAAACTAAGGCAAGAGGCATAATGTTTTCTAGTTGTCCCTCAGTACTTATGTCCGTATGTTGGAACATCTGTTCGTCCGTCCATCGATCCGATATCTCAAGGACGCCTCGAGGGAATTTCTGCAAATCGCAAAGTCTCACAAAACATGTGTTGAGCCTCTTGAACGTTGTGTCTCAGCCGGACCAGTTGTCACTTGGACTCAGAGATGAACTGATTCTAAACCACGGGGCGTTAACTCCAGTTTCATGTTCTCTTCTCCTCTTGCAGAATTTGCTGCCATGGTGAAGGAGTAACCTGCTGTGACGGTGCAGAGCTCTGACATCACCTCTTAATCTCCGCCGCATCCTGATAGCCGCTGAGTCCCCCCCCCCGCACCCTGACTCCCAGCCCAATAGACTGCAGCTGATCCCTGCTACACACACTCTTGTGTGCGACCCCCCTAAACCCCCAAACTCCCTCCAAACCCCCCCACCCACCACGAGCTTCATTCATCCTAATTATTTGATCCTTTTTATAAAAGCTGCTCTTGTGTTTTCATATAGATAAAAGACTTGCCTGCAGGAACAAACCTCACAACTTAGCATAAAGCAGTAAAGAAAACAGAGAAAGACCCTCGTTCCCTTCTCTATTCCTGATTTCACCCTTTTCCTTGTCTCTCTTTCTTCCCTGACCCCCTCCTTCCCTCTCTTTCCCTCTTACTTTCTATTTATCTCTAATGTCAATGTCTCTTGCACACATCTATCTATTCATACCCGTCCCTCCCTCCCTCCTCCGGCAATGAGCTGTTGTAAAACATACCAAAAGATGAAAGAGGTCAAGCTGTGAAAGAATAAAATAAAACGATGAAAACAAAGCCTCAAGAACATCGACTGACTCCGACTCCTGTGTTGATTCCTTCTTTTGACGTGATTCTATTATATTTACTCATTTCACACTTTCACTGCAGCTCTCCCTCTTTCCCTCGTCCCTCTTATCAAGCACAATCAAGCATATCTCTACAGCCGTCTAATAATGTACTTCAAAAAGGCTTTTCTCTTTAAGAAGGTCAACTTTCTTTGGGACGTGTTCATCAGGCCGAGGCTGTGTCGTCTTAGCGGGGGGGGGGAGAACGTCTGCTGTTCCACGTCTCTGTCGAGCCCCCCCCTGCCACTGTTTGCTTTGCACTGCACACGACTTCATAAATCTAACTTCACTGATGCAGACGCAGGAAGGAGGAGGCCGTTAATCCATACGTGAGAGTCTCTATTCAGGAGCACTGTGCTACTTTAACAGGGCCGCGCTGTCTGGCCATTAGGAGAATTGGATTCACACTGAGGTTCAATTTGGGTTAAGTATCCCCAGCGGAGGATCCAGACAGGCAACGAGGGATCTTTCCTTAGTAGGCCATTTTACTGCCCGAGCAAATAAGCACAGTTCTGAAGCTCGGAGGCGATCACTTACAACGTGACGAGAACAGAAACCGCTGAGGCCAGAGAAGCACGGTGAAGCAGAGAGCTTCTCCTGACAGGCTGTTGTGTTAAGGTCAGTGTGATTCATGTGGAGGGTGAGAGGAGGAATCAGAAAACACACAAAGTCCACCAAGGATTGTTCGGTTTATCACCATATTGCATTTTACATGTATCAGTTACACATCCACACCAAATTCCACCTGTTCAGAGATAACAGCCCTACACACATGGTGTTTCTGGTGCTGCAGAGGTATCGGTTCTTTAAGGACAGACACACACACACACACACACACACACACACACAACATCGTGACTCATTCGGTTTGTGTTTAGTTTCCTCTGTGGAGAATACTAATGTTTGCGGTGGTTAAATCAAAGTCTTTGCAATGCACGTGCATGAAGTTGGAGAGGTGGAGCATCGAAGGAGCAGTGAAGAGTGGACTTTATTTGTTTTTTAAATATCAGAAGGATGAAAATCGAGTATTTTCATGATGTAAAAACTTACATTAATCACATTTTACACATAATCCTGGAACATAATGATCACCAAACCATCTGTAAAAAGATGGAAGCCACAGATTTAACAGATTAGCTGAAGTAATTATATGATGCTATAAATGTGATGCTACATAATCCATGACTTTGTTGCATTTTTCATTACATCTCTGCCTCAGACATATTTTTACTGCCACAGGTTACATTATCATTTTCCTGCAAGATTGTTCTACATTAGTACATTTGTTCTGCAATTAATATTTAGCAATCAGCTTAATTCACATGTGGCCGATGTAGGAATAAATGATGGGAACATTACAAAAATATAAAACATCGAAAAGATCATTAAAACCCTTTCATATCTTTCATGGAATAAATTATCCAGCCCTGAGCAATAAACTACACATCTCACATACAGAAAAACACGTCTCATGCTGCACATAAACAAGTTATTAGCATCATATCACAGAGTTTAATTGTTTATTGCCAAATGGCCAATATCCAAATCATTCCCCTGACATATCTTCATTTCAGTGCCAACAAATCAGACGTCTGAGGAGGAACGGTGATTCAGGACCGGGTTTGATCAATTCACAAATTAGTTTAGTTATTATTTTACAAACCACAGAGCAGAAAACCTGCCCGCTTCGAATATTATGTTGTTAATTTACAAAGATCTGAGGAATAAATGTCTAACATCCTTGTGCAAATCCAAGAAAACACTAAACTATAAAGTTATTCAAGCGTTTTCCCTCTTTCTTGTGTTTACACGTCTGCAGCTGGACTTTACGTCAAAGTATTGAAGGTCCAGTTTTTTACCGTATATGCAAACCAAGGACAAGAGTGAAGGATTGAGATGTCACATGCGATGAAGCTGTGGGGTGGATCTGTCATCGGTGTTAGTGGGCTTCAGCTTCACTGTGGCAAATGGGTTGGTTCCCCTTCAAGGTGGAAAGAAGAGGACAGGAGAGAGAGAGAAGAGAGAGAAAACACAGATGAGAGTTGAGAAAAACCAATATCAGAAAATGTTCTGGCCCCACAATGATGTAGAGGCTTCAGCAGGAGAAATGAGCACCGCGTTTCTTAGAGTGCACAAGCATCATCTGGCAAACTGTTTCACCTGAAGTGAGAGCGATAGCCACGGTTTCCCAAACGGCCATAACTGAAATGGTTTCAGAACTGAACTGCACTTCAAAGCCTGATGGAAAAGGAGCGATTCTGCTCTATTTAGATCACTGCCCTCGCCTGTGTTGTTCTCCGGTTTAATGACTCTGTGATATACTTCAAAAAAGACCATTAGCTTCTCCGTGAAGAGAAGACGAGCGGCCTCCATTTTATCGTCTAAAGCAGAGCTGCAGTAACATCGCTCTTACCTCGGGAAGAGCTCGGGCTGCGATGCGTGTTGCTGTGATTTCTGCAAAATAAAAAAAAGATGAGAAAGGTACGGGTGAGCGAGGGCCGATCCAAAACACTCCATGTGGACACATGCTTTAATGGAGGCTCAGCAACATTCAGACACAAACTGCAAAATCACTGTTTTTCAGAGGAAGAACGAGGGATCAGCAGCAGAGATCACACACACACACACAAAAACAAATATCCAGGAAATGAATCTATATGAAAAACATGATACATAGAATTATTATTTACGCCTGCAACCACAACTTTCCCTATGGATTCATCTTTTAATCTTACAATTCTGCACAACAGTGATAAATGTCCACCATTGTTTGAATCATCTAAGCCATTATTTGACTAATTACACAACTATATGATTGTTTTAAGGAAAATCTACTTTGTCATTTGCGTTGATGACTTGAGAGCAGGTTTCATGGCTCATATGCTTTTGTCCAAATGAACAGTTTCCATTAATTGTATAATATAATAATTAGCTAATATATAAATCCATTTATAAAACTAAATATTAATGTTTCTGAGGGTCATTTATCACCTTAAGCTCTTTCCTGCTTCTTGACACAAACACAAATGCTATTTAAATCATTCTGTTATTAAATAGCACAAAAGACACAAGGCTTTTGTATCACTGCAGCAAAAACACACGGCAAGAGCACACACACACAATCACGCATCCACAAACACACACATGCACGTACACATGTTTGTTCTTCCATCATCTCATTGGCATAATGCATTCCCTAGCCCCCCTACCCAAACCTTAACCATCCAAACTAAATGTCTGACCCTAACTGAAATCTAATTCTAACCCTAACACTAAGTCCTAACCCTCACACAAGCCATTGAAAAGTGATGATCGGCCAAGGTGTCCTCACTTTCAAAGAATGTCCTCAGTCTGTAAGGGTCATGGTCCTCACAAATATATAAGTAAAATAACACAGCCACACACACACCCACACACACACACACGCAAACAACCTCCTTGCCCCCCCCACACTGTCAGCAGCTGGAGCTTCCACCCTGCATCCACCAGAAAGACGGATGTGGTGCCATTGAGAGCAGCACCCTGCCACAGTGCCCCTGCTGGACAGACGGGCAAACAGCCGTCAAAAAAATACAGTGGACTCAGCGTTTCTCATCACATCTCATTTCTCCTTCATCACTGGATAAAAACACAAATGTTATTAGTGCATAATTCAACCATTAATGCAGAGGACATCCATTCACGCTCGGCCTCTTCCAACTTGTGAGAGTTATTGAACTGTCTGTTTCTGGTCAGTGGTGATGCAGCCTCACAAAACTTTGACCTGCAGCCTCACAAAACTTTGACCTGCAGCCGGGTGCATCACTGTTATACGTCCCCTGGAAACATTTCTGTTGTTGTTTTCTTAATTTGTACAGATTTTTGACTGAACACCGATGGACTGATGGCTGTACCTTTTTGCTGTGTGACTTTGACTCATCGTTCTTGCTGGGACTGGACCAGTTCTGAGAGTCCAGTTGCATGTCAGAGTGTTTATTTGAAGACTGGGATAATGGCGGCGGTGGCGGTGGAGCAGGAGGGGGCGGGGCTCCGCTCTGGCTGCTGCTTCCCCGTTGGTCGAACAGGCTGCTCATGCTGCTGCTGCTGCTGCTGCCTCGAAGGGTTGAATGGCTGAAATTAAACAAAAGGAGGAAAGGAGTCTCATATCTTTTCTGTTTTTTTCACTGGACACCTGAATGGTTTTTAAACCTTTACTGTTTTTCCTCAAAGCTACGGGTCACCCAGATATCTTAACTGGTCCAAGTTATTAACGCAGACCTCATTTAAAGCAATAGGGAGCCTGGAGGAGCTGCAAAATACAATGTGCATCAGGTTTGACAGGCAAATACTGTGCAGTTTTCTCCCCACTCAAACTTAATGGCTGCACATAAAGACAGAATGGCTGAATTAACTGTGTAATGCTATAGATGCTGAGGAACTTCTAATCGAATGGGAATTTGATCCTCTGCTTTGATATCATGCATAATAAGCGTTGAATCAAACATTACAATAATATTCTGCTCTGAGTTATTATAGTTTAGTTTAATTTCACTGTATCTTCACCTGGAGCTGGTTGACTTGAAAGGAGCATCCACTGGTTCCACAAAAGTAGCTGGAAACCATCCCGGACTGAAAATGCAAGAGACATATGTGACACACAGTATATGATACTTGCAATATCATATTTGCTGTAGCTCGTGATTCCAGGAGGGTGAAGCCTCTGACTTCACTGGAGTTCACTTTATATTTCCTATTCTAATGCTATACATAGTTTTTTATCTTTTTATCTGATATAATACTTTGCTTTATGTCCAAATATCAGCTAAAATGAAGACATTCCCTTCTGCTGCAGCTGGACTTTGTGTTAAGCAGTGTGTTGTGATGGAGGCGTTCGTATCCGGGATATTTTGTTTTCATTTTGGGATAGACAGTACCAGTTTGGAGTTAGGCACAGATACACACAGACACACAGAGACACACACATCTCTTACCGCGAGCTGCTGTCCCCTCGTCCGTACAACCAGCCGTTCCTCGCCTGCTGGACCATCACAGTGATTATCTCTCCCCTGGTGAAGGGCAGCAAGGTGGGGCTGGAGCTAGGAGGTTGGTGGGAAACCAGGGCCCTTGCATATCTCCCTCCAGCGCCACCACCCCCCACCGAGTCTGCCGCAGAGCGATAAATGCTTCCCTGGGGAGACGGGGCTGGAGAGATGAAAAATGAAAAACACACACGTCGGGAATAGAGAGAACAGTTCGCTGCAGCTCACATCGGCTGATGAACCCACTTAATCGGCAAAAAAGAATCTCTAGTGGGATGATTAATTAAAAGCTATAACAAGCTATGATTTTTTTCTTTATTCATTATGACCCCGGTGTTCATAACTCAGAACTAAATATCTCAGACTAGGCATGATTCTTTTGGTTCGGTTGACAGAGGACGCTGTTTATTGCATTAAACCAGAGAAGGTGGCAAATAAGGAGGAAGATTATCCAGCATTTATTTTCTGTTTTTCATACATTTTCCACTGTATCTATTTTCGCTGTAGATAAAGCAAGTTTAATAATTAGACTTTCTGCAGAAGGGAAGTACAAAAGAGGAGGCACAGGAGTGCACGGAGAGCAAAATGTGAAGAGAGAGTGAAAAATGAACGGAGAGAGAGAGAGAGAAACAGATAAAAAGCTCAGGCTGAGATAAAGCAGCTGCTGTAGAGTGAAGGCAAAATTACTGATACACACACAAAGGCACTGTGGACTGCAAATGATTCACTGAGGGAAATTAATGTTGCAGACAGAATTAAGTTTTAACAAGGTGATGAACCAAAACCCCAAATGTTAAATATGACAAATGTAAAATGATATTCAGGCCTTTTGCTGTTGGGTTGATGTTTTGGATTTGATTTCAGAAACTCACCCCTTGATGGTATTTTGCCGAGGGGCTGCTCCTCTCTGCTCCTTCTGTTCTCCTGCTGCCTCACCTATAAAACCAGATTTCAGATTTCCCAGATAGTGTGTGAATAGAAGTGCTGCATGAATGTGTGCATGACTGGATGGATGCAACATGTCCTGTAAAGCGATTTGATTGGTCGATAAGGAATCCACAATATAAATACAGTCCATTTACCGTATTATGAGATTTTACAGGGCAGAAGATAAAGCAAGCACGTGGTTGAAAATGGGTTTTCCCCAAGATAAAGGACACAATTTCATATTCACACTTATCAGAAGATACTATCTTTATTTGTTGGCACAATTTCCCCAGCTTGTCATCGTTGTGTACGTCAACATGTGCTGTTAGCAGGCGATTAGCTCGGCTTAGCACAAACACAGTGTTGGAAATACAGGTGTGTACGTAGAAACATCTGCCAGCTGTGGCTCACTCCACTTTAGAGAAGCATATAAATCCCACGTCAAACCAAAACAAACACAGAATCCATGGTAATCCTCTAATTGTTATTAGTGCAGGATGTGGGATGTGTCGGGTTCATTGTCGTGTCACTTTCCAACCAGGAACAGACCGAGAGCAACTTGAATAATGTCTCTATAAAATCAAACATCAGTTTTGGTTTGTAAATCATCCTTCAAGGAAATCCCTCTGTTCTGAGAAAGGAGTTCTGTCTGGATTCATAATGTGTGTGTGTGTGTTCAGGTGATTCCTAAGATTCACATGTGTGCGTTGGATTCACTTTAAGTGAGTGCTTGGGAAAAGAGATGCTGACAATCACATCGTCTCTTACTTCAATCTTTAAGCTCCTTCTTACTGCTTCAGCGGTTTAATCCTCAGAAATCTTTGCTGTCTCGGGGATGTGCTGCAGTTCATTCTGATGGTTTCAAATCAAGTCAGGGGCCGAGCTCAACCACCAGAGGGCGCTCTAGTAATAGGAATATTACTGCAGTAATTCTCTGGATGACTAACTTTGGGGTCTGTGTATAATAGAGAAAATCGGGGGAAAGTGTTATCCAGCTCAAATTCAGGCAACGCAACCTTGATCCGACCCTGAACTCACAGTGTTATCCACCACATCTGGACGTCTGGCTTCAGGTTGTCTGGTGGCGTTCACCTCTTCTGTCCAGGTAGTACCTCTCTGCTGGAGAGAGCCACCTATCTGCCACACACACACACACAAACACACACACAAACACACACACACACGTTCATAAGCATCGATTTCTCATTATCCATAACTAGACAAAAGAAACAGAGCATCTTCTGCTGAGAGTGAAAGGTAGCGAAGTCCATTTCCATCCATCATCATGGAAACGTTTTTTATGGTTTTATGGTCCATGGTTACAATTTCCCAACTGTCGTTAATTGTAAGTCAGTGACTGACAATAGTGCTGAATCACTGCTCCGGCCTCAAAGGGCTTCACCACAGCCTTATTATGAAGCCAAAATGTCTTGGATATAAACTCATCTGGAGCCAAAGTCTGACATGTTGAAACAAACTCACCAGAAAAAGCTTTAACGTGTACTTTGATCTTTCTAATTTGGTCGATGACATATCCAATAACATGGAAGAGCCGGGGTTTATGATCAAGATTGCAATCAGGTGATCATGTCGTCCATGTGTCATCAGCCCTGAATCTGTACTCACTAATCTGTGGCTTCTTTTTAAAGTCCCAAAAAATCACTAAACCTCTGTAGGAAATGATTTCTTCCTTTATTTGTCCAACTCAAACTCTTAAATTTCAGAAAAGTTATTTATTCCAAACCTTATCCATGAGCTGGGCGACGGTCTGTATCATCCCACAGTGTTTCTCAGCCAGGAAGCGGTATCTCCTCTCCTCCTCCTTCAGAGCCTCTCCGTGGCTCTCCCTGAGGAACTGCACATACTCTGAACCGTCCTGGGGATTCGTATAAAGTTACATATATTTTATACAAACTGTACAGGGACACAGACATATTCATGGTGCAGAGTGTGAGAAAGACACAGACCTTGTAGCTTCCTCTGCTCATTTGTCGGTCCAGAGCTGCTTCCTGGTTGTGGACTTCCATCTCGTACTGATTCCTGCTTCCCTGAGAGACACAGAATTCACATCACGTCTGTGTCAGATCACCTCAGTCATCATCCGGCATCAGGTCTGTGAGCTGAGGGGCCATACTCCTATTATCATTCATTTAATAATTCTCTCCAGGACGACACAACATTAAAACTATTATCCATCCATGATAACCTTCAGTTATTGTTTAGATTTGAATTCCTGGAGATGATTATGAGAGTCCTCTGTGACCTTGTGTTGCTCTGACATCACTCACTGAGATGTAATCTTGGTCCAGTCTAACGTTGTTGTCCATCTCCTGCAGAACCTCCACACTGAACCAGCGGAACTGGAACCAGACACAAACACATAAACCCATCATGAACTCACGAGAGGATCCCAGTCACAGATCTGTGATGCACAGTGTTTCACTTACGACTCCATCCAGCTCCAGCATCAGTCTTCTCTGGCTCTCGGAGATCTGGAGCAGGACATCTCCTGAAAGACAAGTGGGTCACATTTTACATTAGTGCTAAGAAGCAATAATAATAATGAAATTTTGCAATATAATATGTTATTATCTTTATTTTGTATCTGGTTTTTAACCCATGATGCAAAGATGAGTCACTTTCTCTCACACACTGACTCTAAAACTAAATTGTTCCAATGAGAAGCTCAACTCTCGCGCACACTGTAATTGTTAAGACAAAATAAAAATAGAAATCCAAATTGTTTATTCCATTCAATCCAGGTTCTGTTTTCATTGGATTAATTAGAATAGTTGACTGCAGTAAAACAAGATTAGATTAGATTCAAATAGATTAGATTAGACTATTAGATTAGATCAGATTAGATTAAATGTTGTTGTCATTGTGTCTAAAGTACAGTTAAGCTGCTTAACTTGAGTTCAAAAAGCAAAGAAAGTTGAGGTATTTAAACAATATGAACAGTTTAAACTGAGTGAAATGAAGACATTAAGAAATAGCAGTTTTAATCAAGGTGCTACCTTGTGACAAAGCTTCTCAAACCGTCTTTGGTTGATTGAAGTGTATTAATAACTTAAGATGACTGAGGCTGTAGCTATGAATTACTGCATGTTTCTATATTCCAGACACTTTGTGCCAATGCAGTTTGGTGCGTTCACTTTTTAATGCAGATTAAAGCGTCTCCACTGCCTGAGGATTAGTGAATTTAGTTTGTTTACGTTTAAATCATTATTCCCTTGTTTCTGCCGTTGATAAAATCCCCAAACTTGTTCCGAGACACCAGAGATAAGATGGAAGGAGGACGAACGCTTCTCTTCATCTCTTGTGTGCACATCATCCAGCTGCTCTGATGAAAGGCATCAGTGCATGTGCAGTAAATATCCAACTGTATGAAATCACATCCAATATAAACAATTGAAATACATGTGAACACATTTCTATTTGGATTCATTTCTGTTCAATTTAAATTTGTATTTATTAATCTCCAACTCACGATAGACAATATCCTGAGGCACTAACTACATTAGAGACTCCACAGTGTTATAGAGACAAACACAGTGAACACGAGGAACCTTCAACAGACTCTGAGGAGACGTTTCACTGCTAATGATCCAGTTTGGACAAATATCTCTGGCTCCACTCGTTAAACCTGACATGACATTGTTTTCCAGTGGCCGGGTTAAGTGAGCCGAGCACAAGCCGCGGTCTGTCACCATCTATTATTCATATCCTGAGCTGGTGTCTGATAGCCACCCTGCCAACAAGCACACAGCACAACACAACACCTTGAAGCATTAAGCGGTTTTACAAACAAGCACACACTTACACACACACAAACACACACACACAGGAGGAACAATAAAGTGCCGCCGGAGGGTAAACTTTGCTCCTCTGATACATTGGAAAGCTATTTAATTAGTTTAACAAATGTTCACTTCCTGGATTGTACATTAAGTCTTTGTGTTCCCACTTGTTGCACATGAGATGCATGAATGTGTGTGTGCGTGCACGTACCGAGGGAACGTGAGGACACGGTGTAAAAAGCTTTCTCTCCGATCTTTGACAGTGCACTGAAGTAGGCCTCGCTTGTTTCCGCCAGAGCTGAAACCCACAAAAAATACACACAACTCCTTTGAAATACTTGAAATACTTTAACAGCAGGTAAATAGAGTCATTCAATGGGGGGGGAAAAAAGAAAGAATTCAATTTCCCAACAGAAAAACATCCTTCTGAAATCCAAGCACACACCAGGAGGCCCGGATCGACACGATTTGCTCAATAAACATTTAACAACAACGACAGAAGGAGAGAACTTCTGTCGTTTGGTAAAGTTTTTATTGAATGAATAACGTCTCTCATGGCTTCACGCTGTGCACGGGAATAATATATTTTATTCTTGTGACTGATCCTGCAGCAGCTGGCACCCAGGAGGCGCTCCGCTGTGCACAAGGATCTTCTTCTTCTTTCTTTCTTCTACTCTGTAGTTATTTGGAAATGTGTTCAAATGAAAACCAGCTTAACCTCACAGAGGAGTCACATGACCACATCAGCACTGACACTGATTTATTCCTGCTCTAGAGCCAAGAGGTAAAAAACTACAAAAAGCGTTAAGTGAGATTTGGTTTTTGACTAAATTTGGGATTATTGACATCTGTTTGAATTTGTAAGTCAAATGTTACAAACAAGAAGGCAAACAGTGGCTGAGCTGCTTTTAAATAAAATTTTAAAGTAATTATACATGGCAATACTCTAAATCTAACACTAACCTTAAACCTTCTTACCCCCAAAAGGAAGTAAAGACCCTTAAGTGTCACTGAGATTTATGTCTTTAGTGATACAACTACTCACACATGAATTAACTAATGACGAATCTTTTCCTTGTAACAGTAAATGTCTGTTGTGTCGGTAACTTTAACGCAACAATAGATTGGATAATTTATTTCATTTTATCTTGAGTAGTTACATTTTATTGTTATTGTCGCGTCCTGATTTATTCGATCTGACCTTGGTGACGTGTCTGTGACGTCAATGAGCGACAAAACGGTTTGTACTTGAAAAAATCCCCCAAAAAAATACTCAAAAAGGGAAGAATCTGAACCGGCTGACACCAACATGTCCTGGAGTTACATCTCTAATCAGGAAGCGACAACACGCTTCATATTTTTATGTCTGTGCTGCTTTTGGTGCAGTGGAGCTGCTGTGAATCAGCTGCTGATGATTAAGCGGGAACTAGTTTTTACTAGTATTCCACGTCCTACATCTCTGGCCCTGTGTAGTTGTCGGGTTTGACGGGCATTACTATGTCTTGGGCCTATAAGCAAAGCTATAACAGCCCCGGGATATTCCCCCAGCACACGGACTTTGGAATGAGGTCCAGGGAAAGAGACGGATGACAGCTCCAGTACTGTGCACTGTCATTACTGTTTGTTTAGGTTACTGCACTGATAAAGATACAGGTGTGTGACTTCCACAGAAAAGTGCAGGGTTCCCTTTTCTCTCTTTCTCTCTATCTCTCTATCTCTCTCTCTCTCTCATCTCTCTCTCTCTCTCTCTCTCTCTCTCTCTCATCTCTCTCTCTCTCTCTCTCTCTCTCTCTCTCTCTCTCTCTCTCTTACCCCTGAAAGCTCGGACGTAGCTGTTTCCCAGTGAAACCAATTTCTGCAGTCCCGGGTTGAACTCATCCATCAGGCTCTGTTGGGGAGAAATATTTTTTTTAAGATACTTTCCACGGATATTTTTTCTCACCTTAGAAAACACACCTGAGAAAAGTCAATAGGATCAATCTTTAATTCAATCTCTATTCGTAAGCTCGACGCTGGAGCAGAGTCAGACTCAGACTCACCTCCCTCCTGTTATCAAGCCTGAGAAACTCTCCTTGAATCCCAAACTGACTTTGTGAATTCACTTCGCGTTCGCTCGGCAGAAATTTCATAGAGAAGTTTCACCGAGCTCAAAACACTCGGTAAGAAGAGTGAGAAATGTTTCTACGTGCTCCGGAAACCGTCCCACTTTCCAGAAAGTAATCACAACACAGGACTTGTTGCCTTTACTCATAAAACTACTTTATATTTTGGCCTATCTCTCACTTTGTTGTCTAATTTGAGCCACAGGCCGACACACAAACCACAAACACACACTAACACACACTATCTGCTACTTACCGAGTAAATCCTCAAGGTGGAAGAATGCAGCTGATCACTGTTCGTCCTCGACATGGTTCTATCCAGTGGAGCCTTGAGAGGGTTCTGCAGATCTTAAATCATCCGGCAAAATGCGCCACAGCCTCCGAGAGAAAGGCGGGTTAATCTCCTTAATGTGGACGTGGAGTTCAGGAGAGAAGGCAGCTCGGTGTGGTGGTAATCGACACCAGCGAGGCCAGGGGAAGACTGAGGTAAATAATTAAACGTGGCTCGGTCATAAAACAAACCGACACATGCTGTAAAGCCCTGGCTGCTGTTCGGGGCTTGTGTGTGTGTCTCTGAGTGTGAGTTTCCTACATTGAATGTTTTATTTAAGACTACAACAGAGATGTTTTTTACATAATAAATAGACATCCAGACAAAACAATAACAATTCACTGAATAATGATGTTATTATTCTGTATTTCTCAGTGTAAAGAACCACAGGAAGAGACGATCGATCACCTTCAGACTCCGATCCTGTCCTCAGCCTCGTAAAGCTTCAGGGATGGGTCATGAATTAGATTTTTATTTTCTAAAAGCGGGTTCTCCTTTAAGTGAATATTGTGGTGAACGGTTTCATGTGTGTGTCGGCCGGATTGTCAGATGTGTGTCCAGGGTGTCTCGACCACAGCTTTCATCTTTGCTTTCTTTTATTAGTCACAATTCTCTTCCTGCACAAACAGGGTCATTGTGTCTCGGTTTCACTATTTGCAAATCATAAACTTCACAGGAAGCTACAGAGCCAAGGGTCAAAAAAGACAATCAAGTGTGGAGAAAGTCCACTGAGTCCATGGATGTGCACAGCAGGAGAGCAATCTACATTTGCACTATGCACTTTATCTCTAGAAGCACATTTGAAGAACACTGTGTCCTGTGTGTTTGAGACTTTCCAGCTCTTTACAGAGGAGGCGGTTGTGTAGCTCAGGTTCTTCCGGGTTTGATGGAACCAGGAAGTTTCTGTCATTATTGGTAGTTTTTATCACTTTGTTTTTAATTCGTTATTTGATTTTTGATTTGCAGGAATTGATTGAGACCTGGCAACAGACGTCTCTGGCGCAAGATGCCAGCGTTCGTGTATATCAAGATTATTTGTGATTGATTTCTGGATAGTGGGAGGCGGTGAAGACGTGTCATCCATCTTTGTTTAAAGTCTATCTGTCTGTCTCTATGTACCTAGAACTGGACTCCTGTTCTGCACAGACATCACACAGCAGGTCTGTGTGCCTTGGTGAAGAGCTCCCTCCTCTGTTGCTCCTCCTGACATTTCTCTTTCCCGTTTATGGGACTTTGTTCATCTCAGGACTGAATGTGAAAATGACTTGACTAAATATGAAAATGTCACAAAGTGCAGTTGTAAATCAGGCAGAAATCCACGGTTTTACTAATCCAAAATCCTTTAATACGCTAATGTCACTAATATTCCACATTTTTCATTGGTCATTGCAAAATTTGCAAAAATGTGCTAAAAATCCCATAATCCTGATACTTTAATCATTTGATGTGTCACAGTCCTACTTGCACAAACTGTACTCTGCAAAGAAGACGAAGTGGTGAAACCAAAGCAAACACATGAACTCAGTTTGTCTTGGTCTTTGTTAGTTAACCTCCGACACTGAACCATAAGAATCACTAAACCAAGAAAAGACCAACATCCAAGAAGCAGGAGGAAAGTGGTTCTGCCATATCTGATCAGAACCACGAGTTGAGAGAAGATTATTGATTTCTCTCCTCACTTCCACCACTGTGCCACTGGCACGCAGCCCAAGACCCAGTCCTCCCACTGCTGATATACAAACTGATGTGCTGCAGCAGAGCCACAGACCTGATGAGTCTGTTGTTTATCGTTCTCTGACATGTCGGAGACAGTGAAGACAAACAGAAAGATAGATAGATAGATAGATAGATAGATAGATAGATAGATAGATAGATAGATAGATAGATAGATAGATAGATAGATAGATAGATATATATATAGATAGATAGATAGATAGATAGATAGATAGATAGATAGATAGATAGATAGATAGATAGATAGATAGATAGATAGATAGATAGATAGATAGATAGATAGATAGATAGATAGATAGATAGATAGATAGATAGATAGATAGATAGATAGATAGATAGATAGATAGAGGGCCAGATGACACCATATGGTTTTAGAAATGTGCAATATGTGAAATCTGTCCAAATTCTCTTGACTCTCAATTTGCTCTGACTGAATCCCTGCCACAGATTGCGGTGAAAAACATGTGGAGAAACTCTATCAGCAAAAAATGTAATCCTCCCGTGGAAAACTTTACAGCTCTAACTTCTCCACAACACACAACATACAGGTCAAAGGTGACGGCTGATAAATTTAGGTCAGCTGGTCACAGAAGCTTTTAGATTTAATAGACCAGCCGTATTTTTATCTTTAACAGAGCGGCAGCGTCCAGACGGCCTCACTCACCACTCGTCCTGTCTAATGCACTGGTTCCCTTCATGCTTCCAAAGCTCAGTGGACTGAAAATGGACCAAGCTGCCGTCCTGAGAAACCATTTAGTTCCAATGAAATAAATACTTTATAAATTGTGTACCGTCAACTGTATATGGTCCAGTGTTTACTCTTCCATCATCGTAAAATATTAAAATACAATTTTGAAGCTTTGACTTTCATCAATAATACTTCCATTAGAGTGAAAGTACAGAAGAAGAAGCTATTTACAGCCACACACACCACGAGAGAGATTCAGTTATGAGCTGACAACGTGTGGAGTTCAGTTGTTACTGCTGCTCGTGTCCGTCTCTGCAGCAGCTTCTCTTCCCCCTGCTTAACTATTCTGTGGTGCTCTGGTGGAGACTGAGTTATTGAGCTATTATCTGCTGCAGACATGTTGGATGTCTCACGCCTTCTCCCACACCCATCTTAATTTAGAGCATTCAGTCCCTGTGACTTTAAGAGGTCTTAGCTTAAACCCCCCCTCTGTTACTTGTGTGAGAACGCTCATCTGCTCGTGTAACACGAATGATGGTCCTAGTGTGTGTCCATGACTGTGTGTGTGTGTGTGTGTGATTTTTCTCTCTCTAACACTTTCTCATGCAAACTCATAAATGTATTGTCCAATTACGTGTGCTCGTGTGCATATGCATCACACTGAGATCAAAATTTGGAGTGGCGAGCATGGTTTAATGAAACACACTAATAGCACTGGGACTTTATCATGATCTGCAACACACACACACACACACACACACACACACACACACACTCACTAGGACCATCATTCTGTCATCTCTGCTGCTGTAGAGCTGTTCCTCAGGGAGCCTCCAGGCTGACTTATGGCCGAACCTCTCATTACCGTGTGCCTCCACATGCCTAATGTGTTGCTGAGCTAGAAAATATTAAGCCTGAGGAAGGAAAAAACTAATTTTCAGATGTTGGCTGGTTTGTTATGCAATGAGAAGGTAGTGGAGATCAGAAGCAGAACTGCATTTTCAGTAAAAGCTCAAGAAAGAAAATCACATTACTGTCATTATGAAGCTGACCATACAACCGACCATATGGCTCATGATGCAACGTGTGAAATCTGATGTGATGAGATCAAAAGGGTTTGATATTAGTTTTTCTATTCCACACAAATTCTATCACGGCAAATTCAATTCAATTTTATTTCTGTTGCATAAAATCACAACAAAGATTATCTCGAGGTACTTTACAGATTGAGACCTAAAGAGAAAAACAACAGTTCTGCATCGACCGGTTGGGGGGAGAGGAGAGAAAAGAGAGAGAGGGGAGAAGTGGGTGGAAAAGAGGGGAGAGAGAGAGGGACAGATAACAGAGAGAGGGGGAGAGAAGAGAGAGCGGGGGAGAGAAGAGAGAGCGGGGGAGAGAAGAGAGAGAGGGGGAGAGACTTAATGAGGAAGGTTATACATGTAATGATGTTACTAATGATAAATTCAAATTGGAAAACATTTGCTGCATATAAACCACACCATCAAATCTCTGTCTCTCTCTGTCTCTCCGTCTCTCTCTCTCTCTTTCTCTCCCCCCCCCACCCCCCACCCCCCCATGTATTAACTAGTATAACTGGAGACATGCGCGCTGAGGAGGAGGAGGAGGAGGAGGAGGAGGAGGAGGAGGAGGAGGAGGAGGAGGAGGAGGAGGAGGAGGAGGAGGAGGTGTAACGCGCCGTCTGCTCCTCATACTCTGATATTTTCACTATGGTGCAGAACTCTCATTCGATCGCAGCCTGTTGTTGTTGTGGACCAGTGGAGAAGTGAGGAGCTTTGTTTCCCGGATCACACGCAGACACACACACCTCGGACACTTTCCCTGCTGCTTTCAGAGCTTCTTCCAGTTTGCATCAGGATCATTCATCTTCAGATTTTTTTTCGGGTAATCGATCGCCCCCCCCGCCGCCACCCTGAAGTTCATCGTGATCATCTTGGCCGCCGGCATGGTGGCCTTCATCGGAGCGGTTATCTGCATCATCGCGGCCGTCCACACCGGCTCCTCCAGGGCTGCCGCGGCACAGCAGCAGCCTGCGACCGACAACCACTCGCTGTACCCGGACTCGGTGGCGCAGACTCCCGGGAGCTCCGCGGCCAGGCCCGGGTCTCTGGGCGCTCTCCATGGTTCTGAAACACCCGAGTCCGAGATGCCCACGTTCAACCTGGGGCTCGGCGGAGCGGGGGGGGTCACCGGACTCACCGGACACGACCCGGCGGTCAGCAGACTCATCTGCACGCCGATCCCCGCCGGGGACTGCAACCCGAAAAACTTTCAGCAACAAGCGGATGACCCGTCGCTGTACGCCGGCGAGGACTGGGGCTACCTCCGCACCACCGCGGAGGAGCTGCGGCAGACCGTCCTGCAGCAGAAAGACCAGATCCTGACCGACCAGAGGACCATCCGGGAGCTGACGGGGAAACTATCCGAGTGCGAGAAGGGGCTGGACGGCGTGGAGAGACGCGGGGGCGCTGCGGGGCTGTGGGGCGGCACAGGGGCGGCGGAGGGGACGCACCTGGAGCGGATCATGGTGCGGGACAGCCCGGTGTCTGCGCCCGACGGTGCCCACCTGCTCACCGCCAGGGCTGTGGATGAACTGGAGCAGGCGATCACCCAGCTCAAAGACCGCATCGAGAAACTGGAGGTAGGTAGAAGATCCCCCAGCACACAGATGCATCCTCTGCGTAAAACAATACCTGACAAGGGCCTCACTAATTCCCCCATGTAGAAAGTAATTATCAGAGTTGGCACTTCGAGCTGTATTTGTCTCTTCTTCACTCTGTATCTGCTCCATGGATTTGTGAAAGTGAGCTTTGTGAAAACAAGGATTTATAATTTGGAGTTGCCTGAAAGGCTTTCTGTGTGATGTTGGATATTGGCAGCCGGATACAACATGAAGTAAAGCAAGAGATTACATTTTGTAAATATCACAATACAGTGGTGGCATATGACAAAAAGGGAATAAAGCATCTATTCAACTTGGAATTATGCATGAATTGATTGCTTTCTGTCCTCCGAGGCTGCTCATCTATCAAAGCCAAGACAAGATCAAGATGACAAGTGAGGCAGGTAGAGGGGAGGGGGGAGAGGGGAGATGGGAGAGAGGAGGAGGGGGAGAGGGGAGATGAGGATAAAGGGGGAGGAGGGAGAGGGGCAGCAGCAGCAGCAGCAGTAAAAAGGAGGAGGGGGAGGAGAGAGTGGAGTAATCGTTCTCTCATCTGACCAGAATCCGATGATGTACAACCTCATTTTTCACTCCATAGAAGAAGTTCCATACATAATTCACCAGGTGCCTGTATCAGCTGAGAGCTCAGATCCAGAGCGTCCTCCCTCCTCCGCAGGAGAGTGACTCCTCGCTCTGTGGCAGTTTGTCTAGGACATGTCTGTTAAGGGTCATTTCAAGGCCCCACTTCTTTTTCCCTAGTATCCCCACCGTCACGTGAAAAGCTCAATAATACCTGAATCCAATGTCCGTGTGTGACAGAGTCAGATGTGAATGGATTTCACAGGTCTCAGTTTGACATTTAAAAAGTGAAAGCTGAATTATTTTCCCTCGCCCTCGCTCTGCCTCTTCTACCATTCGAGTCACGTCTCTGTGTACAAGAGCTGCTTGGCCTACTTCAGAAACACAGTGTGGTGTTTACATCAGATCCTGCATCTGTGCCGGGGAATAAACAAGAAGAATGTCATCTGGGAATAGTAGTCAGGTCAAACAATTGTGTTGAGTTTCTTACTATAGCACGGCTTTGTTCTTGCATGTGGTAGACTCGGTCTGTTTTCCTCATTGTGTGTCATGCACACTTTCTTGATGTTCACAGATTTTTGCCAAGACCAGAAAACCTACACTCAAAACCAGTATATTCATATTCACAGGATAATCCAGTTCCACACCAGTCTCCTGCAGTAACATCTAGTCAGACGTGTGAATGTGCTGTCTGTGGTTTTCCCATTTTCTAGCTTTTTTTTTGGGGTCTTGCGTCATCAGATTGGTTTCCACCGGCAGCTCAGTGCCAGAAAGCTCCTTGTGATATAAGGCTGATCCAGCTCCAGTGTGCTGATCCACTGCACTCTGCATCCTATGGAGTGATATCTGAATCCAGGACCATTATCTACCAGATAAAATGTATTGTCCTTTATCCATAATATAGTTTTTACCAATGATCAAATGAAATATGACTTTCAGAGGTGTACAGAGGCATAAAAGCATGAATGGCCGTTAAGTGACTGCAGCACCTTTCGAGGACAGGAAGCTTCTGCAATTCAAATTCAATAATTCATTACTGTGCAAATTTTGTTTTATTTAACAACTCAAATGGGGAAAAATGCATAAATTACAGTCTGAGAATATCCAGAGAATTTGCATATAAATGAGAAGGACGTAATTTGATGACTTAGGAACTGTACGGCAGATACAGACGTGATGTAATGAGTAAGATAAGAAAGATTTAATGGTTCCCAGGGGATTAATATCTGGACGACTTTGATGATCATCATCATTTTTCCTGCGGAATCAGCGATCAACATTTCAGCTTATCCTGTTATTTATCTCAACATCGCACAATTGATTTGATGCTAAACATTAAGCATAAACCGAAATATCACGAGAAGCTGAAGCAAATCATCAAATCCGAATAAAAATCAAGGTTACACATAAAATACAATCAACACATGTTGTATGGTACTAATGCATGTACACCTGAACATGAGGTTTATTTTGTAAACAGCCATGTTTTCATGTAATAGAGGATAATGTAGTTTCTACAGTTTTCTCTCTAAAAATGTTTGCACACCTGCTACAGAGCCAAAACACTGTCTCCATTACAGAGCATATGTTTTCTATTTGAAAATGTTCTAATGTAACTGAAGTCTGCTGGGAAACTGAGACATTGATAAGGATGAAGTGAAGCTTACGACGAAAAGCTCCATCATGTTTCTAATTTGTGAGAAATGTGACCTGACCTCTGACCTCTTTTCCTTATCGTTTAAGTATGTTATTCTTTGTATCATCCTAGAAAACATGGCCTTCTACGGATGGTGCTCACGTAAAGCTTTTATTTAATACTCAGAGTAAAGTGCCTGATATTCTCAGTTTGAATCCCCCTTGTGATCCGTCTCGTCTGCAAACTGGAAAACAATATCGGTGCCGGATACACTCGACCACGTCGGTTTTTAAGCATTTTGCCGCAGAGTCTGTGTTTTCCCACATCTCCTCCCTGGTGGGTTTTTGTTTTTTCACTGAGGTATTGTGCGGCGGAGCAGAGCAATTTGTTGTAGACGGGAAATTATTCATTTTCTTGGCAGGCTTTCTGACTTTCATTTATTTGTTGTGTTATACTTAATTGAAAAGGTCCTTGTAGACATGCGATGAAGGTTCTCTAATGAACCGACACAGATCTACCGACTGGATCTACAGCCCCTCCTGGCTTTACAGAGCTTATTCAGCTCATTGATCAGCTGTCCAGCCCCTAACGTCACTGTCCTGCTTCACACCCCCACTCTCACAGCTCCATCAAGGCCACAGCAGGCAGCTATTTCCTGTGAAAAAGCCAAAACCCCACAGGACACTCACAGCAGACACAAGAGAAACTGCTCAGCCTGTCCTAAATTGTTCCGATGGTAATGAAATCTGCCTGCTCACATCTCTAAATCTACATGTTGTGTCTAATTTGTGTCACTGCTTCTGCACCAAACTGAGAAATAACCTAAAATAGTCACTTCCCACCACTATTCCTTGAAGTATAACATTGTGTTACAAAGTGAAGCCTGATTAAATTAGCCCCTAGTCGTTTCCCAAGGCTCAATCTTATCTTTTAGAGGAATTACTTATTAATTGGGTCTAATTTTGTCTCTCAGAGTCTGGCAACCAGGTCATAATGAGAGCGATAAACACTGCTGCGAGTGGAGCGAGTACGTTTTGTGGTGTTTTTCTCAGACTGTAAAACCCACACGACTCAACCAGTTTAAAATCCTTTGTCTCCCTCCTCTGCAGTCAGACATTGGCCCGTTCCCTCACAACCAGACGGACGGTAGTGTCTCCGGAGCGCACGAGGAAGGCGGGCTGTCTGGCGGCCAGGAGAGGTCGGCCGTTCCCGGGCACCGAGCTGGTGCCGACAGGCCCTGGAGGATGGAAGACTTGGAGGGAGAGCTGGAGAGGAAGGTGGTGCTGCTGGAGAAGGAGAGAAAAGCCCTCAGGCTGGAAACTGAGAAACACAGACAGGAAATCGACCAGGGCCTCAGCAAACTGCAGCACCGGATCTCCGGGCTGGAGGAAGGTAAGTCAGAGAAAGGAGATACCTCAGAAAGAATCACAAAGTGTATTTGGCCAATGGCCTGCTCAGAATACATTTGTCGAGATAACTGTAAATTACCTTTTGTTTCCATATTCAGTCTCAGTTTCTCCTTCCCCAGGTGTCTCTGGACATTCCTTCCCTGACGGCTACAGACTGTCCTTCCCAACACGGACTAACTACATGTACGCTGTGGTGAAACACTCCATCCCCAAGCTGCGGGCCCTCACCCTCTGCCTGTGGCTGCGGCCCACGGAGGGGGGGCATCGGGACGCCTCTGTCCTACGCCGTCCCCGAGCAGCCCAACGAACTGGTGCTGCTGCAAGGCCTGCACACCCCCACCGAGCTGCTCATCAACGACAAGGTACTGCATCAGCCTGTGCTCCAGCTGCAGGGTCTTTGAAATGTCACGGGACCGGGGATGTGCTGTGTGTCTCTCTGGACCTTTCTGTTTGGGTGGCAGGTTTTTGTTGTGTCTCATGATACATAAATGGGTCATATAGAAAATTATTAAATGGTTAAATTCCTTAAATTCATTTATAATCGTATTTTGCTTCTTTTGCTAAAATTTACATATTTAATATTCTCAATTACATGGTATCAGATACAAGATCCATATGTAGAGAGTGTGCACTGGGTTGTGTCCAACACTTTTGTATGCATTCCATATGTGAACTAAATATATTAATGCTAATTGTTCAATGAGTGTCATAATGTTTATGACAGTAATGCACAACAAATTTAGAATTTGTCAGGAAGATGCAATCGGGCAGCCACAGAAACATTTGAATTTAGAATGTCAGAGCACCATCTGTTCATGAAGTTTCTGAAAGACACAGATTCTGAATCTGAGCGGCTGCAGCACTAATATGAGGAGACGAACTGCTGGAGGCTCATCCACTCTTTCTACAACCGCAGTTAAAACCCATTCTAGCCTTGATTAGGATTTCACGTCTATTACAGGAGAAGAAGTGCTTTGTATTAGCATAGAAATAAGAGAACAAATCAACGAAACAGCCACTTTAGCAGACAAGGTAAAAAGCCTAATTTGCACGTTTAAATGACAAACTAAGGGACCGCCCTGACAGCTTTGCAGGGTGGTGCAGTGCTCTGTCTATGGGTGTAGCTCAATGACGTCATTATGGTTATCGATGCCTGAAGGAAAAGCTGTGCGTCCTTGAAGGCAGCAGAAAGTCTTTGGGACCAGGAAAACCTGAAAGAGTCTTGGCCCTGATCACACCTGCCATTGCCATTTGCCTTGGGTGAGCCAATCACTAAAGGACTGGCGTGCACCGAGGACACATCGACAGCCAATCATTCTGGAAACCTTCAGGGCTGGTGCATGTTCTCATTGTAGTGTCTATATGTCCAGGGCCACGCTGAAGAACTGCAGACTCTAATGATGTCTGCTGTGTGAGCGGAGATTCACACTCGTTTGTAAAAAGCTCATAGAGATAAAGAATGAGTCCATCAAGCATCTTCAGTACAAACCATGAAAGAGCAATAAAACATGCAAAAAGAATTTCCACTTTATCTAAACCTTGTCTTTGCTCTTTCCTTCCCTAGGTGGCGCAGTTACCCCTGAACCTCACCAAAGGCAGCTGGCAGCACATCTGTGTGAGCTGGAGCCAGAAGGGGGGAGTGTGGCAGGCCTACCAGGGGGGGAAAGCTGAGGGGCGAGGGCCACGCGCTGGCCGCCGGACATCACATCAGGCCTGGGGGAGTCCTCATACTGGGGCAGGAGCAGGTGAATGCTGAGTGGGAGGAGTTTGAAGTGGTTGGAGGTCGATGAAGCCGTTGACTCCACTAGAAATCTAATCAGAACTGGAAACAAGTTGTAATATAATATTCACTTATCCCACTCCTCCACAGTTTTGACCGAGGCAGCAAAAAGTTGAAGCTGAGCCTTCATGAAAGTGTGTTGAAGTTTCTAAAATCATCTGACGACACTTTCTTTTCCCTCCAGGATTCCCTCGGTGGAGGATTCGACTCATCCCAGGCCCTGGTTGGAGAGCTGTCCCAGGTGGGCCTCTGGGACCGGGTCCTGTCCTCGAGCCAGGTGGCCAGCTTGGCTCGCTGTGGCAGAGTGGCTCATGGGAGCGTGGCCCCCTGGACGGAGAACGGAGTCAGTGTTTATGGAGGAGCCAGCAAGGACCCGGGGGAGCCGTGTGCTAAACACAGCAGGAGCTCCCAGTGACCGACAGGGAGCGGCTCTGAGGAGAGGGATGGGAAAGAAAGGCCTGGAAGGGGAGGGGTAAACTTGTCGCCATCTGAAAACACTAGGATTCCATCTGTCCAGTGTTTGCACCGCGAAGCTCGAACCAACTCTGTAGGATCGGACTGACAAGAGTTTAAATAATGGAAAATGAAAAGCAAATATCTACACGACACAGTCAAGGCTTTGCACAATCCATCATGGAGGTCCGATGGAGAATTAAACACAAGAGGATTCCTGATGATCACAGCTGATGTTTCTGTCACTTTTAAAGCAACGTGTACTTAAAATAAGTTGAAGAATTAACTTTGAGATGTTTCAGATTTAGACGATTATAATTAAAGCTTTTTGATGGCAGAGCAGTTATCTAGTGTGAACACGAGTCTACGAGGGAACAAATGAGCCTAATGATGGATAAACTCGAATCATTAAATAACTAAGAAGCTTCCATTAGCAATATCCCAAGATTTTAAATGACTTCCTTGCAGAGGAGGAATATCCCTTTGATGTCTGCAAAGTAAATTTGAAGCTGCCCTCAGATGAACTTACAACAACCCCAAAAAAGGGGAGAAACACTTCTGCCCTGGTTCTGTGACCAAATGCTTGTTACTTCTCATTTGCTTTGTATTGTTTAAAGTGTAAAAATGACAAGTCACCATTTTGTGTTGGTTTTCTGCCCCAAAAAAACACTTAATTAAACCAGCAGAGAAAGCAGGAGGTTTCTGGTCGCACCCCAAGAATGAGTGGAGTGTAGAATTGATGTTTGTTAACTTTAGTTTTAATTGCAATATAAAAAAGAAGATAAAGCACGTTGATTTGTGAGCTCTGAAGGTGTTTAAAGGGTAATTATGCTTTAGCTGTATAACCTGGTGGCAGTACTCGAGTGGACAAGAAGGCTGATGAGCTTTATTTAATGACAATAAACTTTTGCAAAATCAAACCTGTGCAGAAAGAAGCTGAAGCTGTAATAAATTCATAGAGCTGCTCCCAGCTGTTGCAGCTCTCGATCTCTTGACCTCCTCCACGGCTCCCAGAAAGTTGAGCCAGCTGAAATCCCTCCACGACCAGCAGGCGCAGACTGGAGGTAATTAAGGGCTGTGAAAGCTTTAGAGGGGGGGGGAGTCAAGGTAAGGTGATGAAAAATGTTGCAGGAAGTGGAGGGAATGTTAAGCAGCGAGGAGCAGATGACGAAAGAGGGAGGAAAGAGGGAGGAAAGAGGGAGGACAGGAGGAAAGAGGGAGGACAGGGGGGAAGGAGGCGGACGGATCGGAGCGATGCTTCATTGTTTTCACCTCTGCATGAGTTATTCATATACTTGTAATGTCTTGCCACTGCGATGTGTCGCTCAGCAGTTTCACAGAGGAGGACAGTGGCCCATGAATCAACGCCTCGGCGGCTGTGTGTTGTGTTCACGGGCGAAAGGCCTGAGGGTCTCTTCTGTTCTGTAAATGAGCTACAGAACAAAACTAAAACAAGACATGTGATCCCTAAGGAAAAACATCTCCACTGGCAGAAGGATGCATTGACACGCTTCTGGCCCGATTTCTGAATTTAAACTTTAAATTCACGGCCTTGAATGCAACATTCACACTATTGCTTTCATAAATGATCAGAGCTCGTCCACATTTATGAATATCGACTGTTTTACACATGCAACCCCTTGTTAGAACTCAACAAACTGTCACCTCCAGCTTCACACTGTATGTTTGCATCCAGTCTGATCTATCTTTTTGTTTGCTTTTACTCCAGACACATCCAGACAGTTATGCTCATCTGCTCTGTGACACATGCTGTTCGGTACAGATCGTTCATTTCAAACGTTTCTCTCTCTCACAGCATAAAAGATAATCCTCAGTGGAAAGTGCCTGTCAGGGGGTGTGTGTACCCATGTAAACAAATCATCAAACGCATCCTCCACCGATGAAAAATTCACACTGTGAGGTGTTTTGAACTCATTAAGCATCAGTGTTGTTATTTAGGATTTAAAGGGGTTTGACAAAACCTTTTGAAAACACCGACGCAGCACTTAAAGTGTGTGGATCTGCCGAGCTGATGCTGAATCAGGTCAAAACTCGTCTCGCGGTGCTTGGATGATGCCTCTGAGTCTGCAGTGTTATGATCAATATATATGCCTGGTGTCCGTTCAGCTCGTGCCGGAGCCTTTTGGGGCTTTCTGATAGTGGTGCAGCATTTTTACGTTCATGATTGTTGGAATTGAAGCTTTTCGTACGTTTGAATATTCAGTTTGTTTTTTTACCGTATGCATTGGAATCTGTCTATTTTCATGTGGTCGTTTGTATAAATAATGTGCGTCCGTGTCTTGTATGGTGTTGTGTATTGTTACTGAATATGAGTCGTGTGCAAACCTCAAATCTTTAATAAAGTCTTGATTTTTAGACGTAAAGAACGTGGTTGTTTTCTCAGTGACCTTCAGCTGATTGCTTCACAAACCAAGAGAAGAGCTTTCCAGGATCAACAAGATGAAAAGTCGTATTTCAATGAGAGAAACGAAGCCTCATTGGTTGTCAGAGGCATCTGTTCATTCACGTTACGAGCTGATTAAAAAGAGAGACTTCCAGGAGAGGAGCCCAGAGAGCCTCCTCCTCTCCGCTGCTGCAGCTGCATGAAAACAGAATGAGTTACGAGTCAATGAAGCATCTTAAAGATCTGATGAGTCATGTGTTGTGACTCAGCTGCTCGTCCAGATGATAGAAAACAGGTTGTATCTCTGCAGCACACGTTTCAGAGGCACAGGGAGTTCAGGATGTCAGGCTCAGTGAAAGTATAACTACACTGTGTACTGTGTGTAATGATGCCAATGTGCAGTGAACACAAACGTGTGGTTTCTCAGTGATGTGGCAGGAACATGGAAGTGGAACCAGGAAGTCACGAGTCCTGCAGCGAGAAGGATCACCTCCTGCTTCTGAATCTGATGTGTTTGCTCCTGCATCAGTACTTTGCCACAGGAGAAGAGCTCACGACTCCTCCCCAGCACTGGTGTCAGGGTGTTTCCCAATCTGCAATGGGAGCAAACTGAGTGGTGGCTGATGGCAGAGAGGGAGCAGAGCAGAGCTGAGCAGCCTCTTGGTGGAGGGAGAGGATCCCTGCATGGACCGAGGAGCTGGAGAGCGTTCTTGTGGAAAAGGAATGACTCCACTGTTGCCAGGTGCCTGTTGCTTGGAGCAGAGGAATAATGAGCATATCATGAAATCCCATAATAAGTCAAATAACTCTCAGCAGTGTTATCTTTCAAATACTGCAGGTTTCATGATGTATTGCATTAAATCGTATCAGCATCAGCGTTTAATCTCCATGTCGCCACTTTGCTTGTATTAAAATAGACTCGTCTGATTCTCACTCTCCCGTCTGTGTCGTTCTCACCCTCCTCTTCTTCACACTCCTCCTCCTCTCCTCCTCTCAGTGACAGACACTGCATCCCACTCTCCTCCTCCCTCTCTCTCTGCCACCTGCTCTTCACTCAATCCCTCCATCCCTCATGTAGCTTTTCTCATCGGGTCCTTCAGCCAGGACTCTCCTAACACAGCTACCGACAAAAATATAATATAACATTTAAAAACATAAATTAAATATATATTTAACGTATTTTAACGCTACTAAACCAGTATGAAAGCAATGATTGATAAACCCTTTAAAAAAACAAGAACAGAGAATGAAAACTTCTTTTATTACCTAGTTTAACCGTCATAACTGGAAGAATAAATAAATTCAGGATTGCACATCAATTACTTCCTTTAAATGGCTGTTAAAGTGCAGTCATCATTTATCTAATAAAATATAAATCTTTACCTTTTAAACAGTATACCACAATCTATAGCTCTTGGTTAATGCTGCACTATCTGCTGTTTGGGAGCAGTGAAGAAGAAGAGGTGGTTAAATACTTCAAAGACAGAGTATTGGATCGATACGTAGATTCCACAGATGAGGTTTGAATCGGAGGCTGGTGTTGCCCTGGGAACATCCCTGCCCAGCACGGGGCTCAGGTCTGTTTAACGCAGGTTATAATCAGCCTGTTAGCAGTTTCTCACACACACACACTAACAAGGTTAACAGGACTTTGACTCAGTCTTCTTCTGAGTTGTGTGACACCGACCGGCTGACTGCGAGTGTCTGGCACGAGCAGGAGAGCCGCTGATGGACTTAAGTTGTAAGTCCATTAGTCAGAGAGAGGATTGCGTGAACCAACGCTGCTGAGTTGTGTCTCATCCACTGGAAGAGTTGGAACAGATTGACTCAAGCTAATTGGAGATTTACAGATATTGCTGCTGTATCGTCCTTTACCCTTCAGTGCTGGGATATTCCCCTCTTTTCCCTGTCAGTCACCGGATGGCTCGTCATTTCATCACCATTGTGTGAACAAGGACCCGAGAGAAATGGATTTGCTTTTCAATCCCTGCTCGTATGTTTCTTTGTTCTGACAGACCGGGCGTGCTTGTGCTCTTCGGGTGTCAGACCACAGTTTCCTGACAAATCTGTACAGATGATCCTCAAGTAAGTCGCCTGTCACAGTCTGTATGTAACAGCTTCTGGAGCGTTGGGTGTTAATTTCCTTTTGCACATCACACTTAACGACTGGTAACTTTTGCTTTTCTCGCCGTATCGTAAAAAGCTCCAGTGCAGTGGCAGCCTGCAGCATCGGGCGTGTGAAGGGAACACGACCCAGGACGATCTGACAGTAATGGACACCCTGGCTGCAGCAGGGATAACCTATGACCTTTCAGCTCCTGTAAAAACCTCTATGATCACCCGGAGCCTGCCATATTTAGCATTCAATACTTATCATCCACGGGCAGAGGAGGATATTCCCTGTTGGATTACTCAGCCCTATCTAATCCATAATGTTCCATCTAGGAACACATTGTAATCCCATAATCCTTGGAATGGATGGTCCAACAAACACAGCAGAAGAAAAACTGTGGGACAGAACAAACTCTAAAAGATGAATCAGTCTGTGTCCTGGTCGTCTGTGACTGTCGAGCTTCACAGGGAATCAGAGTCCAACTGTGCTGCCTCTTTTATTGATATGTTTTTTAATCAGATTGAAAAAGATATATAAATATTTTGTGATCAAGCAGATATGCAGCAGAGAAGCAGCTTTTTACTCGTCAGCTGTGTGTGTGTGTGTGTGTGTGTGTGTGTGTGTGTGTGTGTGTGTGTGTGTGTGTGTGTGTGTGTGTGTGTGTCTGTATGTGGCGCTCTGCTGGGATTTGACTTCAGGGGGAGAAACGATTTATTTACAGACGCAGTAAATATTGATTGAACTTTCCCACCGGAAATTAAGTAATATATTTTCACTTTAGTTGGATATATATTTTTCATGCTCTTCCAGTAGAGATTTGTGACTGTTAAAATTCTTCCTCTTGCACAGGACTCACAGATTTAAAGTAGAACTTCAGGGGCAGAGCACTTTGACACCAGCAGTCACAGAAGCTCTCGGATCCTTGTCTTCTTTCCCCAGGATGATGTTTAGTTTGTGAATGTGAAGCAGCAGCAGTAAGAGATCTAATGGAAACCACTGTGTAGATGGGAAACTGCTTTATGTAATTATGGTAAAATCCTGACCATGTGCAAGGTCTGAGTTTCTATAACTATTCACAATAAACCGATTCATCACTTTCCATTCGCGGTGATCCACCTACTCAGCCTCCACATGGCAGAGAACCAGAATCATTACGACACACACACACACACACACACACACACACACACACACACACACACACACACACACACACACACACACGTTCCAAATTGCCCACAGAGGCTCCATCTGGACAGGAACAGGCTTTGCTCTTCCTCCGTTCTACATCTCGTGTTCCTCCCTCGCTTCCCTCTCCCTGCTCGGCTCTACCGATGCAGCACTCATTCACACACATGTAGGTGGCCTTGTGTAACTCACACAACGCAGCCAAAGTTGCTGGGTTTTGTTTCCTATGCATAAAATACACACACACTCAGGTGCTTTGACTAACACCCACACCCTGAGTGAGCTTATCATAAATAAATCTTTGTTTGTTTGTTTGTTTCATCTCTTGATACTTTCATCCAATAATCACACAGGTTCTTCTTATAAAGCAGCTTTAGATTCCTCTCAGTAGTTTGTTGGACTTTGGAAAAAACTCTCTTTCAGACATTTTGCTGCAGGTGATTGTTTTATCGATCTTCTCTAATTCACCTGAGTAACAATGCGTATTATTGATTGAGAAAGTGATTAAACATGTAATCTCATGCATCCTGATATCAAAGTTTTTATTATCAGTGTACAAACACACAACCTTGCATTTTAAGTTTGATTGTTTTGACTCAATTTGTTTAGCACCAGTCGATTTGTAAAAAAGGGGGAAATAATAATACTTTAAATAAGCCTGAATCTAGTTGTATACGTTCTATATGCAGCTGAGACAGATCTTGTGGGATCCAGGTTGATCAGGTATTTCCAAACTGCACTGTTAGCTTAATATAGCAAGTAATAAAAAAGGTGTCACTCGAAGGAAGCTTCTCAACTCCCACATCTTTTCGTGTGTGGGTTTCTGGACATTAGAGATGTCGACTGCTCGGAGCAGAGAAAACAGTTCCTCAGGATCCAGGGGACGGTCTGTGTCTGGGTTTTCTTTTTGCTTTGTATTTTTCAATTATTTGTATATTTTGTACATTTTGCGTGTGCATTTGTTTGTGTTTTCGTATCTTTTCTATAAATGAAATGAAAATAAATGAATCACATAAGCATCAAACAGCCGTATTGCTCTCTCTCTCTCTCTCTCCCCCTCCCTCCCTCTCTCTCCCTCTCTCTCCTTACATAACATCCTTCTCTCTCTTAACCTTTTGTCTCTCACCCTTTTCCATGCGATGGCGTGAGCAGATGCATGATCATTTTTGAATCATGTAGTTTAATCAGGGACGGCTTTGGTTCTGTTGTCAGGATTGTGTGTTTGTGTGTGCGTGTGTGTGTTGTTAATTGACAACTGAACCTGATGTTCTTATTCAGCATTTTTGTTTTTGGTTTGACATATTTTCAACGAGATCTTCTTTCATGGCGAGAAATAAAAGTGTGGCACGGAGACGAATGAGTGTCAGAGGATGATAGGGGGAGTGACAGGAGTGTGAGGAGGGGGGGGGAGTGTCAACACAACAGTGAGAGGTATCCACACTTACAGAGAACACACAGGAGGAACTAAAGACTTTAGCTGTTATATTAAGTTCATCATCTCCTCTCGTTAAAATATTAAAATGTGACCAATCATCTAAACTTCTTCTCTTTGCCTTTTATTCTATAAGTAAATGTACCACGTGCCCCTTGCTGAAATATAAATGTGTTTCCAGACACAGAAACTTTTCAACCTTCTTGTTGCATTTCAAGGTTTCAAGAATAGAACGGTTTAAAAATGTATCCGTCTCCGTGTTTTGTGTCCTCCAAATATTGTCTCAGCGAGCGCACGTCCGTGTCCTCTGAGGGCTCTTCATGCCATCTGCAGGAAATTGATGTTCTGCCTGGAAGAAAGACACACACACACACACACACACACACACACACACACACACAACACACACACACACACACACACACACACCTACTCATGTCTCAAGTCTTGACTTTTTGCTGACAACCTTATTTCCCCTCTCTCTGTGTCAGTCTCTCTGTCTCTGTCTCTGTCTCTCTCTCAGTCTCTCTCTCTCTCTCTCTCTCTCTCTCCCTCTCTCTCCCTCTCTCTCTCAGCCCTCGTCTTGATGAGTAATGGATTCTCCACAATTGCTGATGAGGGTCATTAATTAGAAATCAGCAGCTACCCTGGTGCAGGTCTGTGAGTCATGAGCTCCTTGTCTCGCGCTGCCATCTTCCAACTCTCTCACCTTACCTGTGTGTTGGTTTTTGCCGACACACAACTGAGACGGACTCACATGTGCGTCAGAGGGAAGGACCTCGCCTCCGTGGCTCCATCTCCTTTGTATCTTTGGCTTCATTTCTGGAGAGCAGACTCCCAGCGAGAGTTAAAATAAGTAAATTTAATGTTTTATTTTTAATGGATTAGTCAACAAGTCATGCAGCGTCAGTGAAGTGGTTTTATGAAAATCAAAAATTCTGTTCAAGCCAATCTTGAATCTTGAAAAACATCAAGTTGTTGAATAGTCTTCATGAAATTCATACTGGATGTTGTGCTCTGTTTGATAAATCTACCTCAATGCCTTGCTCTCCCTTTCGTCCTTCCTTCCTTTCTTCTATTCCTCTCTCTCCATCCTCTCTCCATCCCTCCATCCCTTGGTGCACATTCATATACAACACAGATCCACATATACAGCGACAGCCGATGACCGATCGTCTCATGTGGAGATGCAGGATGAGATTATCCCACAAGCTGTCACCTGGAAAATGGATGAGGAGTGGGAGACAATAAGAGACACACGAAAGGTTATGAAAGATGAATGGAGGGGAGAAATGTAGATGGTGAGATTAAAATGAATCCTCTGGGAATACGAGACGGCTGGAATCCAGAGGGGCTTAATAGGATTTTCCACTTTGCTTATACAAGTTGTTTGTTGTTGCATTATACTCTGCCTCTGTGTGTGCGTGTGTGTGTGTGTGTGTCTGTGTGTGTGTGTGTGTGTGTGTGTGTACCAAACCCATTGTAGCTCTCCCTCTAGTTGGTATTCCACACGAGTTCCCTCCTCGAGGTCTCACGCTCCTCCAACATCTATCGTTCCTCTCCTCCCCTCCCTCCCTCTCTCCTCCTCATGTTTCTGTGTTGTTTTCCTTCTGTTCTCCATTTGCATCCGTCCCCTCTTCATCTTAATTTGTGTCTCTTGCTCTCACCTGTTATGCTCCATCCCTCCCGTCACCCTCCCCATACCCGCTCTCTCTACCCTTTCCTCTCCCACGTCTTTTCGACCCTCCCGTCCCACCCGTTGAAATATTCATGGCCGTGTAGTGGGAGTGCAGCAGCGGCATCATTCGAAGCAGGATGCTCCACAGGAGTCAACGCTTTCAAAGACTTCAAGGCCTCTGAGCTCACAGAGAGAGAAGAAGAGGGAGAGAAGGAGAGAGGGACAGGGGGAGGGAGCGGGAAGAAAAGAGAGAAGAGGGGAAAGCAGAAGGGAAGAGAGGGAGTCAAAGACGAAGAAGCAACTCCATTACATCAAACACCGAGCGACACATGATGAAACAGCCTTTTTGCATTTCACACACCTGCAAACATGCTGTAGCTCAAAGAGAGAGAGCGAGAGAGAGAGAGAGAGAGAGAGAGAGAGAGAGAGAGAGAGAGAGAGAGAGAGAGAGAGAGAGAGAGAGAGAGAGAGAGAGAGAGAGAGAGAGAACCACAGAGAGCTTCAAACCTCGGCCGACACTTGATTAAACACTTGTCTCTCTTTGTATTCCACACTCTCACACACACCTAAAAGAGAGAGGAGAAAACTCCAGGGTGCTCATCAGACAACTCCAAGCAGTTTTTACCCACACGAGTACACGTGGATGCTGATTTTACATGCATTCAGCTGCTATAGAGCATCAGCACCAAGTACACACACACATACAGCCCCTCCCCAGGATCCAAAAGACCCCCTGCTGCCCGTTCACCCTCTAATGTGCCAGATGTGATGCTGAACCCCTCTTTGTCTCATTATCCTGAGTTTGCACAACAGAGTGGCGTCCGCCCGGCCGCTGGATAAAGCACACGATCCAATTAGCTGCCAAACTCGTGGGTTGTTTCCAAGCAACCTGCATGAAGCCGCGAGTGCTGCGAGCGAAACGGGGCTTCAAAGCTGTGAAGGAGGTTTCTCACTCTTTGAATGGGAGTGGGTGAGTGAGCTTTGTTGGTAGAAAGGGTAAAAAAGAAGAAGAAGAAAGCTACAGATATTTCAAACATCCTATTATACTTGATCTCCTGACGTCCTGCAAAAAGATCATCAGCACTGATGGAGCGGATGCAACTGATTGGAGGATGGAGGCGTCATGGATCTGCCACAGGATCTTTTCCTTATTGATGCCTGTTGTTAAGAGGCTGAACCTGAAGTGACCTCGGATGAGAAATCACGAGGGATCCATAACACATCACGTTACATAACACCACACGGCAGTTAGTGATTCTGTCTCACACGCTGAGCTCTCATCACGTCTTGTGTGAAAGTAGGTCCTGCGTGTTCAGTCCCAGTGTAGCCGCTCTGGCCTGACACGCCATTCTGCTGCCCCCCCTCTTTGTTGTGCGTTGTGTAGTAATGAAGAATGAGGTGAGGGTCGCAGCCGCCCTTGAAAATGTATTCTGTGCGAAACACAATAACAACAACACAGCAACTCTTGTTTCTACATGCACACCATCGTCTGAGGAGAGCAGCAGGAAGCGACACGTCACACAAAAACAACACAAGATTATTTCACCTCGTTCCTTCAACAACGTTTATTTACAGAGGGCACCACTCACACACCATCCTGCTGCCTCAACTGTGCGCTTATGCATATTTATCTACGGCTGAAAATGGTTCCAGGCAAATGCTCTATTAGCTGCTTTTTTGGGGTCATGTCTGGTAAATTCTGCAGTCCCCAGCTGTGGTGAGAAACCATTTAGCCTTTATTAAAAATGTAAAGATATAACTGTGAGACACTTTAAACCTTTATGTCTGCAGTGGGAGCCAATAAGTTTGGGGATGAGGTCAGAAAAAAGGCTAATAAACCACATGACTATTTATTATAGACTAGAGTTTCCTGTCTGGGCAGCTTATTTTATCTTATCTTATCTTATCTTATCTTATCTTATCTTATCTTATCTTATCACCTATTTGAATGTTCCAGTGACTCATACTGGAGATTTCTATGAAAGTTGTTGCACACAGGAAGGATTTGAATTCCTTTGGTGACTCCTTACTCATAATTTATATTTCATTTATTTTTCTTGCAATGGCACAGTGGAACAGTGGTAAGCAGGGTTGCTGCACAGCACTAAGGTCCTTGGTTTGAATCCCACTTTGATCAGGGGTCTTTCTTTATGTCTCCAGCCCTGATAGGCAGTATAGATAATATATAGTTCACTGTTGTGTTAAAAAACACTGTGCATCCAAACCCATTCTCACCTGCATTGGAAAATAAATGACAACATCAGACCATGAGTTTAATGAATCAATAAGCAGAAGCTCCAGTTACTCTGAAGTTATTCTGAAGATTCTCAGAACTTTGTATTTATTACTCAGTTTACTCAAACATGACAAATAATAATTTGTCTGAATAATCTAACAAGTTGTCTGTTTCCCCACTCGCTCTGTGCGCGTGTGTGTGTGTGTGTGTGTGTGTGTGTGTGTGTGTGTGTGTGTTTACCCTCCTGTATTGTGATCTCATTTGTGACAGTTAACAGTTGTTTACATGTAATGAAACTCTCACATTTCCATACCGCAGCATATTCCTGCAGGTTTGGAAATCATCAGCCTATTCTACTGGGACCTGCTGCATCATACATAATATATTCTATCTCAGAGCAAACTCAGCTAATTAACAGAAACGCACGGTGTAGTTGTCTAATTAACAGTATATGCATGAGAATGATGTTTAGCCCTCGGAGGAGAGAAAACACTGAGAGTCAGAGAGAGGGGGGGGGATTTAGTCATAGCAGGAAATATAATGGATGGTTTATGGTAAAAAAAAATGGGGGGTAAAGGGAGGAGAAGGAGAAGACAGGCAGAGTAAAAAAAAACTTTATTAAAGAGATGAATATTTGATTTAATCTGGACTCCTTTGGAATATCAATTCATTTCTCTCTGTGCACCTTAATGTGCTGCCAGTGTCAAACTCTTCAGAACAGAAGAGGCCGCTCACCGTTTCTGACATCTCTTTCATTTTCAGGAGAGTTAATAAAAACATAAAAACCTCTGTGAATTCCCAAACGGAAACAAAAAGCACATCAAGCCGCATCGTCTGGAAACCAGGGGAAGACATTATTTGGTCTCCAGAATGAGACACGGGGGAGGGAACACAAAAAGAAGAGGAGAGAGAGAGAGATGGAGAGAATAATAAAAGAGCTCTGTATACGGGGGGAAGGAATAACTCAAGGTGAGAGACTGACACTCAGAGCGGTGAATATAAAAGCTGCAGTGAGCAACTGGTTGGTTCAGTGTGAAGACAAGAAACAGGGAGGAGCTGCAGGTCCACGTCTGAAGGAAACTAGATCACGGCATTTTTCAAAACTCGCCAATGACTTTGATTTAAAAAATGACATCTAAAAAAGGACACAACTCTCAGCACGTATCACCCCCCCCCCGCAAAACTTTTATTTATGTGTAAATTAAAAATCAAACATATAAGTTGCTCCTAAGTAAGCTAACATCTTCTCCTAGCAGATTTTGTGTAAATACGACACTGCCCTGAAAACAGCTTTTTCTAAACCAGAATAATGTCAAACATCATCATGGACAAACTTAGTCACATCATGTACAGAGGTAAGAATGTATCCTAATCACAATGTAATGTAATGTCATATTTTATTAGAAACTCATGTAAACACTGCAATAGATATCACGTTGGTGTCCATGTAAACGCATCAGCGTCTGTACAGGATCAGCTCTATAACCCCACGCTACACTGATCCAGACTAAGAGTTCACTTGGCAGTAAAATACATTTGGATTCCCTTCTTTTTAACTGTGGGTCACGCAGACCTGGGTCACTGCAACATGCCGGACCCTCTAACTTCTGTTTGCACTGATTGATAACAAACAAACACACAAATCATCCTGGACTGGAGCTGGATGACAAAGAAGAGAGGTGAACTCTGAGTGTGAACGGAGGAAGAGGAGCTGAGAGAGAGGGAGAAGAACATCAGGTCTCGAAGGGAAAGAGATGTAAGTAAATCCTCCGACATGCGGCTGCACACAGGGAATATAGGAGCAGAGAGCTGTTCAATAATGTATTGATCTTTCTCAGCGAGCTTTTTCTTTCTTTCGGAATCTGATGTAAATGATTATCTGACATTGTGTTGCTGCGGTAACACACCGCTGTGAATTCATGTGTGGAGGCCTGTCTCCGTCTATCCACCTGTCGGACACCTTAAAGGGGTAGTTCACCCAAAACTGAAAATACACTCATTATCTTCTCACCACTGGGCTGCGTTCACGATCTCCCTTTAAATCAATGTGTGTATTTGACATGGACTCATATACATTCTTTTATAGCAATAGAACTTGTACAGTTTGGCTGCAGCGTTGTTGATTTACAATGAATGCACTCGTGCTCCTGAATATTCCATCAAGTCCCAGTCGTGTTGAAACAGAGGAAACCAGAGCAGGTGTTAAACTACATCCTGATAATGTGGCTCCACTCCCACAATGTTTATGCACCGACAGCAGCTGGTGAAGCTGATACTAAAGGGCTTTTTCCAAATGGGTCATAAAGGATCACACTCAATTTTAGTTTTTATTAAGACTTGTACATATTCTGAATGTGTCTTTTTCTTGTGTTGCTACTAAACTCTCACTGAAGATTTTTTAAACCATGCTAGCACAGATCTATACTTGGTCATGTTAGTTGTTCAACACTTCGGTTTCAGTTATGGAGAAATCCACCTTGTAAAAGATGTTTCATCGTGGTGAGGCAGGAAGTGTTGTCAGGGCTCTGTGGTCTGTTTGGATTTTAAATGGCCGTCTCTGTTGTTGCTTCTCTTTTTCCTGCAGCACGATGAAACGGAACCAGGCCCGACCCACTCGCTCCATCTATCTCGCTCTGGCGTGTTTGTCCCTCACTCTCCATCTCCTTCTGGCATTCTTTTGTCTCTCCGTCCTCCAGACAGCCTGCGTCCTTCCCAGCTCTTCTTCATCCTCCTCCTCTTCATTCAATCCAAGAACTGACACCCGGCAGCATCAGTCTGTCTCCTCATCTTCCTCCTCCTCCTCCTCCTCCTCCTCCTCCTCCTCCTCCTCCTCCTCCTCCTCCTCCTCACATAAACTGCCAACGAGCTCCCGGAATGACGAGGGACACAAACTGAACAACACTTCAGAGCAGAAAGGGGACAGACTCAGTCGCTGAGCGGGATAAGAAACTGATTGAAGCAGGGAAAGTGATTCCCAAGGTGAGGGGTCCTTCTGCACTGGAGGCCCTGTTCAATCACCCGCTGTACAACCTGCCACGACCAGAGCCGCACCAAGATGATTGGCTCCTGAGGGTGAAGACAACAGAGGATGCAGGGGGAGTAGGAAGTGAGGAAGAAGAGCAGGAAGATGAGATCCACAGTGACAGTCAGTGGTGAGGGAAAATTAGTTATCATTGAAAGTAATGGACGCATCCACTGTCCTGCATTGTCGTTGAATATCTCTAGCCAGATATGAGGTCCTGACCGTGATCATTTCTAATGAACATATAATTCTAAGATATTCAAAAGTTAGATTTGTAATGTGTTCCTTGTGTTTATTTGCAGGCAAAGGTAAAATTAATATTGGGCTGAATGGCAAGTGATGCCTCTCTACTCTACAATCCTCTGCAGGCAGCAGGATTCAGAAACATGAAGTCCAAGTTTGAGCTTCATTTCACGATTGTCTAACCTCTGATCATTTAAATAACAGAGAAGTAAATGTCATTCTAATAAATGCTTTACACCCGACCCTGCCTGTCTACAACCTCCTCTCCTTTAGGCAGAGTGCCAGTCAGGAGGAAGGCTTCGACAGAGTCACTTGGACGAGCGACACAGAGACTCACCCTCCCTGGCTTCGGTTCCACCTGGGCATCTCTCGCTGGGAGCTATACAACAGGAAGGATCCCAACCTGGCCCAAGTGACTCACTATTTGGCAACACAACGTATCCTCGGCGCTGGTGAGCAAATGAGGGGAGGGCGGGGGGGAAACGGGTGAGAGGACAGAGACTTGGATTTCCAGCCAAGCAGAATTACATCTCACCAGCACAGTGGTGGGTAATGAAACAGACAATATACTGCAGACATCATCCTTTATTCATTCCCAGAGTGGGAGAGTGGCCTCACTGTGCATGTTCTGCCAAAACCTGAATAACCAAAACAGCCTGAGCCACAAACCTGTTTACATATGAAAGCTCTGGATCTGTATTTTGCACCATATTAGGCTTTCCACTAAAATAATGCACTCCTGCTCTGAGTTTAACTATCAGCTTCTGTTTGGTTAAACATTGCAAATCGTGCTGGTTTCTCATATTAACCCTGATCTATTCACACACACACATCACATGCTGGACTGAGAGAAAGCCACAGGGAAAGAGCATCTACTTTTCACTCGGCGAACACAGTCCACTGTGACATCAGGTTCTTATTGAGAACAGGGAAGGATCACGTGTTCCAGAAGCACATCCACGGCACCGGTGAAGCGATAAATACATATACGTGAAGTTCCACAGAATGAAAGAACAAACCCAGAAGGATTCGACACGATTGTGCGTTGACCCACAATCCCTTTGGGTCGCAGAGTGAGAGCTGGAAAAGAGCAAACGGGGAAAACAGTGGGAGGCTAGTGGCCCGTGAATCAATATTTCATGAGTGAGTGCAATTTATATTACAGCACATCTACGGCATGGATGTAATGACACGGAGAGGATGCTATTACACACTCAGACACCTCTGCTTACACAGAACAAATTACACAAATACAAAGTTAAACACAATTATAATTCTCTGACAGCAGGCAAATGTGTAACTCAAATTATGTTTTCGTAATAGGGTCATAAATATAATCCACCCACAGACTTGTAATATCTCAACACCTACACACACTAACACACGCGTACACGAGTACACACGCTTGCTGTGTACACACACACTGAAACACACAGGCACACATCTCTCCTCCTAGCATCGACACATGCGAGCTGTCATTGTGTGTTTGCTCAGACTCCCTGTCTCCGTCTTCAGCTGCAGAATGAATATTGTATCGGGGGTTTGTGTTATACGTTGCAAATCAAGTTACAGGTGGGGGTTTGTCAGTGTCGTCCCTTTTTGGACATTTGCATATTTAAATGTTTAAAATCCATCAGTTAGAAACAGACGTTACAGCCTAAATAAATATGGGAGGAATCGATTTATATCTCAGGATTTACATGTTTTGATTGGTTATTTGCTGCATTTGCTCGGTCAAGCCACAAAGAAAAGAATTTATTTTTCTAGACGTCTTGAAATTTTACCCGCTCACTTGAAATAACAAGAAATAATAATGACAATGGACAATGTATAAGCCGAGGTAAATGAGAAAAAATTATTTGCGGTTTTTAAACTGATTAACTGTGAATGATATGTATTTGTCATGAATGCTCATGATATTATAAAGGATATCTGTAGGTAATCCTCTTTGTTTTCTAAACGCTCCCAGTTCTTTGAATATCTTTCAGTTCAGAAGACAGGAGGCACCCAGCTCAAACTGCTCATATCGTTCCCAAACTACGGACAAGCTCTGCTCAAACCCATGAGGTAAGACCCCACCGTCCAATCACTGACTCACTGACCATCAGGCTGAAACACAAAGTCTTTGTATTAATTGGACAACCCAGTGCAGCACACTTACACGTACGTCAGCAAGTAGCCTCGAGCGTTTCTGTTTCTCTGTGTGTTTCTGTTTTGCACAGGCAGTCCAGAGACACAGAGACGGACCTGAACCTCTTCTACTTCTCAGACTTTGAGAGACACAACGCAGAGATCGCTGCCTTCCACCTCGACAGGTACAGATGCTCGCTCGCCCCCCCTCAGCTGGCGGCAGGTAGACAGACCCACTCTGTTACCAGCAGGTCACCGCTCACACACCGGAATCATTTATTCATGAGGGCTGCTTGTCTCGGAGATATGAGTAAAGAGTAAAACAAAATTAATGTGGAGTAAAGTTCTGCTGAGGAAATCAATAAGAAGTGTAGACACTGAGCCATGTTTTTATTTATCATTCACTCACTGCACACCTGCCTGAGTCAGCAACATCTACATAAGTTACAGCCGAGCCAGACTTGTCCTCACCTCACTGGAACGGCACCAGAGCCCATCCCTGATCTTCAGACATCATATGTTCCCCTGTCGCACCCTGACCTCCTCATCCAGGGGGGTCTTCTCACCACTCCACAAACTGGGCTTAAGGATTGAGATTATTACTCTGTGTTATATATCCTGATTAGTTTCAGGATGTCTTTCTCCTGTTAAAGTTTGTCTGTGTTTCCGTGTGTCCATCTTGTCCAGGCTGCTGGGCTTCAACCGGATCCCTCCAGTGGTCGGTCGACTCATCAATGTGACCACCGAGGTCAGAGAGATAACCACCGACCGCAAGCTGTCCAGGACCTTCTTCTCTTCCCCAGGTGTCTGTTTGTGTGTCTGTGTGGGTCCAGGCTGCACACATTTCTTATGTCGCCCTCACAAACCAGTGTAGAGACATGTGACTGACTGCACCTCTCTGACCCCCTCCAGTAGGGAACGTGTGCTTCTATGGCCAGTGTGAGTACTACTGTTCCACAGAGCACCCGGTGTGCGGTCAGCCTCACGCACTGGAGGTGTCCCTGGCTGCGATGCTGCCCTGACCTCACCATCGCCCCCCGCAGGTCCTGGAGGTCACCGTGGAGACGATCGTACAGCCGCACCAAGCTGGCTCAGTGGGTTCCCTTCCATAAAGATCATTTATACTTTACTATATATTAAAATATTACTTTTAAAGGATAAATACTACTTACCTTTATACACGTGACAGTGGACAGAGTATAACAAGTATATTGTATTGTGTATTACTTGAAACTGGGAATCGTGTGTTATTACTGCACTCTAGTGGCCTGAAGTGCATCAGTACACTAAATATGAAGATAGGTAGATAGATAGATAGATAGATAGATATAGATAGATAGATAGATAGATAGATAGATAGATAGATAGATAGATAGATAGATAGATAGATAGATAGATAGATAGATAGCTAGATTAGATGATCCGTAAAGACTAGACGATACCATAGTAGATAGCACGTATTACTATGGTCGCTGGTGAAAAGCTCCCTGTTAGTTTACTCCCAGGTGGGAGAAGGAACCCGAACTACTGTGACAAAGTCAAGAAGACGCCGCCTTACAACCACGGCACCAGACTGGTGGACATCATAGACATGGCCGTGCTGGACTTCCTCATGGGTCAGTCTCTAGATTTTATACTCCCAGCAGTTAACTGGTTTGCAGCAGGATGAGTCCCAACAGGGGATAACTGACCCACTGTACGTCACACAACATTACAACATTTGTATAAGTATTTTTGTTTATTTTAAAAGGATTTTCTAATAGTGAATGTTTTATTTCTCAAAGGCAACATGGACAGACATCACTACGAGACTTTTGAGAAATTCGGCAATGAGACTTTTGTGCTGCATCTGGATAATGGGCGGGCGTGAGTGATCAGGTTTATCGAGTATCAATGAACAAGTTACGTCTGTCAGCCGAATACTACGCAGAAGATTATCTGCAGCCGGCAACAACAACAACATCTTTCATTCCTGCCTTTGTTGAGGCAGGAATTCATTGAAGTCACATTCTAGTGACGAACTGAAGTTACACAATGTTCTCTCACAGGTTCGGGCGTCACTCTCGGGATGAGTCGTCTATTCTTGCTCCGTTGCGACAGTGTTGCAGGTAAAAAAAAACAAACACACAAATAGACCTGCCTGGCAGGAAGTGAACACAATAAAAGGACTTACACACTGTTTCGATTCAACATCTCTTTAGTTTCTCTTTGTGGCCTTCTTCTTCACCTCCCTCTTAGGATTCGTCGCTCCACCCTCCTCCGCTTGCGTCTCTTGTCTCTCCCGGCCTTCCGTCTGAGTGACGTCCTGCGGGAGTCGCTGGCTCAGGACCCCCTGGCCGGCCGGGCCCCGCTCCTGTCCGAGCCGCACCTTTCTGCTTTGGACCGCCGCCTTGCAACCGTCCTGCGGGGGGTGCAGACCTGTCAGGATCAGCACAGCGATGTCCTTTACAACGACTTGGAAGGATACGATGGAGAATGGGATCAACAGCCTGACTGAGGAAAAAGAACAACAATAAATTATATATATATATATGTATCATATCTGTGGTGACTATTTATATAAAGTTTGTAACCCTATTTAAACCAAAGACTTCTGTTATCAAGGTCAGACCCCAATAACTCCACACGAGAAGTTACGTGGTGAAATATAATATATCTATTATATAGAAATATATAGAAATAAATAAATATATATATTTCAGGCATTGTGGGCTTGCTCCCTCATCACCTCTGCATTATGCAGAAAGTAATGGACATTCCTCTCTGCGTTCTCAGAACTTCCTTTTACTTTCTGCTCCAAATCCCCAAACAGAAACTGGAAGCAGAGAGAGAGAAGCAGGAGAGAGGATTCAGGTCACAGTAAAGTCAAAGAAGCGACTGGTACTGTCACAAAGCTTTTGTTTTGATGATTATTAATATTGGAAGTGCTGCTATCGTCATTAATGTTAGGATGTCACCACACAGCATACAGGCAGCATGCATATAACTTTGGCTTTTTGTTTAAAATAGATTTATAAATAGTGTTTTATTTCTCAAAGGCAACGTGGACAGACATCACTACGAGACCTTTGAGGCAGGCGTGAGTGATCAGGTTTATCAAGTATCAATGAACAAGTTACGTCTGTCAGCCGAATACTACGCAGAAGATTATCTGCAGCAGCCAACACCAACATCTTTCATTCCTGCCTTTGTTGAGGCCCGAATTCCTTTGGAGTCACATTGTAGAGACAAACTAAAGTTCCACAATGTTCTCTCACAGGTTTGGGCGTCACTCTCAAATTAGTTTCACTTTCCCAACGTGACTGGAAGGAGGAGGTGAGAAACCATTTGTGGGCAGATCGTCAGATAGATATGTCCCACAAGACTCAATCTCCACACCTGGAATCCCCACAGACTGTTGACCTGTCAGATCCTCTGTCTCACATCTGGCTGCACATCTGGACTCGTTGATTCCCTCCGTGATGGACCCGCTGGACTTCCTGGAGCCGGAGGAGCTGCTGCTCTTCCTACACTGTAACAAAACAGAGATGTCCTGCATGGAGAACCCGCACACGTTCCTCCGCCAACTGCGGGACCACGACCTGATCCTGGAGGCCACGTACAAGGTGAGAGAGGCTGCGCGCGCGCCCACAACACACATAAAGGGATGCACACATACAGACACACACGCACATGCATACACACACACACACACACACACACACACTCCTCATACGGGTCCTTATTGGATGAAACGCGCGCCCAAGTGTGAGAGAGGGAAATATTGTATAAAACAGAAAATATATAGTAATAAAATCCAATTAAAGAGGTTTGATTTATTTGTCTTGTGTACTTTTATAATTTGTGATAGATAGATATACAGTCTTTGGGTCACATGACATTGAAGCTATTGAAAAGATTGATTTTTTTTTCAATTATTTATTGTGTATGAAATATGAACTGATGCATTTCAAAGACTGTAATGATTGAATTATATAATTGTGTGTTTGTGTGTGTGTGTGCGCGCGTGTGTGTGTGTGTGTGTGTGCGTGTGTGTGTGTGTGTGTTTAGAAAGTCATTCGCATGAGGAAAAAAGAAAACATAAAGACAGCCCTGTATGAGGTGCTGGACTGGGTGGAGAGGAAGCGATCCCAGTCCATCCACCTGTTCTGGAGATATGTTTTCGCAGACACCATCCTGAACGACTACCCAACCCTGCGACTGCTGCGTAACAGCCTCATGGACGGTCAGTCGCCCTTCGTGGGTTTCATGGTCTTTGTTAGCGTGTTAATTTATTGTATTTCTGTCCACTGTGTTTATATGATCACATCCCACCTCTTCAACTGTTTCAATGCTAGTTTTAGGATTGATTTTAATAATTTATTGATAGTTTCGTGTCTTCTATAAACATATTTTTTTCAGAAGGCTTATTCCTGACTTTACTTGGGGTGCCAGGTTATTATTGTGATTTTTATGACCATGATTATTTATTCTGCTTGTTGCCACATTAGCTTTGAATAATTTGCGACAATCTGAACGGTCAATATTGATTCAAACATAAATGCAAAGCATAAATGAAGATGTTAGGAAGAGTTAAGTCCTGACATGAGTACATCCGCTTACCGACACCTACAAAAAAGGAGTTTCTTTGTTTTAATGTGAACCTTGTTTTAATACATATTCGACCTTTCATGTAATTGCAGGATCTTTCCAGTTTAACAAGCAACTGCCCGAGAAAGAGACAGAAGAGACAGATGAAAAGAAAATCAAGGAGCTCTCTAAAGTTGAGGAGGAAGAGGAGGAGCAGGTGAGATCAGCGAAAAAGAAGAGGAAGCTGTTGAGGAGGAGCATGTGCGAGGATGATGATGATGAGCAGCAGCCCGGTCCTTCCTCTCAATTGACTCCACGTCGGAGGAAAAAGACAGAGAAAGTGTGTTTCTGTAAGTCACCTCTCATGTATCCTCACTTAGAGCACCTGAAAGAGGCTTCTATCTTCAGAAAAGTGTGTGAACTGACCTGATGAACCCTGAACGGCAAGTTAACACCAATCTGTTTGAACAAGGAAATCTTAACTAAACATTGTGTTCAAACTTCCCAGCATCTCCGATGAAGAAAGGAGAGAAAGGGGACATTTGGACTTGGCCACTTTATAAGACTCATCTTCCTGTGACCTGTGGATCCCATGGGGGGATTCTGAGCAGGGAGCGCCTGGCGAAAGGTCAGAGGTCAAAAAGGAATAATTGTTTCATTACTTGAATTAAAAATGAAGGAAAAGTTGATTGAGGAAATGATTTCGTTTTATCCTCTTGGATTTTAGATTTAACTGTTATGACTGTGATGATGACACATTTCCTTTCCCCTCTCTGTCTCAGGGAAGAAGTGCATTATGTTCCAGAAACAGTGGTTTACTCCCAGTGGATTTGAGAAGTTTGTAGGGCAAGGAAGCTCAAGGAACTGGAAGAGGAGCATTAAGTGTATGGGTTCTCCCCTGGAAAGACTTATAAAGGTTTGTTGAGAAGCAATTATTATTCTATAATATACACAAATCTCTTCACACGCTATTTGTGGTAAAGATTGTTTTTCTCTGTTTTTCTCTTTCTCTTCAGGACGGGCACCTGAAATCAGCAACATTCAAAAGACGCCATAAAACGGAATCAAGAACGGTGAAAACATCTTGATCAGAAAAATATCTAAGTCAGACTCAGTATCATCTTGTTATCACTTGTTCTTATTTGGGCTATTTCTTCCTTTTCCGCCCTCCCCTGCAGGCCAACAGATCCCTGTTTCCATCTGATGGTGCAACCACAGGTTTGTATTTGTGCTGAACACTGATTATTGAAAAATTTTGTATTTTGAGATTCCAAAGCATCTGCTAATCTCAGGTAAAAGATTAAAATGTCATTATGTTATGATAGAAAGTGTATTTTTACCTGGGCATAAATTATGACTGGATTCCATGTATTTCCCCATGTAATTTTTATGCTTAAAATGTATTTATTTAAGAGAGAAAAACAGGCAGAGTGAGCGTCTTAATTAAAAATATAGAAGAAACCACTGATATGTACATGAAAAGGGGAAATACCCTAAACTTCGCTTCGTCCTTTTTTAGTGTCTGAGGAAGAAGAAGACGAAGAGGATGATGATGATGATGATGATGATGATGATGATGATGATGATGATGATGATGATGATGATGATGATAATGAAAATGAGGAGGATGATCTGGAAAACCAGGAGGACAGAGTGGGCAAAGTCTTCAAAGTGACATGTGGAGGTGAAGCTGGGACTTTATACCGAAAACGATTTGCATCAGGTAACGTTCACCATTGAATGTGGCGCTTGAGGAAAAGTCAGGTGATCGCAGAAGTTGTCGAATATTAGTTGTTGTATCTTTGTTTTCTGCACTACTGTCACAAGTGTGATGCTGTGAGCTAAACCGACAGAACCAACACATCCCATCTGATCTTCTCTTTCTCCACCAGGGACTCTTGGAAAGTGTATTCGAACAGAGAGGAGCTGGTTGACCCCCATAGAGTTTTTAAATGTGGCATCAGGTCAACAGAGCTGCTGGAAGAGAGACATCTTGTGTGAAGGGAAACCCCTCTGTGCTCTCATAGAGGTATAGTCTGTGTTTGTGTGTGTGTGTGTGTGTGTGTGTCTGTGTGTATCTTGGGACAAGCAGTTTGGATGCATGAATGGATGGATGGACGGATGATGGACGGATGGACGGATGATGGGTGGATGGAGACAGGGAGGTAGTGAGAGAACGACAGGAAGTCTTAATCTTGAAAGATCTGAACTATTAAAAAAAGAGGAAGATGATGTAGATTTGTCTGTTTCAGGTGAAGGTCTTGAAGATCCACTCCCTGCTGTGTGAGTGCAGACTGTGCATACCAGATGAATCAGATCTGGTAAGTTGTATTCATCCGTACAATTTCTCCACCTTTCATTGACCTTGACTCTGCAGGATGAGCAATCAAACTTTTTTATCTCTGTTCTCCGGCGGAGTTCAAGTAAGATGTGGTTGTGCTGCGTGTTAATAAACTTTCCGTCACATGGTGTGTGTCCTGGCAGGAGGACGAGAAGAACGACGATGAGTGCTGTGTGTGTAAAAGCGGAGAAGCTGACCTGGTGATGTGTGATTCTTGCCCTTATTCCTTCCACCAGAAATGTCACCTCCCACATGTCGAGGACAACCTTTTGGGGTGAGCTTTGACCGAAGTAGGAGCCAATCAAGAGATAAACACCTATTTGAAGTATCTGTCTTTATATAACAGTGTTTACTTTGTGATGTGTACTGATTTACTCACATATACAATAACATTTTATGCCATATTAATTAGTATTTTATCGGCCGATATACACGCTCGACTGATACTAAGTCAGTCTCAGCTGTCAAACGTAGTGTTTCTATACAGTCTGTGGTTCTTAGTGACCAACAGAAGGATTTCACCAAATTCAGAACATTTCTTGAGCTTTACTGAATAATTTACATTTTCAGCTCATTGGGCTTTATTTTCTATTCAGACTCATATGTTTTGATGTGGCGTGTGTTTGTGTATGTGTACAGGGACGACAGGCCGTGGATCTGTACGTTCTGTGTAACCACTCAGGAGTGGCGGTACGGTGATAAGCTGAAAATGACAGCAGCCCTCACCCACCAGATCTCAGGACACATACTGGTGAGCTCACCGAGTGACTCTCTGTCCACGTCCATCTTCATCGCCTGCGTCTCTTCCGTCACTCATGCTTTTCTTCATCAACAGGAATGTCAGTATCTCGTCCTGCATCTGTTCAGTGCTGATGACCAACAAATCTTTGCTTTAGACCCACGCCTCCACGTAAGAAAGCTGCGTGTCGTCGTCCTGCATAAAAAAGTTTTGCCAATAACTAAGTTATTAACTGGCTTCTGGAGGGATCTGGTCTTACGTCTACAACTCACTGTGTTGAGCATTTCTTTCGTTTCTTCTCGACATCCACAGTTGGAAAGTTACTCAACATATGTCCCGACTCCGATGTGGCTGGAAAAAGTAACAGAAAAACTCCAGGAGAAAGAATACAGAACGGTTGGAGATTTTGTGTCTGACGTCAAACTCATATTCACAAACTGTGCCTCGTACAACCAGGTAAGAATCATGAAAGAACTCTTATCTAACGTTAAGATTTATCAGTATTGTAGTGACCAGGACTGTTCTGTTGTGTTACAGGCTAACCCTGAACTCCTCGCCCTGGGGGACAGACTGCAGAAGTTATTTCACTCACATTTCAAAGTTGTGTTTAACATCGATGACCAGAGTGGTGACTGATGAGCAGGGTTACGTTATCAAACTCGGTACTCAGTGGGAAAAAAGGCTTAAAAGCTACTGTGAAGAGTGGTTATTAAGGGATACTTCTGACAACTCAATTCAGTACTTTTTACCCTTTCACCTTCACTGTAATGACCAATGTTTAATATTTATGTTTTTTCCCTTGTCTACAAAACCTAGTGACTTCTCCAAAGCATTTGCAACATGCAAAATATCATGCAAAATATCTGGATTTCCACGTCACTATACATAATCAAAACATTGACAAGTTTTATACAAATATATAATATGTCTATTTATTTTATTTGTGCACATCTGATATGTTGTAGTGTCAGGATTTTATAATCATAACTTTTCTGTATTAAAGCATAACTCCCTTAGCTTTAGTCAACATCATACAGAGTTCAAGCAGCTGCCCCAGGTTCTGACAGGGAGATAGAAAGGCGTTGTTTTGTTTGGAGGATGCAAATGTTTACACAAATAGAACATACAGCCCGATAGAGCAGGAACACAATATTCTTTACTCCAATGAACAACAACCCCGACCCACAAGGCGTCAGCTGAGTCAAGGCTTGTTTATGAAACACAAATATAAAATTGTCATGGAGTGAAGATTTTGCCCGGCGGCTGTCAGAGGAGGGGCCTAACTGCCCACCATCGAGGAAGAACCAAGTCTCGACTCCCCTCGTTATTGACCAATCCTGTTTTACCTACTGTTATAAATATTATAACCGCCGTCCTTGCGGGGCGATCATTGCTTTGCTGTAACTTTTCATACCTTTTCATTGCTTCTTAATAAATACTTGATTGAACCAAACCGAGACCAGCTCTTCTCATATTTGGGATAAAAGAACACGACAGTAGAACTTAATGTTCGGTAACAACAAACAGTACAGTATGTACTAAAGGCCTCTGTATGCTTCTCCGAGTCCGTCAAGGACGGACAGACGGACGGATCAGACGGACACTTTTTGATTTATAGTCGTGCGAGCCTTTTTGTACTGAAAACAATTCACCGCCAGACCATTGGGTGGCGCAACGGAAGACGAGCTTAGAGAAGCCTACCTCATGAGGTGTGTAGAAGAAGTCCACGCTGGTGTATTGACGTCCTGCCGGTGTCTCACACACAGCGAACGATGGCAACTAACAGACAAAGGCTGTTGATGGCGCGACAGTTTTTGCTTAAATAAAGTGACACCCTGCGGGTCATAATGTTTATGTTATCGTGTCTTAGCGCAGCGGTTCCGCGGTCTTGTTTCCGAACTGCGTTGCTATTTCCACAGCTTGAAGCTACACGGAGCTAGCCCCACTCCACACACACAGTCAGCAGGAACTCCCGATACTAACTACTACCAAGTGTTTACTTCTAACCGGACAGTGTTTGAGAAACAGTGTCATGACAGCCGTTTATTATAATTAAAGTCAGCAGGTTTTTGCACAGTTACCACCGCAGTTAGCATGGTGGCTAGCGCCGTTATGAAAGGGCTTTATAACCGTATGTGACCGTACACACATGCCGTTAGTGCTCTAACCAGCCACCGTCAGCCGGACAACTCCACTGGCTTAACACACTTGTCACATTAATCGTAGAACCGTAGTTGTGTTTCGGTTTATTGCGCTATAGAGAATGAAACAGGAAGTTTGAGGTCCGGAAATGTCGCTAGCTGACCAATCACAGCCACGGGCTATCCGTAGGCTCTCCGCCATGCCGACGTGTAGTTAGAAAAATCAGAGGTGCACGAAAAGCTCTCCGAGGCGCTCGGAGTGGGCGTTTCTCTGTCCGTGTCCGTCCGTTTTCCAAAAAACGGAGAAGCATACAGAGGCCTTAAGTAGTATGTATCTACTGTGTGTGTGTGTGTGTAGTTTGTATATGTATGTATGTGTGTGTGTATTTTATATTTGTATACTCCCTCATCATCTCTGCATTATAAAAAAAGTAATTGGACATTCCTCTCTGAGTTCTCAGAACTTATTTTTACTTTCTGCTCCAAATGCCCAAACAGAAAGAAAAGGGGCTTTAGCTTATCTTGCACCTTCAGGACTGAAAGTTCAGCTAATGAACGTCTTTAGAACCAGGATGAAGGAGCTGGATGTGGATGTTTGTGGCTGTGTAGCCTGAATCTTGGAACGTGGAAGTGACTCTTTGGTTCTTCACATCCTGCTTTGTGCTGTTTCTTATCAGTGGCTGTGTTTCTCTCTGGGCTGCCTGTCTTGTCCTGTGTCCACTGAAACAATAACCTCATTGGAACCTTACTGGTTGAATCAAAGTTTAATAAACGTTTTGCTACACAAATAAACTTCCCATCTGATGAAAGCCTTTGAGGTGTGCTGTGCAGTGGTGCCCCCTGTCGCCCTGGACAGGAACTGCGACTTCACAAAAAAACATTTCAAAGTAGTTTCACTTTCCCAAACGTCACTGGAAGGAGGAATGAGAAACCATTTGTGGGCAGATCGTCAGAGAAGATACCAGTATATACCAAGATATACACCGGACTCAATCTCAACACCTGGAATCCCAACAGACTGTTGACCTGTCAGGTCCTCTGTCTCACATCTGGCTGCACATCTGGACTCGTTGAGTCCCTCCGTGATGGACTGGCTGGACCAGCTCGCCTTCCTGAAGCCGGAGGAGCTGCTGCGCTTCTTCCGCTGTAACAAATCAGAGATTTCCTCCATGGAGAACCCGGGCACGTTCCTCCGCCAACTGCGGGACCACGACCTGATCCCGGAGGACACGTATAAGGTGAGAGAGGCTGCTCGCGCGGACACAGACATACACACAGCACACACAAACACACGCACACACAAGCGCGCACGCACGCACACACAAAACACGCACACACACACACACACTCCTCATACGGGTCCTTATTGGATGAAACGCGCGCCCACTTTGTGAGAGCGAGAAAATATGATAAAACTGAAGATAAATAATAAACCAATTAAAGATGATGGTTTAAAGTAAATATGACTTTTTTTAAATTTGTGATAGATTTCCAGTCATTGGGTCACGTGACTTTGAAGCCATTGAAAGATTGAAATTTGTGTTTTTTTTCAATTATTTATTCTGTATGAAATATGAACTGATGGACTATGCTTATCATGATTGAATTATATAATGGTGTGTGTGTGTGTGTGGTGTTGTGTGTGTGTGTGTGTAGAAAGTGAGTTGCATGAAGACAAAAGAAAATATGAAGACAGCCCTGTGTGACGTGCTGGACTGGGTGGAGAGGAAGCGATCCCAGTCTATCCCCCTGTTCTGGAGATGTGTTTTCAAAGACACCATCCTGGACGACTACCCAACCCTGCGACGGCTGCGTCAGCGCCTCATGGACGGTCAGTCGCCCTTCGTGGGTTTCATGGTGTTCGTTAGCGTGTTAACTGATTGTGATTCTGTCCACTGTCTTTATGTGATCACATCCCACATCTTTAACTGTTTCATGGCTCCTTGTTTGTTTTAGGATTGATTTTAATAATTCATTGATTAGTTTCTAGTCTTTTCATGGTGTCTTCTTTAATCATAAAGGCCTTTCAGTATTAATGTAATGAGAGAAGAGATGAGATAATTCTTTCTCTGACAACTTCAAAAAAAAATTATTGTTTCTTTGTTTTGTTGTGAACCTTGTTTTCATAACTCATCCGACCTTTCATTTAATTGCAGGATCTTTCAAGAAGGCAGAGACAGATAAAAGGAAAAAGAAGGCGCTCTCCAAAGTTGAGGAGGAAGAGGAGGAGCAGTTGAGCTCAGTGAAAAAGAAGAAGAAGCAGTTGAGTAGGAGCATGTGCGAGGATGATGAGGAGCAGCAGCCCGGTCCTTCCTCTCAATTGACTCCACGTCGGAGGAAAAAGACAGAGAAAATCAGTAAGTCACCTCTCATGTATCCTCACTTAGAGCACCTGAAAGTGTGTCTGTTGTAAGGTGCACTTTAGACCTCCTGCAAGAACATGTGAGTTTTCTCATCCTAAATTTCTCCTCCATTACTTTCCTACGGTCAGTTTGTACGAAACATGCAAATTCAACACAGGCTTCTATCTTCAGAAAACTGTGTGAACAGACCTGGTGAAACCTGAACGGCAACTTAACACAAATCTTAACTAAACATTGTGTTCAAATTTCCCAGATTCTCATATGAAGAAAGGAAAGAAAAGGGACATTTTGACTTTGCCACTTGATAAGACTTGGATTCCTGTGACCTGTGGATCCCAGGTGGGGAGTCTGAGCAGGGAGCACCTGGAGAAAGGTCAGAGGTTCAAAAGGAATAATTGTTTCATTACTTGATTAAAAAATTGAGGAAAAGTTGATTGAGGATATGATTTCCTTTTATCCACTGGGATTTTAGATATAACTGAAATGACTGTGACGATGACACATTTCCTTTCCTCTGTGTGTCTCAGGGGAGAAGTGCATCATGTCCAAGAAACAGTGGTTTACTCCCAGTGAATTTGAGAAGTTTGCAGGGAAGGGAAGCAATAAGAACTGGAAGTTCAGTATTAAGTGTATGGGTTCCCCCCTGGGAAAACTTATAAAGGTTTGTTGAAAAGCAATTCTTATTCTATAATAAACACAAATCACTTCACACGCTTTATCTGGTAAAGATTTTTTTCTTTGTTTTTCGCTTTCTCTTCAGGACGGGCACCTGAAATCAGCAACATTCAAAAGACGCCATAAAACGGAATCAAGAACGGTGAAAATATCTTGATCAGAAAAATATCTAAGTCAGACTCAGTATCATCTTGTTATCACTTGTTCTTATTTGGGCTATTTCTTCCTTTTCCGCCCTCCCCTGCAGGCCAACAGATCCCTGTTTCCATCTGATGGTGCAACCACAGGTTTGTATTTATGCTAAACACTGATTATTGAAAAACTATATATTTAGATACTAAAGCATCTGCTAATCTCAGTAAAATATTAAAATGTCATTATGTTATAATAGGCAGTGTAGGGCTGTGCAATTAATCAAATTTTTATCGTGATTTCGATTATGGGGTCAAACGATCTCCAAACTACTGTTATCGAGTTGAAACGATTATTTTGGCCTTTTTTTCGAAAGACATGCGCATAAGCAATTCAGTCCTTCCCCCAAAACATTCAACGCGGCCCAGCTGACTGGCTCTCACCCTCAAGCAGCTGTAAAGTGAAGGAAGCGAGTTGTGTGTGTGGTGACAGGCGGTATTTAAAAAACTGCGGGAGTAGAGAATGGCAGAGGGAGGGCAGCCCCGTTTTAATAATGAGAGGAGAATCAGGGAAATTGAAACTCCAGGAAAACAGAAGGGAAATCCAAAGTATGGGATGCATATTTGATCATTTATATAGGATTAAATGTCATTTATATCATTTAAAGTCATTTTTCAGAGTGTTAACTGGCGCGATTCTCAGTTACAAAGTGTTTCTTTGGAGAGAAATACTGAATAAATGCATCATGTTTTCAAACAAAAAAATAATTGTTTGAATAATCGTGAATTCAATATTGTGCAAAATAATCGCGTCTATGATTTTATCCATAATCGAGCAGCCCTAAGGCAATGTATTTCCCCATGTAATTTTTATGCTTAAAATGTATTTATTTTAAGAGGGAAAAAACGCTGATTGAGTCTTAATTGTAAATGTAGAAGTAACCACTGATATACACATGAAAAGGTGAAATACCCTCAAATTCGCTTTGTCCTTTTTCAGTGTCTCATCATTATGATGATGATGTGAGTGCATTTTTGGATGAGGAGGATGACCTGGAAAACCAGGAGGACCGGTTTGTTTATTACATCGACAGTGAATGTTCTACGGACGTCACAGGTGCTTTTTTATATGAAGACACATTTATGCTGAGAAGAGTTCAAGTTTCTCAAACTCTCAGCATGTGTCAGTTGCAGATGAAGAAGGAGCGACTGAGAACCAGACGGAGACAGAAGTGGGTAAAGTCTTCAAAGTGACATGTGGAGGTGAAGCTGGGACTTTACACCAAAAACGATTTGCATCAGGTAACGTTCACCATTGAATGTGGCGCTCGAGGAAAAGTCAGGTGATCGCAGAAGTTATTAAATATAAGTTGTTGTATCTTTGTTTCTTGTGTAACGCTTTGAACTAAACCGACCAAACCAACAAGTCCCATCTGATCTTCTCTTTCTCCACCAGGGTCTCGTGGAAAGTGTATTCGAACAGAGAGGAGCTGGTTGACTCCCATAGAGTTTTTAAACGAGCCATCAAGTCAGAGAGGCTTCTGGAAGAAAATGATCTTGTGTGAAGGAAAACCACTCTGTGCTCTCATAGAGGTATAGTGTGTGTGTGTGTGTGTGTGTGTGTGTGTGTGTGTGTGTGTGTGTGTGTGTGTGTGTGTATCTTGGGACAAGGTTTGGAAGCATGGATGGACAGATGGCCGGATGATGGATGGATGAGAGAGAAACAGGAAGTTTTAATCTTGAAAGACCTGAACTATGAAACAAAGAGGAAGATGATGTAGATTTGTTTTGTTTCAGGCGAAGGTCTTGAAGATCCACTCCCTGCTGTGTGAGTGCAGACTGTGCAAACCAAATCAAACAGATCTGGTAAGTTGTATTCATCCGTACAATTTCTCAATTGATTCACTGGTTGTGCTGCGTGTTAACAAACTTTCCGTCACGTGTGTGTCAAAGAGGAGAAGCTGACGTGGAGCTTTGACTGAAGTAGGAGCCAATCAAGAGATAAACACCAATTTTAAGTATCTGTCTTTATGTAACCTTGTTTACTTTGTGATGTGTACTAATTTACTGACATATACTTCATTTTATGCCATATTTATCTGTATTTTATCGGCCGATACACATGCTCGACTGTTCCTCAGTCAGTCTCAGCTGTCAATCGTAATGCTTATATACAGTCTGTTCAAAGTAGTCTTTAACATCGATGAACAGAGCGGTGACTCAGGGTTAAGTTTTCTAACTCGGTACTCAGTGGGAAAAAAAGGCGTAAAAGTTACAGAGATGCAGTTTAGTTTGATTTTGTGACTTTTGTACAGTGTATTAATAAAATAACTCAGGCGTCCAACTTTATCCAACTTAACTGGAGAAAGCAATTTGCAGTGTAGATTGTATTTTTTATTAGTGTAATTGAACTTTTAGTAAACCCACTGTTCAGGTTATACCACTAACTGTGAAGAGTGGTTATTAAGGGTTACCTCTGACAACTCAATTCAGTACTTTTTACCCTTTCACCTTCACTGTAATGACCAATGTATTGACGTCCTGCCAGTGTCTCATACACAGCGAACGATGGCAACTAACAGACAAAGGCTGTTGATGGCGCGACAGTTTTTGCTTAAATAAAGTGACACCCTGCGGGTCATAATGTTTATGTTATCGTGTCTTAGCGCAGCGGTTCCCGCGGTCTTGTTTCCGAACTGCGTTGCTATTTCCACAGCTTGAAGCTACACGGAGCTAGCCTTCCACACACACAGTCAGCAGGAACTCCCGATACTAACTACTACCAAGTGTTTACTTCTAACCGGACGGTGTTTGAGAAACAGTGTCATGACAGCCGTTTATTATAATTAAAGTCAGCAGGTTTTTGCACAGTTACCACCGCAGTTAGCATGGTGGCTAGCGCCGTTATGAAAGGGCTTTATAACCGTATGTGACCGTACACACATGCCGTTAGTGCTCTAACCAGCCACCGTCAGCCGGACAACTCCACTGGCTTAACACACTTGTCACATTAATCGTAGAACCGTAGTTGTGTTTCGGTTTATTGCGCTATAGAGAATGAAACAGGAAGTTTGAGGTCCGGAAATGTCGCTAGCTGACCAATCACAGCCACGGGCTATCCGTAGGCTCTCCGCCATGCCGACGTGTAGTTAGAAAAATCAGAGGTGCACGAAAAGCTCTCCGAGGCGCTCGGAGTGGGCGTTTCTCTGTCCGTGTCCGTCCGTTTTCCAAAAAACGGAGAAGCATACAGAGGCCTTAAGTAGTATGTATCTACTGTGTGTGTGTGTGTAGTTTGTATATGTATGTATGTGTGTGTGTATTTTATATTTGTATACTCCCTCATCATCTCTGCATTATAAAAAAAGTAATTGGACATTCCTCTGTGTTCTCAGAACTTCTTTTTACTTTCTGCTCCAAATGCCCAAACAGAAAAAGGGGCTTTTGCTTATCTTGCACCTTCAGGACTGAAAGTTCAGCTAATGAACGTCTTTAGAACCAGGATGAAGGAGCTGGATGTGGATGTTTGTGGCTGTGTAATTAGCATATGACTCAGCCTCTGCTGATCGCCTCTCTTGATTCACCATTGGAGGAAACCAACCCGAAAGTCACTCGTGATTGGCAGGTAGAAGTGAGGCCATTGGCCTCTCCTAGGCTTAGGAGAAGGGGGGTCACCTCCAAACCTTCTCAGGCTTGAAAAACTGTAAGAAGCTGGTAACAGAAATTTCTCCAGGAATGATCCACGACATGTTCTGGCACAAATTCTTCTTTTCATGCAGTGCACGGCCTTCAGACAATGACTCATAATAACCGTTGCTACTTGGTGTAAATCTTGAAGTTAGTTTGAATGTGTGTGTGTGTGTGTGTGTGCATCACATCACTGTTCAATCTGACACCTGTCTTGATAAGAGGTCTGATAACAGCTGATGCTGTTGTGGAGACTGTAGCATTGAATGTGGCATTCAATACACTGTTCTTTAACTTGTTCTCATTCCTAACTTTTCTGTATTAAAGCATAACTCTAGTCAACATACAAAGTTCAAGCAGCTGCTCCAGGTTCTGACGGGGAGATAGAAAGGCAATGTTTTGTTTGGAGGATGCAAATGTTTACGCAAATACAACATACAGCCCGATAGAGCAGGAACACAATAATCTTTATTCCAATGAACAACAACACCGACTCACAAGGCTTCAGCCAAGTCCAGGCTTGTTTATGAAACACAAAACTAAAACTGTCATGAAGTGAAGTGAAGATTTTGCCCGGCGGCTGTCGGAGGAGGGGCCTAACTGGGAGCGGCTGCTCGTCATTTCATGATTCCAGTGCCAAGAGGCTCGAACTACGCCTGCTCACCATCGAAGAAGAACCAAGTCTCGACTCCCCTCGTTATTGACCAATCCTGTTCCACCTACTGTTAAATATAAAATAATATAATACCGTCGTCCGTGCGGGGCGACTCTTGACTGCCTGGTGCTGCTAGAGGGCATCCGGGCGTTGGGTGCCCACTTTTTTGCTGTACCTGCTCATCGAATTCATTGCTTCTTAATAAATACTTGATTGAACCAAACCGAGACCGGCTCTTCTCATATTTGGGATAAAAGAACAAGATTTATTCAAAATAACTAAATGTTCGGTAACAACAAACAGTACAGTATGTACTAAGTAGTATGTTTCCACTGTGTGTGTGTACTTTGTATATGTATGTATGTGTGTGTGTGTATTTTATATTTGTATGCTCCCTCTTCGCCTCTGCATTATAAAGAAAGTAATTGGACGTTCCTCTGTGTTCTCAGAACTTATTTTTACTTTCTTCTCCAAATGCCCAAACAGAAAAAGGGGCTTTTGCTTATCTTTCACCTTCAGGACTGAAAGTTCAGCTAATGAACGTCTTTGGAACCAGGATGAAGGAACTGGATGTGGATGTTTGTGGCTGTTTAGCCTGAATCTTGGAATGTGGATGTGATTCTTTGGTTCTTCACATCCGGCTTTGTGCTGTTTCTAATCCATAACTGTGTTTCTCTCTGGGCTGCCTGTCTTGTCCTGTGTCCACTGAAAAATAACCTCAATGAAACCTTACTGGTTGAATAAAGTTTAATAAACTTTGCTACACAAATAAACTTCCCTCTGATGAAAGCCTTTGAGGTGTGCTGTGCAGTGGTGCCCTCTGTCGCCCTGGACAGGAACTGTGACTTCACAAAAAACATTTCAAAGTAGTTTCACTTTCCCAACGTCACTGGGAGGAGGAAGGGGGAAACCATTAGTGGGCACTGGGCACTGGGCAGATCGTCAGGAAGACACATGTCCCATCGGATTCAATCTCCACACCTGGAAACCCCACAGACTGTTGACCTGTCAGATCCTCTGCTTCAAATATGGCCGCACATCTGGACTCGTTGAGTCCCTCCATGATGGACCCGCTGGACCAGCTCGCCTTCCTGGAGCCGGAGGAGCTGCTGCGCTTCTTCCGCTGTCACAAAACAGAGATGTCCTGCATGGAGAACCCGGGCACGTTCCTCCGACAACTGCGGGACCACGACCTGATCCTGGAGGACACGTACAAGGTTAGAGAGGCTGCGCGCACAGACACAAATACAGACACACAAGCACACACACGTACACACTCCTCATACGGGTCCTTATTGGATGAAACGCGCGCCCATTTTTTAGAGCGGGAAATATTACATAATACAGAAGATACATAATAATTAAATCCAATTAAAGTGGTTTGTTTTATTTGTCTTGTGTACTTTTATAATTTGTGATAGATGTATAGTATTTGGATCACATGACATTGAAGCTATTGAAAAGAGTGAAATTAGTAGTTTTATTTAAAAAAAAATTGTGTGAAATATGAACTGATGGACTATACAGACTACCATGATTGAATAATATAATGGTGTGTGTGTTTGTTTGTGTGTCTGTGTTGTGTGTGTGTGTGTAGAGAGTGAGTCGCATGAAGAAAAAAGAAAAAATGAAGGCAGCCCTGTATGAGGTGCTGGACTGGGTGGAGCGGGAGCGATCCCAGTCCATCCACCTTTTCTGGAGATATGTTTTCGCAGACACCATCCTGAACGACTACCCAACCCTGCGACGGCTGCGTAACAGCCTCATGGACGGTCAGTCGCCCTTCGTGGGTTTCATCGTGTTCGTTAGCGTGTTAACTGATTGATTTTAATAATTTATTGATTTGTTTCTTGGCTTTTCTTGGTGTCGTCTGTGAACATAATTTTTTCCGAAGGCATATCCTGACTTTACTTTGGGTGCCAGGTTTTTATTGTAGTTTTTATGATCATGATTATTTATGTACCTCTATAAATTAGCCAGTTGTTTTCTGGCGAAGAACTTTGTACTTTTTGCGGGAAAATATAATTAACATAGTAATTAGTAATTCTGCTTGTTTCCACATTAGCTTTAAATAATTTGCAACAATCTGAATGGTCACTGCAATGCAAAGCAGAATTAAAATTTAGGAAGAGTTAAGTCCTTTCAGCATTAATGTAATGGGAGAAAGAGATGAAATCATTCTTCTTGAAAAAGTAGTTTCTTTGTTTTACTGTGAACCTTGTTTTCATTACACATCCGACCTTTCATGTATTGCAGGATCTTTCCAATTTGGCACGCAGCTGCCAGAGAAGGAGAAGGAAGAGACAGATGAAAGGAAAAAGAAGGAACTCTCCGAAGTTGAGGAGGAAGAGGAGGAGCAGGGGAGCTCAGTGAAAAAGAAGAGGAAGCTGTTGAGGAGGAGCATGTGCGAGGATGATGATGATGAGCAGCAGCCCGGTCCTTCCTCTCAATTGACTCCACGTCGGAGGAAAAAGACAGAGAAAGTGTGCTTCTGTAAGTCACCTCTCATGCAGCCTCACTTAGAGCACCTGAAAGTTTGGCTGCTGTAAAGTGGACTTTAGAACTCCTGCAAGAACATGTGCATTTTCTCATCCTAGATTTCTCCTACATCACTTTCTTATGGTGACTTTGTACGAACATGCAGATTCAACAAAGGCTTCTATTTTCAGAAAAGTGTGTGAACTGACCTGATGAACCCTGAACAGCAAGTTAACACTGTTTGAACAAGGAAATCTTAACTAAGCCTTGTGTTCAAACTTCCCAGCATCTCCGATGAAGAAAGGAGAGAAAAAGGACATTTGGACTTGGCCATTTTACAAGACTCAGCTTCCTGTGACCTGTGGATCCAAGGAGGGGAGTCTGAGCAGGGAGCGCCTGGCGAAAGGTCACTGGTCAAAAAGGAATAATTGTTTCATTACTTGATTTAAAAATGGAGGAAAAGTGGATTGAGGATATGATTTCCTTTTATTCTCTTGGATTTTAGATTTAACTGATATGACTGCGACGATGACACATTTTCTTTCCCCTGTGTGTTTCAGGGGAGAAGTGCATCATGTTCGAGAAACAGTGGTTTACTCCCAGTGGATTTGAGAAGTTTGCAGGGATGGGAAGCAATAAGAACTGGAAGACGAGCATTAAGTGTATGGATTCCCCCCTGGGAAAACTTATAAAGGTTTGTTGAAAGCAATTCTTATTCTATAATATACACAAATAACTTCACACGCTATTTGTCATAAAGATTGTTTTCTTTGGTTTTCTCTTCAGGACGGGCACCTGAAATCAGCGGGATACAAAAGACTCCATAAAACGGATTTAAGTCGGCTGAAAACATTTTGAATAGAAAAATAACTAAAGTCAGACTCAGTATCATCTTGTTATCACTTGTTCTTATCTGGTTTTTTATTCCTTTTTTTCTCCCCTACAGGCCAAGAGATCCCTGTTTCCATCTGATGGTGCAACCACAGGTTTGTATTAGTGCAAAACAATGATTACTGAACATTGTTGTATTTTTAGATACCAAAGCATCTGCTAATCTCAGTTTAAAGATTAAATTGTAATTATGTTATAATAGGCAGTGTATTTCCCAATGTAATTTTTATGCTTAAATTGTATTTATTAAAGAGAGAAAAACAGGCAGAGTGAGTGACTTAAGTGTAAATGTAGACGAAACCACTGATGAAATACCCTCAAATTCGCTTTGTCCTGTTTTAGTGTCTGAGGAAGACGAAGAAGATGTTGATGATGATGATTGTGAATATGAGGATGAGGAGGATGACCTGGAAAACCAGGAGGACCGGGTTCCTTGTAACAACAAAGAGAACTCTACGGATGTCACAGGTGCCTGTTTATAAAAATACACATTTATGCTAAGAAGAGTTCAAGTTTCTCAAACTCTCAGCATGTGTCCGTTGCAGATGAAGACGGAGCGACTGAGAACCAGACGGAGCCAGAAGTGGGCAAAGTCTTCAAAGTGACATGTGGAGGTGAAGCTGGGACTTTTCACCAAAAACGATTTGCATCAGGTAACGTTCACCATTGAATGTGGCGCTCGAGGAAAAGTCAGGTGATCGCAGAAGTTGTCGAATATTAGTTGTTGTATCTTTGTTTCTGGTCTAACGCTGTGAACTAAACTGACCGAACCAACATGTCCCATCAGATCTTCTCTTTCTCCACCAGGGTCTCGTGGAAAGTGTATTCGAACAGAGAGGAGCTGGTTGACCCCCGAAGAGTTTTTAAAGGAGCCATCAAGTCAGAGAGGCTTCTGGAAGAAAATGATCTTCTGTGAAGGAAAACCCCTCTGTGCTCTCATAGAGGTATAGTGTGTGTGTGTGTTTGTGTGTGTGTGTGTGTGTGTGTGTGTATTTCCGGACAAGCAGTTTTGATGCATGGATTGACGGATAGACGGATGATGGTGGGATGGAGACAGGGAGGTAGTGAGAGAGCAACAGGAAGTTTTAAGCTTGAAAGACCTGAACTATGAAACAAAGAGGAAGACGATGTAGATTTGTCTTTTTTCAGGTGAAGGTCTTGATTGTCCACCCCCTGCTGTGTAAGTGCAGTCTGTGCAAACCAAATCAAACAGATCTGGTAAGTTGTATTCATCCGTACAATTTCTCCATTGATTCACTGGTTGTGCTGCGTGTTAACAAACTTTCTGTCACATGCTGTGTGTCCCGGCAGAAGAGACAGAAACACGACGATGAGTGCTGTGTGTGTAAAGGAGGAGAAGCTGACCTGGTGATGTGTGATTCTTGCCCTTGTTCCTTCCACCAGAAATGTCACCTCCCACATGTCGAGGACAGCCTTTTGGGGTGAGCTTTGACCGAAGTAGGAGCCAATCAAGAGATAAACACCCATTTGAAGTAGCTGTTTTTATGTAACAGTGTTTAGTTTGTGATGCATATTTATTTATTCACATATACTTCATTTTATGCCATATTAATCCGTATTTTACAGGCCCCACATGCTTGATGCTAAAGGCCGATGTATACACGGACAGATAGGACCGCCCTCTTCGCCGTGGAACGCCCTCTCTGGGCTTCTCGGAGAGCTCTTCATGCACCTCTGGTTTTTCTAACTGCACATCGGCATGGCGGAGAGCCTAGGGATAGCCCTTGGCTTTGATTGGTCCGCTAACGACAGCATTTTGGAACGACATCATCAGCTGGTTAGAGCACTTACAAAGAATGTGTACGGTCACATACGGTTATAATGAACTTACATAACGACGCTAGCGTGCTAGCCTCCATGCTAACTATGTTGGTAACAGCGCAAAAACATGCTGTCACAACTTTAATTCCACGGCTGTCATGACACTGTTTCTCAAACACCGTCAGGTTAGAAGCAAACACTTGGTAGTAGTTAGTATCGGGAGTCCCTTCTGAATGTGTGTGGAAGCTGGGGGGGGGGAGCTAGCTGCTTCTGTGTAGCTTGAAGCTGTGGAATTAGCAACGCAGTTCGGAATCAAGACCGTGAACTGCTGCGCTAAGAAACGATAACATCAGCATTTTGACTTTATTTAGGTCATAAAACTTACTTTTCAACTACAACATAGGTTTCAACCATACTTAGTACATTTTTCCAATACAAGCTTTACTAAATAAATTTGCCTTGTTCAGCTCATTGGGCTTTATTTTCTATTCAGACTCATATGTTTTGATGTGGTGTGTGTGTGTGTGTACAGGGACGACAGGCCGTGGGTGTGTACGTTCTGTGTAACCACTCTGGACTGGCTGTACGGTGATAAAGTGAAAATGACAGAAGCCCTCACCCACCAGATCTCAGAACACATACTGGTGAGCTCACCGAGCGACTCTCTGTCAACGTCCATCTTCATCGCCTGTGTCTCTACTGTCACTCATGCTTTTCTTCATCAACAGGAATGTCAGTATCTCATCCTGCGTCTGTTCAGTGCTGATGACCAACAAATCTTTGCTTTAGACCCACGCCTCTACGTAAGTAATCTGTGTGATGTCGTCCTGCATGTAAAAGTTTTGCCAATAACTAAGTTATTAACTAGCTTCTGGAGGAGTCTGGTCTTACCTCTACACCTCACTGTGTTGAGCATTTCTTTCGTCTCTGCTTGACATCCATAGTTGGAAAGTTACTCCACGTATGTCCAGTCTCCGATGTGGCTCAGAAAAGTAACAGAGAAACTCCAGGAGAAAGAATACGGAACTGTTGGAGATTTTGTGTATGACGTCAAACTCATATTCACCAACTGGGCCTCGTACAACCAGGTAAGAATCATGGAAGAACTCTTATCTAACGTTAAGATTTATCAGTATTGTAGTGACCAGGACTGTTCTATTGTGTTACAGGCTAACCCTGAACTCCTCGCCGTGGGGGACAGACTGCAGCAGTTATTTCACTCAGAGTTCAAAGACGTGTTTAAAATCAATGAACAGAGCGGTGACTGATGAGCAGGGTCACGTTATCAAACTCGGTACTAAGTGGGAAAAAAGGCTTAAAAGTTACAGAGATGCAGCTGATTTTGTGACTTTTTTTTACAGTGTATTAATTAAAATAACTCAGGCGTCCAACTTTATCCAAATCAACGAAAGCATTTTGCAGTGTAGATTGTATTTTTAATCAGTGTAATTGAACTCTCAGTAAACCCACTGTTCAGGTTATAACAGTTCTTGTGAAGAGTGGTTATTATGGGATACTTCTGACCATGTGATAACTCAATTCAGTACTTTTTACCCTTTCAGCTTCACTGTAATGACCAATGTTTTAATATTCATGTTCTTTCCTTGTCTACAAAACTTAATGACTTCTCCTAATATACGAGAACTATTTTAAAATGTATTTTCTCCAAAGCATTTGCATCAGGAAATATGTCTGGATTTTCACGTCACTATACATAATTAAAGCATTGAAATGTTTTATACAAATTTATAATATGTATTTTTATTTTATTTGTGCAAATCTGATATGATGTAGACATGATTAATTCAACATAACTAAATGTTCGGTAACAACAAACAGTACAGTATGTACCAGGTAGTATGTATGTACTGTGTGTACTTTGTAAATGTTTGTATATGTGTGTGTATTTCATATTTGCATGCTCCCTCATCATCTCTGCATTATACAGAGAGTGAATTGACATTCCTCTGTGTTCTCAGAACTTCTTTTTACTTTCTGCTCCAAATGCCCAAACAGAAACTGGAAAAGGGGCTTTTGCTGATCTTGCACCTTCAGGACTGAAAGTTCAGTTAATGAACGTATTTAGAACCAGGATGAAGGAGCTGGATGTGGATGTTTGTGGCTATGTAGCCTGAATCTTGGAACGTGGAGGTGATTCTTTGGTTCTTCACATCCTGCTTTGTGTTGTTTCTAATCCATAGCTTTGATTCTCTCTGGGCTGCCTGTCTTGTCCTGTGTCTGTGGTGGATGTGTTATTGTCTAATACTGTTTGCAAGTGTTTTCAGGGATTTAATTAACAGTGACATCTGTGATCTGCTGCTTCATCTGTGATCTGTTGCTTTGTACTTTGGGTTGTTTTTACGTTGGGGTTCCGGGTTTGGACAGCAAAGGGGGTGGCTCGTTCATTATCCATGAACTTGAAGCCACAGAACAACGTGTCCGTTTCATTCCTGCACTTTTCCTCTATTTTAGGTAAGAACAGGAGTTGTAATATGGTGAATGCATGGTTGTGTGTGTGATTTAGGTCGTAGGGAGAGCGCTGGTGCTGAGATATTGGTTTACAGGTGGTTTTGATGGTTTAGTTTTAGAAGAGGATAAACATGAAAGAGCCGACCGGTGCATCATGCCTGTAGAGCACGCAGACAGTGCATGGTCCGAGTGTGCGCGCAGCGCCCGCGCTGCTGTGTGTGTTCTATGATACTGTTATTGGATGAATGTTGTCAATGTGTGTATTATGTTGTTTATTCATAGATGCAATATATGTATATTTGTATTTTGTACATTTGATGTTCAGATTTTTTTCTGATGTGTTTGACAATTTCTGTAAATTCTGAAATTGCAATGTGTTTATATTTGTTAATACATTATCCATGGACTTGAAGCCACAGAACAACGTGTCCGTTTCATTCCTGCACTTTTCCTCTATTTTAGGGGCGTAACATGTCCACTGAAAAATAACCTAAATGGAACCTTGCTGGTTGAATAAAGTTTAATAAACTTTGCTACACAAATAAACTTCCCTTTGATGAGAGCCTGTGAAGTGTGCTGTGCAGTGGTGCCCCCTGGCGCCCTGAACAGGAACTGTGACTTCACAAAAACATTTCAAAGTAGTTTCACTTTCCCAACGTCACTGGGAGCCGGAGGAGGAAGTGAGAAACGATTAGTGGGCAGATCGTCAGGAAGAGACATGTCCGACCGGACTCAATCTCCACACCTGGAATCTCCACAGACTGTTGAACTGTCAGATCCTCTGTCTCACATCTGGCTGCACATCTGGACTCGTTGATTCCCTCCGTGATGGACCCGCTGGACTTCCTGGAGCGTGAGGAGCTGCTGCGCTTCCTACACTGTAACAAAACAGAGATGTCCTGCATGGAGAACCCGCACACGTTACTCCGACAACTGCGGGACCACAACCTGATCCTGGAGGCCACGTACAAGGTGAGAGAGGCTGCGCGCACAGACACAAGTACAGACACACATACAGACACATACGCGCGCACACACACACACACAGACACACACATACACACAGAGACAGACATTCACACACGTACACACATGCACACACACGTACACACTCCTCATACGGACCCCTTAGTGGATGAAACGCGCGCCCACGTGTGAGAGCGGGAAATATTGTATAAAACCGAAGATACATAATAATATAATCCAATTAAAGATGTTTATTTCATTTGTCTTGTGCATTTTTATAATTTGTGATAGATTTATAGTCTTTCGGTCTATACATATATATATACTATATTTTTTTCAATTATTTTTTGTATGTGAAATATGAACTGATGCATTTCAAAGACTATCATGATTGAATTATATAATGGTGTGTGTGTGTGTGTGTGTGTGTGTGTTGTGTGTGTGTGTAGAAAGTCATTCGCATGAGGAAAAAAGAAAACATAAAGACAGCCCTGTATGAGGTGCTGGACTGGGTGGAGCGGGAGCGATCCCAGTCCATCCACCTGTTCTGGAGATATGTTTTCGCAGACACCATCCTGAACGTCTACCCAACCCTGCGACTGCTGCGTAACAGCCTCATGGACGGTCAGTCGCCCTTCGTGGGTTTCATGGTCTTCGTGTTAATTGGTAGTGATTCTGTCCACTGTGTTTATATGATCACATCCCACCTCTTCAACTGTTTCAACGTTAGTTTTAGGATTGATTTTAATAATTTATTGATTCGTTTCTTGGCTTTTTCATGGTGTCTTCTATAAAGATATTTTTTTTCAGAAGGAATGTTCCTGGTTTTACTTTGGGTGCCAGGTTATTATTGTGGTTTTTATGACCATGATTATTTATGTATAAATTAACCAGTTGTTTTCTGGCTAAGAACTTTGGACTTTTTGTTGAAAAACGCTCTATAAATAAAATTAAAATAGTAATCAGTAATTCTGCTTGTTTCCACATTAGCTTTAAATAATTTGCAACAATCTGAACAGTCATTATTAATTCAAACATAAATGCAAAGCAGAATTAAAGATGTTAAGAAGAGTTAACCTGGGGCATCACCCATGGACACCGTCCAGGTGCGCTGTTTTACCGATCAGCGTCAAACATTGTTATGTACAGAACTGCGTCGTACAGCTAGGTACTAATGCAACATATCGTTAGAAAGCTAACATTTTTCTGATTCCACTGATGTAAACCATTTCAGGATCAGATGTCCACAGCCGGTACAATCAACGTCTCAGTCAGACCGGAAGTAGAAAAAAATACGATCACAAAGTCTGTCTCACCTAAGAATCATCATATTAATCCACAGATCGATCACATTCCAACAAAAACGGTATTGGTTCAAGTGAACTGTCAATCTAAACTTGACCCAATAGGAGCTGGCATGGGCTGGCATGGGCTGTCCACAGCCTGCAATAGCCAATGAGTCACCTCGTTGTTGGAATGAAGCCTGCCCCTCTTCTGACATGTAAAGGCTAAGCCAATTGCAACCAATTGTTCTGATGACTAGCGTATCGTTTAGCCAATGAAATTGACCAAATAATTATATGCTGTTTGACGGGGAAAAAAATGTATTGTTATCAAATTTGAACTTGGGCTAGGCAAGGCTTCATGCTAGGGTCCCATTGTGTTTTCAGCTCATAAGTCACAGCTAGGGTCATCTGCAGGCATCTGTTTATTAAAAAATATTCAGGCAGAAATAAAAACCTTCTACTTCACTGTGTGCCAACTGCTATTACTCAATGTGAACCTTGTTTTCATTACACATCCGACCGTTCATGTAATTGCAGGATCTTTCCAATTTGGCACGCAACTTCCAGAGAAGGAGAAGGAAGAGACAGATGAAAGGAAGAAGAAGGAACTCTCCGAAGTTGAGGAGGAAGAGGAGGAGCAGGTGAGCTCAGTGAAAAAGAAGAGGAAGCTGTTGAGGAGGAGCATGTGCGAGGATGATGATGAGGAGCAGCAGCCCGGTCCTTCCTCTCAGCCGCCTCCACGTCGGAGGAAAAAGACAGAGAAAGTGTGTTTCTGTAAGTCACCTCTCATGTAGCCTCACTTAGAGCCCCTGGCAGTTTGACTGCTGTAAGGTGCACTTTCAACAAAGGCTTCTATATTCAGAAAAGTGTGTGAACTGACCTGATGAACCCTGAACAGCAAGTGAACATAAATCTGTTTGAACAAGGAAATCTTAACTAAACATTGTTTTCAAACTTCCCAGCATCTCCGATTAAGAAAGGAGAGAAAAGGGAAATTTGGACTTGGCCACTTTATAAGACTCATCTTCCTGTGACCTGTGGATCCAAGGAGGGGAGTCTGAGCAGGGAGCGCCTGGCGAAAGGTCAGAGGTTCAAAAGGAATAATTGTTTCATTGCTTGAATTAAAAATGGAGGAATAGTAGATTGTTGAAACACTTGGATTTTAGATTTAACTGTTAGGACTGTGACGATGACACGTTTCCTTTCCCCTGTGTGTTTCAGGGGAGAAGTGCATCATGTTCCAGAAACAGTGGTTTACTCCCAGTGAATTTGAGAAGTTTGCAGGGCTGGGAAGCTCAAGGAACTGGAAGAGGAGCATTAAGTGTAGTGGTTCCCCCCTGGCAAGACTTATAAAGGTTTGTTGAAAGCAATTCTTATTCTACAACAAAAGACGAACCTGGATTGATCTGCCCAAAAATCCAAGAGTCTGTTTAGACCCTGTCTAGTGCCCCTGAGCAAGGCACCTTACTCCCCCAACATCTGCTCCCCGGGCGCCGTACATGGTCGCTCACTGCTCTGTGTGTCCTGCACAAGATCGGTCAAAAGCAGAAGTTAAATTTCCCTACCTGCATGAGTGTGCCTGTGCATGTCTGTGCATGTGTTTGGGACTAATAAATTAATCTTAATCTTAATCTTAATCTTAATCTTCAGGACGGGCACCTGAAATCCGCAACATTCAAAAGACGCAATAAAACGGATTCAAGTCGGGTGAAAACATCTTGAATAGAAAAATAACTCAATTCAGACTCAGTATCATCTTATCACTTGTTCTTATCTGGGCTATTTCTTCCTATTTCTCCCTGCAGGCCAACAGATCCCTGTTTCCATCTGATGTTGCAACCACAGGTTTGTATTAGTACTAAACACTGATTATTGAAAAACTTATACCAAAGTATCTGGTAATCTCAGGTAAAAGATTAACATGTCATTATGTTATGATAGAAAGTGTATTTTTACCTGGGCATAACGTATGACTGGATTCCATGTATTTCCCCATGTAATTTTGCTTATGCTTAAAATGTATTTATTTAAGAGAGAAAAACAGGCAGAGTGAGCGTCATAATTGTAAATGTAGAAGAAACCACTGATATGTACATGAAAAGGTGAAATACCCTTAACTTCGCTTCGTCCTTTTTTAGTGTCTGAGGAAGAGGATGATGATGATGATGATGATAATGAAAATGAGGAGGATGACCTGGAAAACCAGGAGGACGGGGTTCCTGATAGCAACAAAGAGAACTCTACGGACGTCACAGGTGCTTGTTTATATGAAGACACATTTGTGCTGAGAAGAGTTCAAGTTTCTCAAACTCTCAGCATGTGTCCGTTGCAGATGAAGAAGGAGCGACTGAGAACCAGACGGAGACAGAAGTGGGTAAAGTCTTCAAAGTGACATGTGGAGGTGAAGCTGGGACTTTACACCAAAAACGATTTGCATCAGGTAACGTTCACCATTGAATGTGGCGCTCGAGGAAAAGTCAGGTGATCGCAGAAGTTGTCAAATATTAGTTGTTGTATCTTTGTTTTTTGTGTAACTCTTTGAACTAAACCGACTAAATCAACACGTCCCATCCGATCTTCTTTTTCTCCACCAGGAACTCGTGGAATGTGTATTCGAACAGAGAGGAGCTGGTTGACCCCCATAGAGTTTGTAAATGTGGCATCAGATCAACAGAGCTGCTGGAAGAGAGACATCTTGTGTGAAGGAAAACCCCTCTGTGCTCTCATAGAGGTATAGTCTGTGTTTGTGTGTGTGTGTGTGTGTGTGTGTGTTTGTGTGTTTGTATTTCGGGACAAGCAGTTTGGATATATGGATGGACGGATGATGGATGGATAGAGACAGGGAGGTAGTGAGAGAGCAACAGGAAGTTTTTAGCTTGAAAGACCTGAACTATGAAACAAAGGAAGATGTAAAAGATTGGTCTTGTTTCAGGCAGAGGTCTTGAAGATCCACTACCTGCTGTGTGAGTGCAGACTGTGCAGCCAAAATGAAACAGATCTGGTAAGTTTGTTTATCCGTACAAATTTCTCCACCTTTCATTGACCTTGACTCTGCAGGAGGAGCAATCAAGCTTTTTTATTTCTGCGCTCCAGCGGAAGTAAAGAAAGATGTGGTTGTGCTGCGTGTTAATAAACCTTCTGTCACGTGTTGTGTGTCCTGGCAGGAGGACCAGAAGAACGACGATGAGTGCTGTGTGTGTAAAAGAGAAGAAGCTGACCTGGTGGTGTGTGATTCTTGCCCTTGTTCATTCCACCAGAAATGTCACCTCCCACATGTAGATGACAACCTTTTGGGGTGAGTTTGGACCGAAGTAGGAGCCAAAAGATTATTTATTCACATATACTAAAACATTTTATGCCATATTAATCAGTATTTTATCCGCCGATACACACGCTCGACCGATACTAAAGGCATATGTATGCTTCTCCGTTTTGACGGACACGGACAGATAGGACCTCCTTCTCTGCCGTGGAACCTCCGCTCTGGGCTCCACCGAGAGCTTTTCGTGCAGCTCTGATTTTTCTAACTACACGTCGGCATGGCATAGAGCCTACGGATAGCCCTTGGCTGTGATTGGTCCGCTAACGTCCGCTAACGACATTTCCTGACCTCAAACTTCCTGTTTCATTCCCTATAGCACAATAAACCCAAAACACAACTACGACTCTAGGATGTGTGACAAGTGTGTTAAGCCAGTGGAGTTGACCGGCTGACGGTGGCTGGTTAGAGCCCTGACGGCATGTGTGTAGCCACCATGCTAACTGCGGTGGTAACAGCGCAAAAACCCGCTGTCACGACTTTAATTCGACGGCTGTCATGACACTGTTTCTCAAACACCGTCAGGTTAAAAGCAAACACTTGGTAGAAGTTAGTATCGGGAGTCCCTGCTGACTGTGTGTGGAAGCTGAGCTAGCTGGCTCCATGTAGCTTTAAGCTGTGGAATTAGCAACACAGTTTGGAAACAAGATAACATCAACATTATGACCCGCTGGGTGTCACTTGATTTGACTTTAGGCGTCATCAACAGCCTTTGTCTGTTAGTTGCCATCGTTTACTGTGTGTGAGGAAAGCCGGGAGGAGGTAAATAAACCAGCATGGACTTCTTCTACATGCCTCATGAGGTAGGCTTCTCTAAGCTTGTCTTCCTTTGCACTAACTACTGTTCTGGTGGTGAATTGTTTTCAGCACAAACCGCTCGTAGAAACATAAAAGAAGAGTCCGTCCGATCCGTCCGTCCGATCCGTCCGTCCGTTAGCGCGTAACAGAGAAGCATACTTTAGCCTTAAGTCCGTCTCCGCTGCTTTTTTTCTATTCAGACTCAAATGTTTTGATGTGGTGTGTGTGTTTATATGTTTTTATGTGTGTGTGTGTGTGTACAGGGACGACAGGCCGTGGATCTGTACGTTCTGTGTAACCACTCAGGACTGGCGGTACGGTGATAAGGTGAAAATGACAGAAGCCCTCACCCACCAGATCTCAGGACACATACTGGTGAGCTCACCGAGCGACTCTCTGTATGTCTGTACAACCTCTCGATACGATACGTATCCCGATACACGTTGCTTTTGAATAATGACCATGTCCTGCACAGAATTTACTACAACAGCTGTTCTTTATTATTCCATATAACAGCAAAGGCGAAGTCTTAGGGATTGCACTACTCAAAATTCTTGCCATTAAAAGAACTTGAAAGTAAAATAAAATAATTATCTTTCTAATCCCAATAAATAACGGCGATGCAGAGAAAGGACCTGTCGCTCATGTATCTCCTCCCAAGATCCCCAGATCATTTTTTATAATGTCCCTCGTAAGTGCCGACTCTGTTGCTTGGACATGAGCGCAGCTGGGCATGCAGCGGTGCTTTAACACACAGCGTAGGGGTCTTTTCTTTGGTCATTGCGAGTGTTGCAACTTTTAGCAGCTTCAGGGCTTTAGCCACATCTTCAGTACAGGCCAGGTCAGCTTCAGTTAAGGTCCACAACTCCTTGACAATCTTCCACACCTCAGTTGAGAGTAAGTAAGAAACAGTTGGCCTCTCGAGTGCACGTTGAGCCGCCAAATTCAGACTGCGGGCAAAGCATTTCACGTGCAATAACTCCGCCCGTTTTTTCGCTGTTTATTCCTTGTTTGTTTTGAATTGTGTGCTGTTTTTGCCTATGCTGCCACCTATTGGCATTATTGTGCACTAAACCATAGGTGAAGTTTTGTTTTCCGTCAAAGCATTTGATGCTGTATCGATACAGTAGCATCTGCATCGGCATGACGACGTCAAGATATATCGCCATATCGATTTTTTGAGCACAGCCCTAGTCTCTACCATCACTCATGCTTTTCTTCATCAACAGGAATGTCAGTATCTCATCCTGCGTCTGTTCAGTGCTGATGACCAACAAACCTTTGCTTCAGAACCACGCCTCCACGTAAGTAAGCTGCGTGATGTCGTCCTGCATAAAAAAGTAGTGCCAATAACTACGTTTATTAACTGGCTTCTGGAGGGATCTGGTCTTACGTCTACAACTCACTGTGTTGAGCATTCCTTTCGTTTCTTCTCGACATCCACAGTTGGAAAGTATCTCCACGAATGTCGAGACTCCGATGTGGCTCAGAAAAGTAACAGAGAAACTCAAGGAGAAAGAATACGGAACGGTTGGAGATTTTGTGTCTGACGTCAAACTCATGTTCACCAACTGGGCCTCGTACAACCAGGTAAGAATCATGGAAGAACTCTTATCTAACGTTAAGATTCATCAGTATTGTAGTGACCAGGACTGTTCTGTTGTGTTACAGGCTAACCCTGAACTCCTCGCCCTGGGGGACAGACTGCAGCAGTTATTTCACTCAGAGTTCAAAGTCGTGTTTAACATCGATGAACAGAGCGGTGACTGATGAGCAGGGTCACGTTTTCAAACTTGGTACTCAGTGGGAAAAAAGGCTTACAAGTTACAGAGATGCAGATTAGTTGGATTCTGTGACTGTTTTACGGTGTATTTATTAAAATAACCAGAGGTATAAGGTAACGAATTACATTTACTCATGTTACTGTAATTGAGTAGTTTTTTTGTGTACTTACTGTAAGTTTTTGAAATGGGTAATTTTACTTTTACTCAAGAAGATTTTGACTGAAGTATTGAACTTCGCTACATTGGAAATTACATCCGTTACTGAGTAAAATAAAACAGTTCAAGGTGCAAGGCAAGTCTCACTGCAGTGGTAGATGCTGCAAAGAGTGGATGTCCTTCCCTAATGAAAATAGATCGTAAAGTTCACTGTTCGCGAAAAATATGCTCGACATGCACAACACTGCACAAGGAGCCACTGCAGAGGGTTTGAGGAGCCGCGGGTTGCCGACCCCTGGCTCCGGCGAGAGAGCGATTTGTTTACTGCTCCGCCGTAAAAGAGATGCGGACTTCAGAACATTAGTTCGGCTATAGTATTATTTCCGCCTTGCGTTTCTCCCTCCCAGTCGCGCACCACACAGTTTGAGAATCACTGTGCTACATTGCTGAAATGTTTCGGGCACTGAGCAACTACATGGTGAAAGCATGTGATTCAGACAGCGTCTCTCCTCAGGAAAAGGAAAACATTCCGTAACGTTCTAGCCAGACCTCAGATAATATGAATGTGTTCATCGTTCAAATTCATTATTTGGCATTAAGTTTAAATATACAGTTGGACAGCGGCATTTTAACTTTTTATTTTAGCTGTCATGTGGTTCATGTCTTGACGTATCCTCCCAAAAGTTCTTAAATGTTGTGTTGACATGTTAAATGCTTAACGTTTGACATGTTTAATGTCATTGCACCTATATATGTAAAGATTCTCCTTTAATTAAAAATAACTGTTTTTGGATTTGATTTATGATGCCTTGTCCTTTTTTGCACTGTACAGGAGCAGCCCTTATCAAGTTGATGGAAGTAACTTAGTAACTTTTACTAAAAGTACATTTTAAATGAACTACTTTTTTACTTTTACTTGAGTAGATTTTTAGATGGGTACTTTTACGTGTACTTAAGTAAAATGTCATCAAAGTAAAGGTAATTTTACTTGAGTACAATATTTCAGTACTTTTAACACCTCTGAAAATAACTCAGGCGTCCAAACTTTATCCAACTTAACTGGAGAAAACCCTTTGCAGTGTAGATTGTATTTTTTATCAGTGTAATTGTAATTGAAGTTTCAGTAAACCCACTGTTCAGGTTATACCACTACTTGTGAAGAGTGGTTATTATGGGATACTTCTGACCATGTGACAACTCAATTCAGTACTTTTTACCAGTTCACCTTCACTGTAATTACCAATGTTCTAATATTTATCTGAGATATCTGAATTTCCTTATCACTATACATAATTATATAGTTTTCTTACTTATTTATTTGTGCGCATGTGAATGATGTGGACATGATTTATTCAATATAACTACATATAAGTAGTATGTATGTACTGTGTGTGTGTGTGTGTGCGTGTGTATTTTATATTTGTATGTACTTTATGTATGTAAGTGCCGTGTGCGCGTTGACGTCACAGTTGCTAGTTGCCAGCAGCCTATCAACCCGTGTAACTGCGCAGTCGCCCTGCGCATCCGTCAGCTGCGGTGAACAGCGCAGCCATTTCTCTGCTCCTCGTGAAAACACGCAGCGGACCTTTGCTGGCGCGAGTCCATCACGCACGAGACCTAGCCGCCGTACGGGACTCGATCCTCGTAGCGGCGCGTGTCGGTGCAGAAATCGGCTTCGGCTGCTTGAGACCCGCGGCCTCCAAAACTTTCTCCACAGACCAACGCCTGCGCAGACGAAGCACGCGGCTCCTCCAGCGCTGAGGCCCATGCCGGTGCTCGTGGGTCCGCGGCAGCAGCAGCAGCAGCAGTCATGGAGGGGAACCTGCAGGGAGGCCTCGCCACCACGCATGTGAAAACCGAGGCGCTGGATGAACACACATCTGCGCCGGTGCCGAGCAGCCAGGAGCCGCCTGCCTGCGGAGGAGCAGCGGGGGGAGGAGCGGGGGGAGGAGCGGATCAGACTGCGGAGGAGCTGCAGCAGGCGGCCGACTCTAAAACCTCTGTGCTGCTGTGTGAGTGAGGAGCATCCGCATGGAGACCTGGCTCCACATGTCTGAATAACATGTGACAAATGTTAGGATTGAACATATATTAAAAAGTGAGTGATGTTGTGTGATCATCAGATCCTCTGAGCACTGAGCGGTTCTTCACCACAGCAGGAGACGGGAAAACGTACCTGAAGATAGCTCCAGGTAATAAAGCATCATTTCACCACAGTGGTGCATTAACCGTGTCACTAGACTGTCACCATTAGTACCTGTGTTTATCTTTATTTCATATTTTTTAACATCTGTAGTCTTGTACTTTAAGTTTTACTCTTGCACAGTTTCCACTTTTTCTGAAATACACTTGCTTTGCTGCACCATAATTGTTTCAGGCTGTGTCAGTTTAATACACAACTTTGTGTAGCTGCAGTAACTTATCTTTTAAAGTCTCAGTGGGACCTCGATACCACAACTTCACTTCCTGATCACATGGGTTCATTTTCTGTCCAATAGGAGAAGGCGGAGAAGCAACATCTTAAACCAGTCAAGATATTAATGTGTCCTTCTTCTCTGAGATGACTATTTAACCAGACTCAATTGTGTGTTCCCACCCCCCCCTCCCCCAGCTTCAGTGATGCCTCCGGCTCCGTCAGACAAGACGCTATCCTCGGGCTCAGACTTCTCCTCCAAAGCCGTCCTGTGTCTGATCGAGGCCATCGGGCGGCGCTGGGGCCTCTACGAGACCCGGGAGCGCTCCCAGCTCTTCCAGAGCGTCCAGGAGGAGATGGCCTCCAAGGGCCACGTGCTTCCTGTCGAGAAGATCCGTCGCAAGTGGAACAACCTCATCGTCACGTACAAGAGAGTTAAAGACCGCAGCCGGGAGACGGGACATGCAAAGACGTCCTGGGAGTTCTTCGATGTGAGTCTAACAAAAGAGAAAACTGGGGATGGGGGGGCTTCAAACAACTGGATCAGGTTCATCTCTGACCAGGAGGAGTGGAATTAAACTTCTCTTACTCTTAATCCTCCACATCTCCAGCTAGCAATTATCGGGCTATCTTAGCACGACTATGTAATTCCAACAGTAAGGATTGTGTCATCAGTTAATTACTGTACTGGGTTTATGTTAAGTTAGAAAAATGTTGCTCAACACATGATTGGTGTCCCCTCCTCCTTGTTTCTGTCTCTTCTCCAGTTGATGGACGCCACGCTCTGCGACACCGTCGGCTCTCAGATCAGCAACAACAAGAGACACAGAGGTGGCAGCGCGGCCTCCACGCTTCCCTGTCCTTTGGCAAAAATCGCCGCAAAACCTCAGCCCCCCACCATCGTCCGGCCGAACGGGGACTTTGCTCTGCCTGGTGGTTTGGAGTCAGAGGGTCAGGGGGCAGCCACCAGTCAAATCATCGGCAGCACGGCCGCCATGACCTCGGTGGCTACAGCGACCATCAGCCCGGCAAGTGCTCCGGAGGTCAAGCCCCTGATCGTCCTCAACAGGGACATCGTTACGACCACGATTCATCCCGCCCCCCTCGTGCCGTCTCCATCTTTTATCCCCTCGCCTCATTTCACGGAAGCGGCCTCGACGTCCCCCCCCCTCGGCTCTCCCGGTGGCACAGACCTCACCGCATCACACCACGCCGGCCGCAAAGTTCCCTGCTTCTCGCCAGGCGTCATTCCTTTTCGTCTGAGTGCGGCGCCAGTGAGCAGCAGTCAGAACCTCCTCGGCCTCTCCTCGTCCTTCTCCCCAATGACCTCGTGCCTCACGTCCTCTGCCGCCACCTCGCTGTCTGCAGCAAGCGGAGCACAGAACCAGAAAGCACACGAGGAGCCGGGAAGCGTGGCTCTGCTCCAGGAGATCCTGAATCGGCAGGAGGAGCAGGCGCACATGGATCGAGTGGCTCGCCGCAAGGTCGACGCCAGAGAGAAGAGGCGTGAGAGGAGGGAGGTGCGCATGGCGGAGTCCCTGGGGAGGATAGCCACGGCCCTGGAGCTGCTCTCCTCCAAACAGGACACGGTCATCGCGCTCCTGCAGCGGCTGGCTGACAGGAAGTGACAGTGTAAGGTCAAAGGTCAGAAAAACTTTTGTATCGAACGGCCTCGAACTCGGACATGATGGACAGACAAGAATAGAAGAAGACAAATATATGAACTGAACACTTTTGTAAATTAAGTGAAATGTTACGTCGTTGTGACGCGTTTAGATTTTTAGTGCATTAACGTCAGTGCACTTCATCCAATAAAAACATTCTCCTCAAATACAGTTATTAAGATTTAGGATTTATTACCATGTTTACCACATATTTCTATAGAGAACATCTAAAATTTTTCATGACAAAATTAAGAAATTTAAATACTTTACAATTTAATACTACTTGAAATCTCCATATTCCTGCTTTAAGCCCTGCTATCCTACTTTAAATCACATTACTTAAAGTTACTTCATTCCTACTTTAACTCTGTGATTTTACATCAACAGTTTAAAACTTTAAATCGCAGTTTGACCACTTTAGATTACCCTATTCATATTTAAGCACTGCCTTCCTACTTTAAATAAACATAATTCTTTAAATCACTGTACTTTTACTTACTCGATATTTTACTACTTTAATCATTGTGATCCTGTTCTGAACAAGTTTCAAAGGTAAAGGTTTTACTGGAATGTCAGTAACTATCTAGTTCATGGACCCTTGAGCTTGTGAAACTTTAACCAGTCAACTGACATTTCTGACTCATAGTTTCAGTTTCATTCTGCTCATGTGATATAACTTCAGTGTGGAGCAGCAGGAGGAGCAGAGCTGGTGAGGGCACGGAAAACGCCCCAGTTCACATCTGGGTCGTTATTCCACGTGTCTCCTTCTGTCTCCAGGCTGAAACTAGGAGCTGTGCGCCACCAACGAATTTCTCAAAATGCAAGAGAGCTTCAAGCTGTGTTTATTACCAGCTGTGTTTGCATTCAGGTGAAACATCGAAAAACAGAATCCTTATTTTATACATGTGTATTTACAGTTCAGTCTGAGAGGTGGAAAACGACCGGAGCAGCTAGTTCATCATATCGTCTTCATCCTCTTCCTCCTCATCCTCATCATCATCAAAGTACTTTTCCTCAGCATCTCTGTTTACAATGTCCAAGTTGTCGTAGTCCGGGTTTTCATCCACTTCACTGTAAAGGACAAAAACAAAAACAGAACAATTACAATTCTGGATCCGCAAAAGCTACTGGTTCGATTACCATGAGAACCAGCAGCTACTCTTTTCTTTCCAAGTATAAAGGCCCAGTCTGTGGAGGTGTGTCTGACCTGTAGTTGAAATCCTTGTCTTTGCCATCTAAGAAGCGCTGGTGCATCTGACTGATGAACTCCTCCCTGAGCAGAGCCTTCTCCTCCGCTGTGGGCGCCTTCTCCTTCTCCTGGACTCTGTTATCTTCAGTTTGAACACAGACACAAACACATGCTGACAACATCCACAGAGATAAAGTATCAACTTCAGCACCAACCATTACACCCTCTCACCATCATCTTCGTCATCTTCATCCTCCTCCAGTGCGCCCTCCTCTCTCTCCTGCTCCTCCTGCAGTCGATTCTGGATGAGACGCTCCTGGTAGGAGTTGAGGAGGAGATGGGCGAGCCCTCCGGGGCCTCCTGCTGGGGCCCCTGGTTCCCCCGGGGCACCGTCCAGCATGGCTTCCTGGGAGCGCTCCAGCACCTGAAGCATAATGTGTTAGAAGATAACCCAACGAATGAGAGAGAAACCAAACATATAACAGAATGAAACTCACCTCCTCATCAGTCAGGTACTGGCCAATATACTGTTCATAAAGCAGCGGCTCCCTGATCCGCATCTGCTCTTCACTGAAGTACTGACCCTCTGGGAGAGAAGGTAGAGACAGAAACAGTTTCAGTTCATTTAAATCATCAGTTACACAGTGTGTGGCATTACCAGAGGGTTGGTGGAATAGAGTCTGTGCGAAACCACTGTAGGTGATCGGAGCCCCTACCCGTCTGCAGGACCCTGAGGGCTGCGTAGCGCTGGTTCCGGACCCGGGTTCTGTTCGTCCACTCTTCATCTCGTTTCTGGATCACGCCGCTGTAGTGCAGAGCTCGTGGGTCCGAGCAGACGTGGGCAAACGCTGACATATCCTGAGGCTTCAGACACGCCTGGAAAACAGAGAGGAAATAGTGTTAAACACAGTAAACACTATTGAAAAGTCACCATTTACTTTAATTGTATTGGATTTGGGTGCAACGCTGTGTTACCCCTGAAATTAAAAAAGTTGAATCCAACACTTCACCCGTCTAGTGGTGAGTAAGTGCGTGAATTTTTACTTATGGGTTTAGGTCTGCATGTGAAGTGTCCTTGACCCAGATACTGAACCCCAGATGGTGGGTCACAGAGAAAGTGGTGTGTATAAATGAAAGAACGCAACTTGTGTATGAATGTGATCTATATACAAGTTGAGAAGCACTTTGTGTGTGTGGTAAGCTGCTGTATAAATAAACTTTTTGCAGTGTGCACATACATGATACCTCTCCAGGAACACCAGGGGTCTTTGTGTGTACTGAAGCTGCAGCTCCCGTCTCCGCTGCTCCAGGGTCAGCTCAGCCTCCCCGACCTGCTGGCTCTTCACCAGGGTCCCGCTGGAGGCCACCGCGTCCAACATGGAGTTCACACAGGTGGACTCGGCCCGACTCGAGAACTGAGGGGGTGCAGACATGTTAGAGAATAACAACACACACACTGACACCCAGTGACTCACGCACACACACACAGACACACACACAGACTCACACACACATACAAACACACCTACAAACACAGACACACACTTACACGCATATACAGACTCACAAACACACACAGGGTTTGTGTCTGCGGGTTAGAAGCTGCTGATCTCACCGGGATGTCCTGCGGCGGCAGCTCGGTGTCAGTGCGGCGGATTGGGTCATATCTCCAGGACGGTGTCCCCGGCTCCTCCGGTGATCCGCTCCGTTCTTCTTCGCTGTCACGTGGACTCTGTTGTTGTTGTTGTTGTTGTTGTTGTTGTTGTGTTCTCACCGGAGGTTCGATTTCCCCCCACATGCTTATTTAGCTAACGTGTTTCCCGGTAAATAAGTTATTTCAGGCTTGGCTAACGTTCATATCCGGTGTCACGTTTCCTTTACGTTAAATTTGTTGTTAATATTGACACTGAAAGACTTTGCAAATTTAACATGAACTTTCTCGCGTGAAAATTATGTAATAAATCACATTATATTTGAGTTTGTTTAGCTTAATGTTTCGCCGCCGCCATCTTGGTCCGTCACGAATTGGAGTCCCCCTGCTTCTCCGCGCCCGGAACAACAGTTCCGCCCACTCCCCTGTGGGCGTGAGTTTGTCGCCTTCTAGTGGTAGAATGTTTAGATGATCAGTATGAGTCCCTGTCATATAGGGCCCTGTTCGTTTCCTCTTTTTAAACACGGAAGAGTAAAAGTCGTGGGGGCGCCTCCTGGTGGAGAGGAGTGTGCCACACAGCAGCTCTGTCTCCAGACAAACAGCTGATCTGTGACTCTCCTGTGAAAACGAGGTGGGTCCAGCTCAGATCCTCACGTCACTTATTCTTCTACACGTGTGTCACAGAAGATAGTTCAGGAGTGAAAACATGAGCCCAGATCCTCGATGGTTTATGTGATTGAAACAGAATCATATTAAAACTGATCAGTTTTTTTTTGTTTTGTTTTTCTTGTTTGTTTACCTCTGAATTCTTTATGTTGTTGACTATCAATCAAACATTTTTCTTCTGTTACTACTTTATATATGTAATTCCATGTGTTTACATACAGAAATGTTTGTTAATTCAACATGAAAAGTTTCTATGTGGTAGAAGTTTATTAAATATTAAATAAAAGTTTTCACAGTTTACGTGTTGAGAAAGCACCACTGACTCACTGAGGGTCGTGTTTTTACATTGAAGTAACATGTAGTAAATATATAATAAATATATAATAATAAACTCGATGAGCAGTGAACAACATTTGTTGGAGAAGGGGACTGATGTAGTTTACATATTTCACTTTGACTTCTCTGTAAATCCATTTTTAGGAAACAAGGAAGTAAATAAACAGGAAGTTGCCTTTAGAGGGAAACCACAGACGACTCACCTTTCGCTTTATTTACATTTTTATTTTGAATCACTCTTCACTTTTTATTTTGAAATACCCACTGAGATAGGGCTGAGATGCTTTATGTACTTTATTTTGAAATGCTTCATTGACGTTTTATTTTGAAATGCCTCACTGACTTTGTATTTCCAGTAGCTCATTATTTAAAAACTCCTCCTGTTTGCTCAGAGGTTTGTTCTCGTTCAGAAACTGGAACCGGAGGATGAACTTGTGAACCTGTGAGTTTTTCTCATCTCTGCTTCTGATGTCTTGTCCTGTTGGTTCCTTCTTAGAGCATCATGTGGATCCAGTGAGATGGAAACCAGTTGTTTAACAGCAGATAAAGAGCAGGTATGTGACTGAAATCATGATGGACTTCCACTTTTTGTACATGTTAGTATGTGTGTGTGTGTGTGTCTGTGTGAGAGGTTGTTGCCTTCCTGCTGGTGAGTCTTTGCTCCTGACGAATCTTCAGAAAGTTTTTTCCTTCAGTTTGAACAGGCAGCCCCTCAATACGTTGTTTACATTCCAACACAAACACTCTGGTATATTCTGCAGCTGCATTAAACCGACGTCTCCCCTCCAGTCCTGCAGCATAATGTCATATAGGCGTAGTTTAAAGTACATGTCCCTGTGTGAGGAGTCTGTGTTTGTGTTGGTGATGTTCATCTGTGCTGGAATCAGACTCATGGCTGAGATGTGGCCATGTTTATATCACCACCACCAGTGAGGACCTGAAGTGAGTCACAGACCTGATCTGCTCGACCCAAAATAACTGCAGCAGCTTCTTAATGATCCTGTCGCTTAAAGCGTGAGACTGTTTCTAATTTGGATCATTAGCTGCTCCGTGTTGTGGGCAAACAAAGTCTTCCCCCCCCGAGGGAAGTCTGGGCTGAGGCTGAGACAGGCTATCCTGTTTCAGATCCAAACTTATCCTCAGGTGAGAGAAATGGTGGAAGACTCGACACAGACCTGTTTATTCAGCAAAAATTTGAATGTTAGGATTCATTTGGGAGATGGAGCAGTTAGAGAGAGAGAGAAAGAGAGAGAGAAAGAGAACGGTAGAAGTAAAAGGAGAAAATACATTAAATAGGATGAGCTAACATCATGTATATTAAGTATTTAGGGTAAATTGTGTTTTCTTTCATGTTTCCAGGTCTGTCTCTGACACTCGGGTAACCATGGAGACCAAGTTTGGAGAGAGACCAGATGCCTCCACGCCTCAGAGTGAAGCTGTAGCCAATGAGCTGCAAGAGTTGTCCCTGCGGCCCGCCCCCAGCCCGCTGCCACTCACCCAGAGGACGAGCGGTGAGTTTGTTTTTCCAACAAGAAGCAAAAGTCAAAATGCTGTTGAGTCCTCGTCCAGTGTTTAAGATCTACGGAGGCCGCCATGTTTTTTTTTACAGTAGCCCAGACTGTACAAGGTTTTAGTTCTCTCTCATGTTTGGAAGGGGAGGGTGAGGTGAGGGGTACACAGCTGCAACATTCAACTCCACCACTAGATGTCGCTAAATTCTACACACGGAACCTTTAAGAAGATGAAACATGTTTTTCTGTCGTGGACGAAGATACTACGATGACAGTCGCCTCTGACTCAGTGTCTCTGTATTTCAGGAAAACTGTGAGGGCAGTGAGGGAGTGGAGGTTTTCCAGTATGTGTAGCGCTGCTGGTGGAGAGTTTACATTTCACAGATACTAGGTCCCCCCTCTCATTACCTCATTGTAAACATTGAGCTCCGTCTTCTCCAGGCACCGACTCCACTCAGAGACATGTTTCACTCACTATGTTTCAGTGAGTATGTGCGATAACAATATTTACTTAAACAAACACTAGTACAAATTTGACTTTTACTGCTGCTTCCCTTTTCCTCCCTCTTACTTTGAAGGACAATATACATTTTTCCCTGGGCTACATTCACTTGACACTTAATCTTCATGTAAAGTCATGTAATCGGAGGTTAACTGGAGCTATGTCTAAATTTGTTAGTCCTGGTTTTTATTTTTACTTGTGTGGACAAGAATTCACACACATGGATGGATGTGTCATTTTAAAAAGAGCTTGTGAAAAAGTTCTACTAATTCAGCCTTAGTGATTCATTATAAAAAGTGCATGTCCCAACCTGCTGACCATTACAAGTACTGCAATCTGCATTTCTCTGTAAGGTGGAAACAAATGTGAATCCATGATTTCTGGTCGAACAGTTCAAGACGGAATAGAATCTGATTTGTTTTATCCAATATCAAATCCCATCCATCAGCCTTGAATAACACTTCTATACCCAGCACTGTGTGTGTGTGTCCATGTGTGTGTTCATGTGTGTTTGCAACCCTAGACCCAGTGTGCTCACATCAGGAGGAACTGGATATAGCGACGCAGCCAGCTGCTCCTGCTATTTAAACCAGGAAGAGTGAGGAGTTAAGAGGAAAGAGAGATTTAATATCCAGGGAGAGGTGGGTTCGGGGTAAGGGAGGTGAAGAACAACTGTTAGTCGGAGAAATGGAGGAAACTTCAAAGCTTTTAAAGTTTGTTAATATACAGAGACCTTATTTTGAAGGATCAATAGCATAACTTCCTTTTAGAGTGAATTATTCCTTAGTGTCATGTTGAGACAGAGTTAATTGATATATTTCAATCAACATGCTCTTTACAATATGAATGCTAGGGCCCAAGTCCATATTAAAATGAACTTTTCTTCATATTTAACGCAGTAATATGTAGAACAGAAATAACAGTAAGTGTTCAACAGCTCCACCAGGGGGCTTGGGAATAAGAGTGATATTTTGACGAGATAATTTGACACCTGTTTACGGCTTTCTCTTGTTTTAGGAAGAGCACAAGTGATGAAACTAGACACGAGGCAGTTATGTTACAGTGGGAAATATACAAATCATATTTTATCAGTGACAGATTGTCCACCACGATGCACCTTTTCATGACCCACACGTTTTTGTCAATCTGCATGAAGAAGTCAAAACGGCTTCTCTACAACACCCACACATGATATCAGACCCGTGTCCTTAATGTTAGAGATCCTCTGTATCCAGCAGCCGGCAGCTGCTGGATACTGAAGGAAAGGAAACTAATCCTCCGCTGCCTCGGAGCCAAACTGTAATTTCCTCTCGGTATTGAGCAGAGGGTTGTTGAGTCAGGTTTATTATTTTTTTTTAATGAACACACGCTGACACATAGTTTAAAGCAGCTGCTATTGGCCGCGACCTTTCTCGACCTTTACTCTCGTCACGTGACATAACAGAGAATCCTTTTAATAGATCCGTGAGCTATGGCCACAACACAGGAGGGTGAATACTGACGGAGGCCAAACATGATGTAGAATAACGAGGTTAAACACGAGGGTTAAAGCCAAGTCACGGCAAAAGTCTCTTGACATCAGCAGCTCAAACTGAAAGTTTCATAATCCACGATGGCTGCATCACAGATACACACTTTCTGAGAAGAAACAATCGCACACACACACACACACACACACACACACACATGCAGCAGAACAGGATCCTCCCTGCCAGCGCTCTGGTTATCTGCAGTACCGGTGGATCAGACTCCATTCGTCTTCCTCTCTCTCATCAGACCGAGGCGTGATCGGCCCGGGGACACACCACATCCTGCATATTAACACACTCGGGGTCGAGAACACGGCCAAGTCGCACATTCAACACTAACACACAGCCACTGAGATCCTCTGTTGTTAGAGCAGCGGCGTCATCAACTCATCTCGATCGTGACAAGAGCCGTCGGTTCACTGGGACTCGAACTGACAGCCGGGATGAGGGCGCGGGGGGGGTGTTCACCTTGAAAGGGCCCCCGCTCACCTTTTAACGTCACGACACATTATCTGATGTCGGCCAGGACGCAGCCGCAATAATGGAGATGAATGAAAGAGTGTGTGTGGACGTGTGTGTGGACGGGTGTGTGTGATCTGACACTGACGTGCAGGCGGCAGCAGGAGGAGGAGAGAGAGATGAAGGCTGGTGAAAGTCAGAGAGGTGGCGACAACAACTCACTGACATCGAAGAGGTCGATTGTGACAAAGACAAACACACAAAATACATTCAAGCTGTAAATAAATACATGTTAATCTTAAGAATCAATGGAAGAATCAGAATTAAACTTCATTACAGCTACGCTCCAGCACATTCACTGCATATAAAGATTTCACGATCCGTCAAATTATTATTGTTTCTGTGAATTTAGGTTCTTATCACGTTGATAAGTTCATCAATTGGTTATTTGATGCTATAAAGAAAAAGGTTAGGCCTGAGGGCAGGATGGTAGAGAGCTGCTCACACAGGTGCATATCAACCACACCACGCTGAGCTCAGATCAGTGGTGTAAAGTGAGAGGAATTTGGCTCAGAACGTGTGTGTGTGTGTGTTACTTGTGTGTGTGTGTGTTTGTGTGTGTGTGTGTGTCTTCCATGTGTGCACCTGTTTGTGTCTGTCAACAGCAGAACGACTGAGTGCAGCAGCAGGTGTGACAGAGTTGCCTGATCACGGCTTCACCGACACCGGACGCACACATGAACACACAGACTCACACGCGTGTCGGTCAGTCTTGTAAAAGCTGAGCAGCAGCTCTGACAGCTCTGTGGTCACACAGCGTTTTCCATTTGACCATGTGACACTTGCTTGTTTTACTACTTTCTTTTAAGGGTCTTAGATTTTTTCCAAACTTTTGCAGAACCCTTGAAGAATTTTCCTTTTATTTATTCCAATATAACCGATTCCAGCGACTCTTCCTGCTTTTAAAGAGGAATTCCTCGCTCTTGTTCTGTGGATGTACCGACCGGTGTCAGCTGAGGTCGACCACCGGCGTCTCGTTCTCGTCGCTCTTTCATCAGAACACTCACTGGACCGCGCTCGCCATGTTGGAGCAGCTTCCCTGCGTCGGCATCAAGCCGGCCCCGTTCAGGCCTCAGCCAATCAGCAGCAGCGTGGATGAGAGGGCCATTCGGTTTGAGTTAGAGCGACAGGCCTGTCAGAGCCTCAGACAAGGTGGGAACCTGCACACATGAACGTGTATAAAGTCACTGTGTGGACACATTGGTAGTTTACAGCTAATGTGCAGTAATTTAGTGAAATGTACGTGCAAGTGATATTTAAATGATTTTGTCCATCGTCTATATTTCACACTCCAGTGACTGTGTTTTAGTGTAAAGGTTTATTTTCTGGGCGGAGGTGTGAAGTGGATCATATTCTCTGTGAATGGCTGAGTTACAGTTGGGGCTCGTCCAGCCTGGGCACACACACACACACACACACACACACACACACACAAACTCACCGACCTGTTGACTGCAGCACCGGGGACTGGCACCAAAGCAGCCGGACAGATTTAGGAGACGTGAAAACTCTGTGAACTCAAAGAAGCTTCACACGGAGTCTGAAGTGTAATGACACAGTTTGAGTCAACCCCTAAAAGCCTTTTTTTTAATAACGTTTTAAAAACTTCAAATCGATTTTAGGGATAGATCTAACAAATGTAAAGAAAACCTTATCACAGGATTGGTACAAACCTGAAGACGAGTTTTAAACTGTCAAACTGAATAAAGATTATGTACAATGGCTTATGAAAGCAGGAGAGACTCAACTAATATTCAGCAATGACTGAAGTTCTGCCAGTAAACAAATCCTGTGAAAACACAAATTGTATTTGTGACCAAACAAACACGGACGTCATCCTGCAGCGTGCACATCTGATATGCAGCGACATGTGTGCTGCAAAGGTCAAAAGTTGTAGATACAGAAGTTTCGAGTTCTGATGAGCTGCAGGAGGGGAAGTGTAACTGTCAACAACAGTGTTCAGAGGGAGAAGAAGAGGAATGCACTTTGTAAAATGAAGCTGAAGCAGCAGTCGGCAAAGAGGATTTTAAGAATCTTCCTGAGAACGACGGGCAGCAGCCGGATCTGGAGATGTGACTTTCGAAAGCCATTGAGGGTTTCACACCTGAAGGTCTGAACCAAGCTTCAGGTCTTTGGTTCATTGTTTTGGTTTCACATTGTTGTTTAGAGAGCTTCAGCATTTACAACACAAGTTTGAATGCACACAATGAACGTCCTCGTCCTTCAAACTCTGGACCCAGATCAGGTCTTTTGGCCGGGCTTAATTTGGGTCCCTTGGTCCGGTCTGTGGTCAGAGGAACTCTCACACCTCCTCACCAAACAAGGTGGTTGTGAAATGGTCCTAATTGAACTGATCTGCTGACAGTGACCCGGAGTGTGTCGCTCTGTGTCGTTGTGTGTTTGTTCAGTCGTCACAGACAAATCAAAAGTGTATCCTCGGCCCCGAGAGAGGAAATTAAACTGGATTAATTCACACAGTGACTTTTGACCGTAACGAGCTGGGACTTGTTAGATCTCTCCACGTGCCGTCCATACACAACGAGGCTCATTAATTTATGCACATTCACCCCCACCCACCCCCACCATGCAGCACACTCTTTTGAACTGTCCTGTCTTTGCATGTCAGCAATTTTACAGTCATGATCCTTTTTAAATCATCCCACTGCCCGGAGAGATTCAGATCCAAGCAGTAAACACGTGGACACAAATGCAGAACTGGGGTGGGGAGGAACATACCATTGTTTTATTAGTCTTGAGTTTACCAGCCATCCAAGATGCAGCTTGTTTTGCAGATTGTGCGATCGTTACAGTCGCTCTTCATTTGCATCGCCCTGCTGCCGAGTGGAGCCACACTTGCTGGAGCAATGAGCACACACTCCCAGAATAGATTGTGTATCAGCACATTGCATCACTAGCCTGTCATCTCCTGGCACACATCACTCACACCCCACCCGAAAACAAGTGTCTGTTTTGTTTGTGAGCCACCGCGTGTGTTTCATGATTATAAGCGTATTATCACACCCAGCAGCCGTAAGTGCAGGTTATTAAAATGATGATTCACCGTGCGCTCCCGTGTTTATTCCCTGTGTTTTGCAAATATTAGGTTATTCACGCTTTGTAATCGGTATCTGTGTTAGTGTTTGTTTTGTTTATCCGCCTGCAGGAGCCAAAGCGTGAAACTGCACCATCCTGCGTCAGCCGCATCGCCGATATCAAAGGGACGAGAATGTTTTTTATCTCCGGCTTCTGTAGGACACAGAGAGAGGCTGTCTGCAGACTCTGCACCAGAGCCTGCTCTCAACATTTCCAATGGAAAATGTGGACAAACGCTCAAAACACTGGGTCACACACATTGATTTCAGTTGAAGGAGAGAAAGCAGCTTGAAAGGATGAAGAAGTTTGAGGAGAGATTGAAGCTGAATCTGGAGAGGATACAGATTTTGATTCTGTCTGACACCTCATAGTGAATTTATTCCATTTCATGTGATCTCAAGCCTCTGAGTCACTGAATCACCTTCTGTCTTGATGTGTAGAAGAAATCAACACTGGCTGGTAGCCCTCTCTTAGCTGTGAGCAGCTGAACTATCAAACAATATGATGTCAAAGCAGCTGAAATCACATTTTATCGACCAACCCTTCTGACATCAAGTGAAAGGAGTTGATCTTAGTGACAAACACACACAGAAAAGATCGCACATCTATGCAAGTCCAGCTCTAAAGGAGAGTTTCGGCGTCTTTCAGCTCGTTGTTTGGGTTTTCGGGCCTGAGACTTAAACGTGTTTGCAGATAAACAAAGTTAACGATTGGTGACCAGTGACCAGATACATGCAAATGAATACTAGTGTTTTTGTCTTATTAATATGTAGTTTAAGATCGAATAATTACTTCTTAAATTATGCTATAGTGGGACATTATCTATGTATTTAAAAACTAACAACGTCCAGGACAAGCTGTACATTTTCTTAGTTTAATCATATCATTTATTTTGCTATTTCTTGTCCATGATGCTGATTCCTGAAGATAACCATGTGAGATTTGCTGTTGTTGGCTCAATGAGGTAGGAACGCTGAGGAACGCTGTGCTGAGGAAAGACGAGCTCCGGTTTGAATGTCATTTGGGTTCGATGACTTCAGGCCACAAGGTCCAGCAGTAAATTCTGACTTTATGGATTTGTCCTTTTCACATCAGCTCCGATTAAACATAATGAGGGAGCGACGTTTATACCTCGGTTCAAATGAGACTTAAGTTAATACTAGAGAGGCTTGTAACACCTGAACTGTTTTATTAGGGAACTGTCACTTATTGACTTCAATGCTGATTACATGACGCAGATAGAACTGGAGGTTCAGGCCTCACACTTTTTCTTCAGGAATATAAAATGTATACAGTATGTGTGGTGTCCATAGAGAACAAGCAGAACAAATCGTGGCCTTTTCAAAATGTAAATGTCAGGAACCTGCAGGAGTTTAAGGTTTTGTGCTGAATAATGAAAATGAATGAAAAGCAGGATAATTAACGTTCCTCTTCAAATGTCTTTGTGTTATCTCAAAACTTTCACTTGTATTTGCGGTGTGACTTTATCAGATCCTCGACACAGGAAGCAGTTGGTGTGTCCGTCTCTGTGTGTGTTTCACTTCCCTTCGCAGCGTGAGACTTCACTTGTGAGCGTCTTCTCTCAGAGGATCTCAGATTTGATCACCAGCAGCAACCGGTGCCGGTAGCCTCCTCCCTGCAGAGCGGCTTCACTGTAACACTTCACCATTAGTACTTACTTTTACTGCCTCGATATTTTCATTCGCAGACTTTTTTATTTGACGTTTTTCCATTTTTAGTTAAACTTGCATCTAAGTTACGAGCGTAGTGTTTCTGTGGCTTCCTGTGCCAGGGAGCTGACAGAGGGAAGATGTGCTGTGGGTTTGATTTGATGATGTAATGACGCTCTCCGACTTCTTTCTTCTTCTTCTTCTTCTTCTTCTTCTTCATTCTGTGTCTGTGCTCAGTTCTCCAGCTGAAGCTGCAACAGAGGAGGACAAGAGCAGATCTGATCAACCAGGGAATCATGCCACGTGAGTCGCAGTAAAGTGTTATGAAGAAATGTGTTATAATGTGAAATGTATGTTAACATTTAAAATCTATATTTACCCAAAGTACTCGCCAATTCAGATCTACACAACTTGAAGACAAAGTGTAATGTGTAATAGAGCACGATGACAAAAACTTCTATGCCTTTACAAGACTCTGACATAGAACATGCAGTTTATAGCTGAAGTTGTTTAAACCAATATTAATTATAAAATGAAGTCACATTTACATGTTTTAGCACATGAAATGTAAATTTAGAAAAATGAAGTTGGATTTTCCAGCCTTGCACAACAATTATTTAAAATGTCCATATTAAAAAAAAACATAAACACTACACAGCAGAAAGTGATGTATTGAAAGTAATTGGGTTTATGCAAACAACCAACTATTCCAAAGGAAATCCAGGTTACAATTACAAAGCCCTGAACCGGTCTGGAATTATAAGAATAGTTTTATGCAAGATTAAAGAACAGAAGAATATTCAACATGTAAAATGAGTAACCTACAGAACAGAGCATACTCCTGATAAAATATGCAAACCTAATTGTGTGTGTTGCAGATGAGGATTTGTGTTTCAGCTCTTTGAGATAACAACTTAACAATCCTCAATAGCAACAACATAATATTATAAGCATCTCTCATCATAACGAGATGTAATTGAATATTCTGCAAAACAACAATAAACCAAAGTTTGAATGCAGACGGAACACGTTGCCTTCCAGAGCAGAGCTGCAGTGAACACATGAACACCTGTAAAGCAAACTGAAGGAGAAACTGAGGTTTTTGGTTCTCGTCCCGTCTGTGAGAATCTGTCGTCTCTCTCTAGCTTTAGCTTCATCGTTTGCCACAAAGCAGTCGCACAAAGGATCTGTGGTTAAGACGGTGCCCAACGAGACAGTCAGAGAGTTTCAGTCTGCAGGGTGAAGTGAAGCGAGGTCATATGTCACTGTTAACATCCGTTTACTGCCTTTTATCTGATTCAAAGATTTTCCATTGAAGTGTCAGACTGGTTTAGTTGTGTTTTTGCTTTTCCACAACATCTTCATTAGAGGCAGCTCATCACAGCAGCAGCACAAAGTTCATAGTTAATCTCACACGACTCTGTGTTTGTTCATTTGTTCTCATGTCCACACACAGTCACTGTTCTGTCCTGGGCGACTTATCTGCAGGTCTAGGATCTGTTCTGGTGCAGAAAGCTTTAATAAGCTGCTGTATTTTCCGCTCTGCATCACAAATGCATACTTCCCCTTTCCTATATGTGTGTGTGTATATATAAATATAACCATTGCCATACAAGAACCAGCTCTTATCTTCGCACACAGGCAGCATGAATAATGAGCTCGGCTCAGACCTCATCTGGCCACAGAGCTACGTGAGATGCATACATCGTCAACAAAGAGGCAAACTCTCCCATTGAGTCCCTTCTGTGGGAGAGAGAGAGAGAGAGAGCACTGAGAGCAGGAAGCAAGTTACTTTCATGAAGTAAAACTACCTCAACTGCTGATCAGTGTTATTTTCATTCTTATTTATAGTAAAGAAATCCTTTTTAGGTCTAAGAGCAAATATAACAAACTACATTTCCTCTTGTTTAAGTCTTCTTTCCTCCTCTTTACTGTTGGCTTCAGTCTACTCTCTTCCATATGTGTCTCCTTTCATTGACCTATATTCTCTTACCTCCCTGTTTCTTTAATCAATAACTTTCCTCCTATTCTTCCCAATTCTCTGATGACTTCAGTAAACGTTAAGCTCCTTCACCTTCGAACTCTCTCCCTTCCTCTCGCTGTCTCTTTCATATTTTGTCCATCTTGCACTTCATTGTGCATTTGTCATCAGAGTACGTCTCATGAACCCACATCCTCTCTGTTCCTTTCATAAAACATCACACTACACCTCAGAGGAAACTCCTGCCGCTCTCACAAACTGTCACCGTCTCTCTCTCTCTCTCTCTCTCTCTCTCTCTCATCTCTCTCTCTCTCTCTCTGCCTCAACCTCTCTTCATCTGTTTGTGCTCTGTGTCTCTTTCACTCGTATTTGCTCTTTTCTTTCCTTTCTCTAATCAGCTCGGCACAATTCCTGCTTCACTGGAGCCTCTGATTCTTCAGGAGTTTTATTTTGTTCTTCATGATAATCATTCATAATGAAAACTGGCTCGTTGTCGACTGTGTGCACGCAGGTTGGGTTTTGTGAGGCTGCGGCGTGTGGTTGTGAAGTGTGATTCCCTGCCTGTAAACAATTCTCAGAAAGACACAATGCATAAAGAAAAAAATAGATTCATCACTTTAAACAGGTGGTCAAACTTTAAGCCTCAAAAGTTTTTTGCGTTTACTTAAAACAAGTCTTTTTTAAAAGCCCCAAATATATACTTTAAGCAGAGCAGAGTATTTTAAACACAAGTTAGTCAGTTGACACTTTTCAGTGGAGGACTAAACTGAAACTGACCACACCACTGAAGGAAGTGAAGCTGTTCCCAGAGTTTAAAGGCCGGCCGTGCTGGTTAACTGTCACTGGATGGCAAGAAGCCATGATGGAGCCACTCATGCACCTAATGGGGTCTTTTCTCCCTGACCTCATCCCACCAATCTCTATTTCCTCCCCTTCAATTGCCCTTTGGCATGTTGTTCCATTTTTCTTCCAGCTGCCTCCCTCCATTTATCTCCGCTCCCTGTCTTCCTTAAATCTGTTTTTTTTTAGGATTCTCCGTCCTCTTCCTCTCCATTTCAATCATTTTCACTTTCGCCCCAGCTTTCAAAAACCTTACTCCGTGCTCATCCACCCGTCCACGCTGCCCCTCCGTCCCACCGATCGTTTCCAGCTCAGGCCATTGTGCACTTCATTCTAAGACATATGAGCGTGTGACAGGTAGTTCACTGGAATGGTTCTCAGATGTAAGAAAGGAAAAGATTTGTCGATCAAAGAGCAATAATCCTCACGATCAGTAAACCAATTCAAACTGCACCGAACCTGAACTGTAGAAGCAAAGAGACATTCAGCTCTCCATTTCCCTTCAGTGGAATGAGTGTACACACCAGCCATTAACGATCTCTCTCTCTCTCTCTCTCTCTCTCTCTCTCTCTCTCTCTATCTCTCTCTCTCTCTCGCTCTCCATCTTTATTCCTCCAGCACTGAAAGGTTCAGCGGCTTCATGAACAGAGGCGGAGCTTGGAACGAGCACGGGTGAGTTTGTCATCCTCCAGTCGATCACGGCTTAAGTTATAGATAAGTTAAATAGTTGAAATGATTAGTAATCGTTAAAATAGTTAATTACAAGTGTTAAATGAGAAATGGAGAATAACAAACAATAATGCATAAATGGGGATATACACTGAAATCGTCAGCTAAAATAAATGGACAAGGTTGGCTAAAAGCAGCTTGTAGGCCTATGTTCTCCCAGCACAGATCATATTTTAATACCAAGTCTTTAATACCCACTACTTCACTAATCCACCTCCTTGCATAATAAATCCCAATTTAACCCCCAGCCACAAGTAATGAATGAGCTTTAATAATTTGCATTTTCTGATGTACCAAAACAAAACCAGGAGTGATGAACCAGATTTAATGTTCATGAGGAAACAGATTATGGAAAGATATAAATGTAGTGTGTGTATAGAACCATCTATTTCACTCTTTCTCCAGACTGAGGACTATCTCAAGAGGAAGATCCGGAGTCGACCGGAGCGAACAGAACTGATCAGGATGCACATCCTGGAGGGTAAGAGCTGCAGAGCGCCCCCTGCTTGTTTGGAGCTTTGGGTCAGTTCGACTAACAACCTCTAATGATGTTAAACATGATGTTAAATATTTCTACCACTTGTGTGTTTGACTTCCAGAGACGTCAGCGGAGCCGTCGCTGCAGGTCAAGCAGCTGCAGCTGAAGAGAGCTCGCCTCGCCGACAACCTGAACGATAAGATCTCCCATCGGCCGGGGCCCATGGAGCTGATTCACAAAAACATCCTGCCGGTTCACTCCATCATTAAACAGGCCATAGGTTAGTGCTGCCTTCATCACGGGCTTGTTAGGCTTCAGGGGCCAGAAAAACAAAACCTCAGATACGTTTTAAAGCTACTGTCGGGCATCCAGACCTCTGAGTCTTGAGTTGTTGGATTGAGTTTCTCTCAGCTCTTTGTGTTACTCATATGCATGTCTTTCTGGTGGCTGCACACAGAACCCAGTTAAAATCATCCCGTCAACGTGTGTCAGCTGTAACAACCTTTATTTCTTAGCTGCCAGCTTGTTTGTTGCTTTTTCTGCCCTCTAGTGGCCAATAAATTCTGAATTCACCCTTAAATAAAATCCGCTCTGTATAAGCTGCAGAGGAGGGTAAACAAAATAAATAATACGATTTTGAATGTGCAATATATCACAGCCCACCTACACTGTGAGGCTCCTGACAGGATGTCCCTCTTGGTCCTCCCCTCCAACTTTTATGAACACACTGATGTTTCCTCTCTGATGCCTCAGCTGTGCACCCACACACACAAACACACACAAACATGCACCCACACAGTTGCCTCGTCACACACAGTTAACACACAAACATATTAACATCCGACATACACTGCAGTGCGACTCCTCCTGCTCCAGAACAGCCGCTGCCGTGGGTTTGGAAAGGTTAAAGTAGGATAAAGTAAATCATGCATGGCCTCTCATCCTCATCTCTGCCTGACAGATGTGAAGTTGAGACGTCTCTCCCTCCTCTGCTGTCAGCTTTAAATAACCACGCTGGCTGCTACCATGACACATTATCTTTTATTAGGAGAATTAGATACTAATTGAAGAGTTGAGAGTCTGAATGAGAGGTGATTTCTCTCGGATGTAATATTATGACAGGTATAATGACATCAAATTACACTTTGATAATAGAAGAAACGTAGGGGCCAGTACTTAGGAGGCTTTCACATCCACCTTGTTTGGTCCTGAGCTTCAGACTTTGCATAAAAGATGTGAAGCATGCATCAGAAGCGACCAGAAGAGATGGTCTCAGTGCTGATCACTTTCTATTGGTTGAAAATACATTTTCAGACCAATTGCAGGAAGTTGAGAGGTCATTAAACAATAGAGGAAGAAGAAGAAGAAGAAGAGGATTCAACAACATAAGTCTGATTCACGAGGACGTTTCAATTTTGTTGATAGTAACAACAGATCATATTTTAGTTTAGCTAAGTTAGTGAATGCAAAAGTCAAATTGACACACACCGGGCATGCGTCTTCAAACCAACGTTAAGAACAGGAACACAACATACGTGTGTTCGTACAACAACAGTCGTAAATTCCTTAATTGTAATGTTAAACCAAAACTAACCTCGAATCAAATGTGAACCACGAAGACGTGAATCTCTGTCGGAACTTGCAGGTGTGGAAAAACTAATCTCACATCCGAGGGATTGAGACCAGAGACGTCGAGTCCAGCTGCTTGATCGATGTGCGGGGGGGGAAAGTTGCTGAGATTCAATAAGATACCGACTCGGTGGATTATCCGTCACTGTCAGCGTGTCTCAATAAACACAATTGCATTATCACAAGTTGCAGCAGGAGCTCTGGGGACACAGGAGTTACACAGAGTTAACACGCAGCGCACACACACATGGCAGACACACACACTGGCAGACACACACTGGCACAGCGCATCAGTGGGGAAGTCATCACAGTATTAGATCAGAGGGAATTAAATCTGCCCCCATGTTGTCTTTTCATCATCGCCTGCTGATGGTACACTAATGGCCAGTGGTGTACTTTACATAACTGTCGGCTGGGGCCCACAGCAGCTCCAACATCCAACAGAGAGAGGAAAGTCTTTACTCCAGTCCAGGGGATCCTAGCAGGTAGCTTTACTCCCTAATCCCTGTGAAGACTCATAAGTCTGCATAGTAATGAATTGATTATATCACATCCCTTGGGGTAAATTATCAGGAGAACCGTGCTTTGATTCTTTTCTATGCATATTTAGTTTTCTTGCCTACTTTTCATATAATGTAGAGATAACATAATTTAGAGACGTTAAAAAACGTATATGAGTGAGGTGGCTGGATTAATGTGGCTGCAGATGGAGAGGGAATGAGATCCCTGAGATAGAGCTGAGCTCATCCGGGCCACAGCGTGGACGACAGAGCAGATATCATCTCATCCATGCGCACGCTGGCTTGGACCGTGGGCGTGACGTGAATGCAGACACAAGAAGTTTCTTAAGTCGCTCTGCAGCTGCCGTCACACTCTGTTCAGGGATAAACACTCCGGGGGACGTTTCTGGAGCAGACACTGGAGAATAAGCTTGTGGTGTGAGGAGCTTGTTGTAGTAGTTCACACAGTCAGAGGAGCATTAACACACACATGCAGGGTAGACGTGTCACTGGTTCTAACAGAGGAGGCGCTCTGGATCATTTCTCCTCACAGTGCTTTAGTTCATGGGCACAGAGCTGACGGTTTGGACTCTGGATCGACACCTGTTGGGTCGACCAGGATTTCAGAAGAACCTGGTTTGGGTCAAAGGAGAAGATTTTACATTTTGGTGTGGGGTTTTGAGAAATGGCTTTTTTACATCCCACAGATATCCCAGGGAATAATACATTGATCTGAATCTGATATCGTGTGTGCACTTTGATTCAACTAATTGAGTTTAAGGGGACTATTTGGCCAGGGGGACACCAGGGGGGACACCAGGGGGCACCAGGGGGGACACCAGGGGGCACCAGGGGGACACCAGGGGGGACACTGGCCCCAGTTGAAATCTGATTGATCCCTGAAGTGCCCCTGTCCGGTCATTAGTCTTTAAAATGAAATAAACGAGTAATTTAATATCATTACTAACAATAAATGTGCCATTTCATTTGGAGCTGACACTGGAATGACTTAGACATATAATTGGCCCTCGATTTTGAAAAACTCTCCATCCACCAAAATACATGTTCTTCCCTGTCTCCCTCTCCCCTCCCTCAGAGACACAGTTTCCAAAGGCTGCAGGTGATAACTCATCATGTGACTTGGACAGCAGTGACAGTCTGTCCCCAGAACAGCCAGTAGGACAGGAGTCGCCTGCGGCTGTGGGACCCCCGCCCTCTCCCCCAGACACCGAGAGCTGCACCCCCTCTCCCACACAGGTACGAATCCTCTGGAGGGAAGACAGGGATGTGACTGACATGTCCTATGTGTCATAGAAGAGTGTACAAAATAGAGTGAATTCAGAGGACAAAGGGAAGTGGAGGAAGAATTCACTTTTGGAGCAGATTCAGCTGAAGGGGTGGTACAGGATTATTATCATTTCAGCCAGTCTCTGTAGACGGGTGCTGTGCCTGTCTTGTTAGGCCATGATGAAGTAGTAGTCGAAGGTGGAGCTCAGTCCACATCTGTTTTCATCTCGTCCATCAGGAACCTCCTTCAGTGCCTCGTCTACCTCTGCTCTCTGGACACCGACCCTCACTGAAGCTGACCAATGGGGTGACAGCACCATCCGCCCAGAGGATGGGTGTGGCCTCTCTCATCAGGGTAAGTGACGAATCAACCCTCACAGGATAAAAAGGGCCTCATCTCTCATTAATCTGTGCTCGGATCTAAAGATTGTGTTTGTGTTACTGACACAACAGTTGAAGTGTGATGTGACGGTTGTTGCACAGCCTGAACCGTGTGAAGCAGAGCATGAAACATTTGCATCAGCCACAGAACATGAGCAGCTGCTGCTCCCGTTAGCACCATGGGCCCATTGTCGTGGTTCTACTGTCAACTTGTGTTCAGCTGCAGTGGAGGAGACAGGAATCTTTCTTTAGAGTCAAGAGACATTCAAATATATGAGGTTTATCAGGTGGCCTCACAGATGCAATTCCCCAAGTGGTAGAAAAGTTATTAATAGAGTCTGCAGTGTGTCTATATTAAAACCAAAAATTGATGTTTACAATGATCAACATCACTTCTTCTTTTCTTGTTCCAGACTAAACCGAACTCTGACCGCTCCGCCCAGAGACACAAGAAACCAAAGGACAACCAGCCAAAGGTAGATTTCTGTTCCCGTGTTTAGAACCATAGAGTTATTTACCTTGAATAATGATTTGTGATGTTGTTCATGATGTGTTTAAATCCAGATAAAGAAGTTAAAGTACCATCAGTACGTCCCTCCTGACCAGAAGGGAGAGAAAGAGCCTCCTCCTCTACTGGACTCGTCTTACGCCAAGATCCTGCAGCAGCAGCAGCTCTTCCTTCATCTCCAGATCCTCAGTCAGCAGCAGCAGCACTACAACTACCAGGCCATCCTGCCGGCTCCACCCAAGTGAGTGTGGAGCTGGATCTCATTATGAAGAAAAAGAAAAAAGACCCACTCTGTTCTGCTCTTTAGTTTAATATCATCTCAGAATGAATTCAGAATCTGAGGTGGTGCAAAGGTTTTTTATTTTTTGCATTTGCTCTAATTGTTTAAAGGTTGAAAAGATCACTCTCCTGTTCCTGCCTCTGCCCCGACAGACCTCAGATAAATCTGTCTTTCTCCTCTAACTCCAGGACCACCTCCTCTCCGTCGCCGCCTCTCGCTGCCCCCCCCACCTGCCTCCTCTGTCCAGGGCCGTCACAGCGCTCAGAGTTCAGCGCCTTCAGATGGGACGCAAGCAGGGTCTCTACCTCCAAACCTGGATGAGATGAAGGTTAGATCATATTTCTCCTCATGGGTGCACATCACCCAAACTATGAAACATGTGTAGAATCCACAGGTCTCTGCTGTGAGGCGATAACAGGTGGATAGAACCTGATTTTGTGAAATATTCTTGTTGACATATCAAACCGGCCCGTTAGCTCAGAGCCGACAAAGAGAGAGACAGTGACAGATTACTCTGTCTTTATTTTATATCCTCTCCTCCTCCTCCTTTAATCCTTTGCAATTTCCCTCTCATGTTTCATCCTCATCTCTTCACTTCTTATCGCTCTCATCCCTCGTTCTCCACTTCTCTTTCACTCCATCTCCCCGTCAGGTCGTGGAGCTGAAGTCCCAGCTGAAGCTGCGTAGCTTGCCAGTCTCCGGCACCAAGCCAGGCCTCATCGAGAGGCTGAAGGCCTACCAGGAGCTGAACGGAGGCAGTGGCACCACCCCCTCTCCGACAGCAGGGGGTAACACAGGGCCGGGGGCGGAAGGAGCAGGAAGAGCCTCCCATCCTGCTGCATCACAGCAGCAACAGATCCAGAGCTGCCGGGCATCCTCCCTGACGAGTCAGCAAGGTGACTGCAGAGGATTCCCACTGTGCCACACTGTGGTTTTTCCTTTTATCTATTATGTACTAGTCAGTGGGGGTAGAAATTAAATGTAGCAAACAATAATGACAGAGTATGATGTGTGTGTTGTCTGTTAAATCCCCCATTCGTGATCTCTGTGTAACTGACGCGTGTAACACTTCCTCTCCCCCTGCAGCCGCTCCTCAGCAGCTTGTGTCCTCCAGTGGTTCGGTGTCACCACCACCCGTCTCCGTCACCCTCTCTGACCACCCGCCGGCCACCAGCAGTCCAGAGGAGTCCAGCGGCAGCAGTGATGCTTTGGAGGAGATGGTGGGAATAACCTTCACATGTGATCTGATGAACTAATCTTGTGTAACCACAGAAGCATCTTCTCATTCGTTACTCATCTTACACGTTTGAATATTGAAAAATCTAACCATGCCACGCCCTTGCTAGAGCCATGGATGTCAATGTCAGGGTTTATTTATTATATTCTTATTTTCTGTCTAGATGAGGTCACCTCTCGCCCAGTCGGGTCTTCATCCATGTTCAGCTCCTCACCTTCCAAAGACTATTAAACAAGAGTTCCCATTTTCCGCCCCAGCTCCGTGTCGGTTCTCTCTAAAGCCAGCGTCTCTGCAGAAACACCGCCCTCTCCCATCAGCTGCCCCCACAGCTCCAGTCCGGACTCTGGACAAAGACAAGATGCTGCAGGAGAAAGACCAGCAGATAGAGGAGCTGACCAGGATGCTGAGGCAGACGCAGAGGCTGGTGGAGCTGCTGAGGATGCAGCTGCAGCAGGGAAACCGAGGAGCGCAGGTTTCTGAGCCCGTGGTTCTTCTAAGAGTAAAACAAGAACCTCCTGATAAGCCTGGTTTCCCCCTCATGTCTGTCCACCCCCCTCCCACATCATCTGTTTCATGTGACACTAAAGTCACAGTGAAACAGGAAGCCCCTGAGACGGAGGAAGCGCAATCCCTAGACTCCCGTGGATCTAACTTGCAAACTCAGGAAGCACAGGAGCAAACTCAGCTGCACGAGGAGCCACAGAACCAACAGGAGCCTCGTGATCGTCTGCAGCAGAGCGCTCTGCAGCGGCACGTCGTGCACAGACTCCTGCTGCAGAGGCAAAACATCCACAACTTTCACCAGGCGCTGGAGAATCAACAGAAAGTTTCTCTGCAGAAAAAGAAGAAATCTCACAAACAGCAGCTGAAGCAACAGACAAAACTAAATCCACAGACTCTAGTGAAACAGCAACAACTGAAGCCGCTGTTGCAGCAGCAGCAGCAGCAGCAGCAGCAGCAAACAAAACAGCCACAGCAAATCCAGATACACTCCAAGATACATGTGAAGCAACAACAGGTGCTAATACCAAAGAAACAACCGGTGCAGCAGCAGGCCCCACAGGTGAGGACGGGGGTCAGGGTCGAAGCTGTAAATAAGTATTTGTAAGTGCTTCTTCCTCTTAATGTCTTTTTGTTTTTGTGCAGGTGTCTCCAGGATCATCCCTCTCTCTCCCGGCCTGGTCCGACTCCACCGCGGCCCTGGTCACAGACGGGGAAGGAAACCACTTCCTGATCGCACTGAGCAATCGCATCACTGACGCACCCGAGGGAAAAGCGACCAATCACAACACTCTCCAGGTACATCGCATCAATTGTGTGGTGTTTGTTGGTTCTTCCCGTGCGTGCGTGGGTTTTCTCTGGGTTCTCCGGCCTCCTCCCGCAGTCCAAGGTCATGCAGATTGGGGATTAGAGAGATTCTAAATTGACCGTGGGTGTAAATGTGTGTGAAGGGTTGTTTGTCTCTGCAGGCTGGCGACCTCTCCAGGGGGTAACCCCGCCTCCCACCCAATGTCAGCTGGGATTGGCTCTTATATAGTGCAGGGATATGATTGTATGATGATATGGATATACTGCATGGATCCCTGTGAGACTCCTCGTCCTCAACCAAAGCCCGGAGCCTCCTCCCTCATCTGAAGAGCTGCATCAGGCTGCTCTGTTAATGTGTCACTAAAACAGAGACAGAAACATGAGTGAAAGAACTGCTCCAGTGAGTCTGTGGAAACTAATGACTTGTGCTGTTTCACACAATGACAGCCGTCCTCCATAAGAGTGTCTGACTCCAGCCAGATGCTGATTATTATTGCTTTGCTAATTACTCTAATGATATCCTCCATTACTATGATTCATGTTGTTAATGGGGAAGGGGGACAAAGACTCTGTCTCGGCTAATTGAGACGTGGAGTCTTTTCTCGTGGAGCGCAGGTGTGCTGGCTCTCTGTGTCTGCGGGGGGGTGAAGCCTGACCTCAAAAACTGAAATGAACAGATTTGTTGACTGGGCACATCGCTCCTGGTTGTTGGTGAAGGTTTAGCACCGGTAGAAGAAGTTCTCTGCAGGAGAGAGCTGCACGTGTGTGGGGGGGTGAATCCCAATCCAGGGTACGTGTGTCAGGGGGTCGCCTCAGGGTTCATGGAGAGAAGAGAAGAAAACTTACATAAACATATTGAGTCAGCTGTAACACCTGAACCCCACATTCTGACAGTGTGTAAACATGTGTTTTTGTAATGGATAAATTGTGAAATACAGTATCTGATAAATGTTATAAATAAAAACAATGGGTGAGGGGTCACTATGGGTAGATAAAGAACTGGATAAATCTAAATGTTGAAACATAAACAGAAAGTCAAAATAATGGATGAACAGTTTAAATAAAAACCAAAAGTAAGGAGTATAAATGAGATAATAGCATAATACATGAATTAGCTTAAATATTGGATAATGTGATAGATGCTGAAATTACTAAAGGTAATGGTTGAGTGGTTGAAACGTAATTATATATGGTAAATATATAGAATGAAAGGTGCAACACAAACCAAATTCAGTTAAAAGCAATAGATACATTGATATAGTGACAATAATCATCACTGTGAACCATTGGAAAACAAATATGAACAAACGTCTTGTTATCTCTTAACTTGTAAAAGCAGGTAGAGAACAGAGGACCTCATGTGTCAGGGGACCGACCACAGCAGGGGGCCGCTCAGTGTGTGTCTGCCCCCCCCAGTCTGCAACCTCACCTCCAGAACCAGGAGGCCGCTCCCTCGGGGGAAAGCATCCCGTCACCTTCCTCCTCTCACACTGTAAGTGATCTACCACATGGATCATCCTTCAAGGGGATTTCTCACTTCTCCCACAAATCCAACTTTTCCCATTATCTTGTCCTTGGAAAGTGAAAACTTCTGTTTCCCTCATTTCCTGTTTCTGTTTCCAGCTCGGCTCCAGTCTGGATGTTTTATTTAGTCGTCTGTCTCCAGCTCCTGTTCAGACGGCCGCCTCCTCGCCTGATAACAAAGTATGAGGCTCTGCATGCTCCAAATGTGTCATTGCACAAATCAGCGGTTTTATATAAACCTTTACACACCAGGCTGCAAATGTTCATAATCATGATTTTAATGCCCTTTGCCAGTTTGTATTTTTATATTCATGGCTCAGCGCCGCTGACACCCAGTGGCCAACAGGTGTCAGGTTTTCCTGTTGTTAGTGTCCGTCTCATTCTTCAGTCTCCAGAGTGCCTGAAGGATTTATTTAAATGTGTTTAACGCACTCGAGGATAAACTGATTAGGGCCAAAGGTCAAAGTAACCTATGACCTCATCCCCAACATTTTTGGACTTGGACTTGAAGACGATTTGATTCGATTTCAGAGGTCAAAGGTCATGGAACTGAAACTGCTCTAGTCAGAGGAGGCATCCAACCACAGAGAGCTAGTTCTAGTTTTTGTTTTAGTATCCTTTGTATCGCGCCATTTATCACAACGTGCCTCAAGTGCTTGTGTCATGCAGTAACACTGTGTGTTTGTGTGTGTTTGTGTGTCTCCCCCCCCCGCCTCAGTCTACAGAGCATGAAGATGATTTTATCGACATCATCTTGCAGTCAGGAGGTGAGACATCGTCCGCTCTGTTCCGTCTCATCCTGATCCATCAGCCTCAGGTCGACACTTTGAAACATTAACATTCTCTGTGTTTCTCTTCATAGAGAAGTCCACCTCCTTCAACACGGCTTCAGACTCGTCCCTGGACCGTCTCAGCCCAAACTCCCCAGCCTCCTCCTCCCCCTCTGCCTCCCCATTCCAGCTGATGCTATTCCCCCCCGTCGCCCCCAGCTGTGACACCCCCCCGCCATCCGTCTCCGCGGGCTCCGAGCTTCAGACTCTGGTCGACAACGCAGGAGAGGAACCGCACTTCGGTGACACCGGGGGGGGCGGACGCCTGGAGGACTTCCTGGAGAGCACCACGGGCAGGCCTCTCCTGGGGGTGGAGCCTGGAGGCCTGCTGACGCTGATCGACGACCTCCACAGCCAAATGCTGTGCACCCCCAGCATCCTGGACCACCCCCCGTCTCCCATGGACACCTTCGACATGGCCCCAGAGGAGGGGCGCGGCCTGGACAGCATGGATTGGTTGGACCTCACGATGGGGGTGGAGACGGGGGAGGAAAGCACCTCGTTGGCCCCGCTCGGCCCCGACACCCCCCCTAGCATCTTCTCCACAGACTTCCTGGACAGTTGTGACCTGCAGATACACTGGGACTCCTGCCTGTAGGATGGATGAGCATCAGTTAGCACACAGACACACAAACATGGAGCTGATTGCAGAGGCTTCAGTTTTTGATGAGAGCACTTTTCTCTGCATCTTCACACACGTTTGCTTTATTGAACCCTCAAGCACTTTGACCTGTATTTTACTTACACGCTGCAGTATTGACTGCATACAAGTATCAGGCAGGTCCTACATATGTACTCACTTACATAGTATGTCTACTTAGATATGGATCTGGACCCGATCTGTGCTGAGGCTTTTTAAACTGGGTCAGGTACCTACAGACGATTCTACCTGAGGACACAGACGCCGTGTTGATGTGGAAAGGTCAATCGGTTTATTTGCCCTTTGTCTAATTAGAATGCAAACTCTTCCTTCACTGCCTTCGTTGTAAAGATAATCCATATTTGACCACTGCAGGAGAAAGATATAGGTAATCGATGAGGTGGGGTCAAAGACGGATTTGGCAGCAACACAACTGTGTAAATAGGTTGTTTGTAGACGAGCTGCCCTCCAGAATTTAAAAATATTTAAAAACATATGAACAGTGGGAGAAATTAAGCAAATTAATTGATTTGACGTCTTTCTGGAGGACATAAGACATGGAGTTTTTAAAGATGTGATCTAATAAGAGTCAGTTCTTGTTTCATTCACAACACAACTTCCTCCAAACAACTCTTATGCAGAATGTTTTATGCAACTGTCACCAGTGAATCAGGTTCGGAAGTGAGAGATGGTGACTCTCTATTTGCAGAATCACAGAGAGAACATCACATTGATATTTAAAATATTGGGGTGTTTTCAGAGTATTTGTCAGAGCATGTCTTAATTTCTCAATTGACGTTATTCTCCTGTATTCTATGAACCTTATAAACACGTGCACACATTTTGTATTTATATATTTTGTGTATGAATGTCTTTGCTATGACGACCTCTGAATGTAAACATGTGGGACTAAGGTTTGTGCACCTGATGTAGAATCTGCTTCTATATTCACAACACTGCGTGTTTCTGCTTCAGAGACTCACTGTCGTTTCTCTGCTGTTCTGTTTGCACTTAATAATCAAACAGTATCATATAAAAGGGAAAGGACTTTATACAGTTGGATAAAATGTCTTCATATTCAGGTATTTGTCATATTTTTTGTTTTAATGGTGATAACTGGCTGTCCTGTACTGTATCAGTACTGTAGCCACTGAGGGTTTTATTACCCTCTGAGATTTTACACTGATGTTTCGGCACTAAGGATTTATTATAAGACATAGTTTGTATAGTTTTATAAAATCTATACACAGAGTGTAACACAGAGTGTAACACTCTGTGTATAGGTTGGTGTGAACTGTGACTACTTGTATATATATTTTTAGACGCAGCTAACATGCTTTTAGCCTCTTGAACATGTAATCTCAAATGTGCCTTTAGAGAATTTATTCAGTTGTCACTTGGACTCAAAGAGGAAATGATTAGATTTCATTAGGCCGAGGTCAAAGGTCATATACAGTAAGTCTAAATATGGTAATTTTAACTACTGGTTGTTGGATGGGAGGCATACAACCTCAGGGCAGTAATTATATCATCATAAGATCACACACTGGTTGTTACTGGTTTTTCTGAACATGTGATAAATGGCTCTTTAACAGATCTACTTATAAAATGATGATGAGACTCTGACGTCTTGGAACTGGCGATTACGCAAGAACATTTTTTGATTTATAAAATAAAACGGATTAATGTCTCAAAAGGCCTTTGTTGTGTTTGATGCTGACGACATTGAACTACAGAGCTGAACATCACTATATGCTTATGTGTTTTGTTTAACGTCACATCCTCAACCTCGCTGCTTATCTTTGAAGATCTATAAAAAGCACAAACGCACACAAAGACACACAACCCGACATAGGAGCAAGTACTGCAACACTGTCACATTGATTTACAAACGTCTCCTTCAACCTTCAACATTGACCTTAACCCTAATCTCAGCCTAACCTTCAGCCAAGTCCTCACAGTAAAGTGTAATAACTTACCCTATGGGGACTTTTTAATCTGGTGACTGTGTCAACTTATTCATGGCCTCACAACATGAGTAATGCAACCACACGTGCACACACTCATTCACACACACACACACACACACACACACACCCACACACATTTGGGTGGGTAAAATGTGCTTTGAGCAGGAGGATGACAGGAATGACGACAGGGTTACAGCTCTGGGGAGAGGGAGCAATACACAAACAGACACACACACACGACTCAACACAAACATCTTTCTACATATTACAAGCAAAACACTGTTCTTTGTCAAACCAGGACATGTTTGGTTGATCTGAAGCTGTTAATGGGGGGGAGCGGAGGATGCCAGACAGACATGTACTCCACTGAACCTGAAAACAAATGTGTGTATGTGTGTGTGTGTGTTTGTGTGTGTGTTTGGGCCTGTGTGTGTGTGTCAGTCAGACCCGGCTTCCAGAGGGGTCGTTTGAGGACTCAGCTCCCTCGGTTGTATTTCTGCCCCTTCTGTGTAGGACATGGCCACGAGCCGCCGCCTGCTGGTTGGACAGGGATTCGTTCATGAACTCAAACGACCAGTGGGACTTTCCTGCTTCTTCTTCATCTGATTCTCATGATGATGTTATTTAGCTTTGAGGGCATCACACGGTTAAATCAACAACTTTAATTTAATGACAACAAAATTGCTCCCTCGCCATCTTTAACAGCCCCTGTTAGTCACTGCATGCTGGTGCCAGGCCTGGTGTGTGTGTGTTTGTGTGTGTGTGTGTGTGTGTGTGTGTGTGTTGTGCATGATGATGACAGTCATGAGCACAGATATAATATCTTCTGATATCCATGTTAAAGCACTAATCCTCCTCAGTCCAGTTAATAATGTCACATTTGCCACATTAGTGCTTAGAAACGTTCACGGCTTAAATCAGCTCTCTTGCTATTTGGATGAAATCTCAAGTGTAAGATAAAGGCTACAAAGAGTCGCATGCAAACACCCACTTGTTCATTGATCTACACAAACACACATACACACACACGCACACACAAAATACATGGCATTTGCATTTCAACAGCCTGAAGTCATTCTGCAGAAACTTTGATGCATCTGAGCTGAGCAGTGGGGGGTCCTGTGTTTGGTGTGGAGGCAAATAGCAACACATAGAAACACAAGTTTGCACAATAAAAAAAATACCAGAAGTAAACAGGGATTTATAAAAGTGCACACACAACTACACACCCACATGCGAGAGCTTAACTCCCAGAAAACAGTTAAATCTTAGGGTTGTGGTGAATATAGTTAAGAACTCTGCTGTTTTCACTTGTTTGTCTGAAGCTAAAACGTTACACAAAGGTTATTACTATGAAAATCTATCGTTCCACAAGCTTTAGCCAGATCGCACATTTAGTATAATATTGTAAAAACGTAACTTTACTTCTTCATTCTTCTCTGTTATCTCCGCATCGGTGTGGACCTCCTCAGGAGCCGGCTCTGAGGAAGAGAACCTCACCGGCGTCTTGTTGCTGCGGCGACCAATTATATAACAAATTCACCTAATTGGTCCAATACATTTGCACTAATGTGAAAGTAATGAGCCGTCAGTCAGACTCCGGTGCCGACCAAAACAACCGAGTCCACCTTAAAACACTCAAACAACCACGTTCTCCATCTGTGGTGAAGACTGGACCGGGAGAAGCTGGGATGTGAAAGCGCCCGAGGAGCCGGGGGAGTGTGTGTGGGGGGGGGGAGGTGGGGGGGGTGACATCGGCTGTGTTGCTGCTCCTGATTAGATGTGACAGTCTTTTGAGAGCTCGGGTTATTTCAGAGCAAACATCATGACACCTCCGCCGTGGATGAGAGAGTGAAATTAATTTGTGGTTAGCAAAGAGGGGGAGGGATATCTGGCTTCTGAGTAGCCTCCTGTCAAGCTGAGAGAAGAAACACATGTAGGATGAGAGGAGGAAGAGAGGAGGAGAGAGGAGGAAGAGGAGGAGAGGAGAGAGGAAGAGGAAGAGGAGAAGAGAAGAGGAGCCTACAACATATATTCATAGAGAAATCCACAAGGTCAAAGCAGCTTCACTCCAGATGACAGATAGTATTCTAAATCTGGAGCGTTCTAATGGAAACCTGCTGCGATGAAATGTTCATACTGACACACACACACACACACACACACACACAGACTAAAATGCTGACAGTAGCTGTCAGATACACATGTGAATTTCGAAAACATGCCTGGAAGAGCATGGACACACACACACAGAGCGAAAGAGAGAAACTGTAAGACACTCATATATATATATATATGTATATATTTATATCTAATGCAGTATTATTGGCTACCTCAAGGTCCGGAGGTGATGCTGCCGTTTAGCAAGGCACCACACGTTCAAGGGCAGAATCTATGCACTGGGATCATTAACACAATTTGCTGATTTAGTGCATTTTCATAGATTTACTATTTACTCAGGTTTTTCACCTTGAACTCTTATTGGAGCTTTTACTTTGTGATATCTGTACATGTGATTCAGACAATTCAGCCAATCCTAATCTGCTTGTGGTTTCACTGCTTTGACAGAGGTGCTCTTCTTGTGTGCTGTCTGTCACTGGCTTGTGGATTTCCCCTCCAGTCTTTGCTCCGTCACCTCGGTGGTTCAGACGTTCCGTCCACACTCTGCTTGAAGTTTCCTGTTTGCCTGTTTGCTCTGCCTGCCTGTGGTTTATTACCCAGCCTTCCTTGTAACCTGCCACTTCCTGTTAAGTCCTCGTCTGCCTGCCTGCTGAGCTCCGCCAGTCAAATCCCCGTCTGCAGCCCAGCACCTTTGCCAGTCCGCCCTCACATCGTGTGGAAGTGTTTACAGAAAACAACCAGGAACTTTCAAAGTCTGTTTCTGAGCCCTTATCAAAGCTGCATTTACTCAACCTGTAAGAAGTTTGATTGTTTCCTGTGCTTTTCTTTTAGTTTTTCCGCCTCCTTCATCCTCAATTTGTTTCCGTCTCTGTGTCTCTGCTGCCTCGTGCAGCTCAGTCCTGATCTGGTGTCTGCTTTGAACCAGATTCAGACCACTTCTGCTCCGCCGCCATCGCCAAATCCTAAACTAGTTCCAGTTTGTTCCCTTCAACGCCTTTGCACCACTTCAGAAACCCCAAAAACCCAGCTGAACTTTCAGACTTCCAGCCGCCATTCATCCCAGATCCCTCTCATGTCTAAGAGTCGGACATTTTGGGCAGATCTCTACCAAGATACTGACAGTTTATCTGCAGCCAACCAATGCATGCTCAAACGTGATTGGTCAAACTAGAAATGGAAACAACCACAAGACCTCCATCCCCAAATTTTGATGCCTCGTCCACAGACTCTTCAGATTCACATGTGGAATCAGTTTATAGAGATGCGTCCCCTACTTGCAGTCGGTATTATACGAGTAGCACGGAGACTCACATAGCAAGTAAAGGCTGTGAGAAGGCAACAGATAAGGCAACAGATCCAGGAGTGGAACCTCTCCCTCGAACCCTGAAGAGACGATGTTTCCGCCACATGGAGGAACGGACTGAATAATAGAACAACGCCCGGAGGAAAACGCTGACAATGCGACAAATTCAACACACAAAGGGAACAAAGAAAATGTAGTTAAGAACAGTGGAACAGCGAAAGATAAGGTAGAGCGAGGAGGTGAAAGGGGAACAAGGGAAGAGAGTAGTGTGTGTTTGTAAAGATGTGTAAAGGTGTGTGTGTGTGTGTGTGTGTGTGTGTGTGTGTGTGTGTTTCTTTTCCACTTGGACCAGAGCTAGAAGAGAAATATGTGAGCAGGAGACAGGGGAAGAGAGAGCGAGAGGAGGAAGACAGAGAGGTGAAGCGTTAGAGAATGGAGAACAGAAATAGCTGCACCCCATTATCAGCACCTCTACCTGTCTGGCTGTCGCACCTCTAATTACTGCTGCCACATTGCTGCAGATAACACACAATGAGAGAATTGTGTGTGTGCGTGCATGTGCGTGTCCTTGTGTAGATGTAATGTGTACAGTACATGTTCATATGAGGTTATTTCTGCCGTTACGAGACTGTTTCTGCACGAGTTGTTATGTTTCCTTGCCTATAGCTGTATTCTTGTGTGTGTGTGTGTGTGTGTGTGTGTGTGTGTGTGTGTGTGTGTGTGTGTGTGTGTGTGTGTGTGTGTGTCAGTACATGCATGTGTGTGGGGATTATACCTCTCCTGTTAACCACCTGGAGGGAGGCAGCCTGGTGAGGGAAGCTTAAGGAGAATCTAATCCTTGCCTTAATGTGACAGCAGCATTTTCTGTGAAACTACCATCATTATTTAAACTGGTTAGCCTCAGTGTGTGTGTGTGTGTAGTTGTGTTAAAGCAGACTCAACGCATGCAGACACAACCACACACACAAACACACGCACACACTGTTGAACGCAGACATTTGGCAGGAAGACACAGTCGGTGTGACTTCATGTGTCGTCTTAAGCAAACTGCGAGCAGCCGATGTAGGTCAGGCACATTGCAAACTGAGTGTCTGACTGTTCCCTGACTTATGCTTGAAACCAAATGCTACCGCGGGGATTATACAGAGACTGTGGCAAGCAGCGCACACACACAAAGACACACACACGCACACACACAAACTCACACGTATTAACATGCACACAAACACCTAAAGGGTCTTTTAAATCTAGGTCAGAGCCGGAGACAGGCCTGACCTTCTCCAGCGAACACGTAACCTGACAATTACAACAGGTATGAAAAAGATCCACATGGAGTTTAAAGACGAGTCAAATCCAGTTTCACCTGGGGTTTGTGTTTTCATGTTTGCCTTCAGCCCTCCTCTCGTCCACATGTCCTTGCCCGTCAATCTCCCTCTCTGTCTCTGTGTGTAAACTGCAGAGGCAGCATCATATGGCCCCTGACAGCTTCCATACTTTCTCCCCCTGCTGAGCCGTTGCCAGAGAGAACGAGCGAGCGACAGAAACAGAGACGGGCAGCTCCCAGATCTCCCATCTGTTTACGATGATGTACAATTTTGCTGCCAGGTTCTCTGTCACATACATGTGTTTAAACTCATGAATCGGTGTGTGTCCATCTGTCCTGTGGCTTCACAGCAGGTGGCTTCAGCAATGTGTTGCATGAAGTAAATACATTTAAAATACTACATTTATGAAAGAAAATCCTGGATTCAACATACTACTTTACCAGAAAATCCTCAAAGTAAAAATACTTATATTTATACACTGTCCCCAACCATATAAACAACTGTATCAACTGCAGTTATATGCACAACGTGGAGTTTTAATATATTTAATTCTATGGAATGATTATACTTGACTTAAATGAGTTATGAAAGCAATTTGCAGATTGAACACACAACAAACAATCTACATTGCAGCCGTGTGTGAGCTGGGATGTTCCCCGGGAGCTCCACCTTGTGATGGATGTTTCTTTGGTGCATTTCTGTGTGTACATCCTGCCCATAGCTTTAAATTTAACTTTATTAGACTTTATTAGATTATGCAGATACACAGTCCTCCTCCTGCTCTCTCTCTCTCTCTCTCTCTCTCTCTCTCTTGTCTGAGCCACTGGGTATTCCCTCCTCCTCCCAATCTGTAATGGGACGTCAGTTGTAAGATGTACGACTCCGATGCAGGTGTTTTCCTGACCTGAATTCAGATGAGAAGAACACATGACCCCAAGTTTACAAGAGGCAGAAGGAGGCAGGGCGGGGGAGGAAGAGAGCGGAAAATGAATACAGCAGGCCGAGTGGTGGATTTATTATTCACACTTTACCTGAGGAGAGGAGAGGAGAGGAGAGGAGAGAGAGGAGAGGAGAGGAGAAGATGAGAAGAAAGTAAAGGGAAGAGAAGAAGAGGAGGAGAAGAAAGGAATATATCAAGTGCAATGTTTCATAAACTCATGGTGGCTTCACACATTGTTCAGAGACTCCATTTAGCCAAACCCCAAATCAAATGTCTTTCCTAAGCTGAGGAACATACACCTTCCACACAGAAAGGCCTCAGCAAACTGGGATTCGAACCAACAAACTTACGATGTGGGGCCACAGTACTACCCCCTCGCCATGCTGCTAGTTATCGTTCATCTATTTGTGATGTAGGCAGGACTTAAAACTTTTGGCCCGTGGGAGCTGGAGGAGATCAGACAATATGAAGATTTGAACTCCACCCCCGTCCGTCCGTCCGTCGTCGGGGGAAATGTGTGGTTGCTGAACAGGAGGAGGACGAGCTGTCCGCCTTGATCTTCATCCTTCTCTGGGAATATCACAAAGGCGCTCTAATGTGCTCGACTGAGGATACACGAGGAAAGTAACTGACTCATAGATCGCGCCGCAGGGGTTTTCAAACTGTGTGGGCAGACGGGTCCGGCTTCTGTGATTATTTTTCCACGGCGGACTCCTGGGGAAACGGCGGAAGGAGTGGTCAGGAGGATGTGGACGTATCATCTCAAGGCTCAGGGCAAGGGTGAGGATTACCCTGCAGAAAGGAGGATAAGGTGGAAGCTGTGTTTGGAAAATTCTCCTCAAGGGACTGAGGCCAACAACACATTTTTGTTGTGTTTGTCCTCTCGGGAAAAGGGAAAAGAAAAGGTCAAGCAGCGGAGTAATGAGGTCAGCTTCACACACAAACACAAAAGGAAACACAAAGGTTCAACTCCGAGGCGTCAATGGTCACTATGTATACGTCTGATTTATACTCTGTCCCCCGGATCCCCTTCCTGTTATTTTTAGTCAATAAAAAAATGTATTCATAGCCATCGGGCAGGTTCAACAACAACACACTGAAAATGTGTTATTAATAAGTGAAACAATATGAGGTGCATTGCAAATTGCAAAGATGAGAGCGATGAGGAGCAATTAGAGAGACAAAAGACAGAAAATGGAAATTATAGTGTTTAACTCTCACTCTGTTTTGCAGCTGCCTTTATATTATTTTTTGCACAGTTGTATGTTCTCACACCAGATGTTAGCGGAGGGGGGTTCATCGAAAGTCCCACTCAGTGTCGCTAATTCAAATCCTTCAGATGGAGATTAGACAGAATAACAGTGCTGGGAAAGAAAGGCCTGTTTGATGAGTGTGTGTGGGGTAGCGAATCAAAGCTAAGCAGGGTCAGTGTCATGGCGTCGGATCATACCAGAGCGAGTGCAGTTAAAACACTGATTAGGAAATGAGTGAGAATCACCTAATTAGAGACATGGGAAAAAATCTGAGGTTTAGTCTCATGCGTACCGAGGCCTCGTGCACACACACACATACAAACACGCACACACACACAAACACACACACACACACATCTACTCACATTGGCTTTGACAGTCAGTGTTTCCAGATAAAGAAGAAAGGGATGCCAATGTTTATGGAAGCCTACAGGAAAGAAAATGCTGGAGCACGAGAGGAGGGATTCCTTAAATTCTGTAACATGTGAGAAGAAGATGGAAGTGGAGAAGATGAGGAAGACCTTTGCTAGAAAGAACGGACATTAAAGAAAGAAGGGAGATACTTTCCTGCTAGAGAGGGAATGAGTCTTCACCGAGGACAGGAAGGCAATTGAGATGGAAATAAAGACGATGGAGGAGACGGACATCCAGCTGTCAGCTGCCAGAAGGTCTGACTCTTCATCTCTCAGCTCCTCTTCAGTTTGGACCAGTAGAGATAAATAGGCTAAAAACCCTACCACTTGTAGCTAAATAGGCCATCATAGAGAAAATGTGATGCTTTCAGGCTCTTGGCAAAAGCAATGTGGACTGGACTGTGACAGTTACCCCATCAGATGACCTCGTAGCCACTGATATTCATTCACACGCCCACAATTATAAACATAGGACCCAGTTTGAGATGAATTCTCTGACGCCAGGTGTAGCTCTGACAGGAGGAGCACGTCTGGCAGGAGAATACACTTGAGATGGAGCGGCTGGGTTTTGAGTGAGAGCATTATGAAATCTGAACGTGAAATCAATAAATCCTGCTCTGCGACCGAAAAGCCTGGCTCTTCAATAAAGATCGGATAACTCCCTACATTCGGCTGCATATCTCAATTTTCTGAAGGGAAGACGAACGATGAGAGATCGTTTTTCTTCAAGCTTCAGTTTTGTAATGTGGAGATAAAGTAACCCCCCCCCCACACACACACACACACAACGACGCAATGTGCTTACCGGAAATACAGTGAATTATTTAAGTCTATTTATTCACGTAGAGATTATAATGATTTCCAGCCGCAGCCTTCACCACGCGAGGCAGAGACACTGAAAAGCCCCACTGCAGAGCTGTCTGTCTGTCTGTCTGTCTGTCTGTCTGTCTGTCTGTCTGTCTGTCTGTCTGTCTGTGTGTCTGTCTGTGTGTCTGTCTGTCTGTCTGTCTGTCTGTCTGTCTGTCTGTCTGTCTGTCTGTCTGTCTGTCTGTCTGTCTGTCTGTCTGTCTGTGTGCTTTGCATGCACAGAATTGATTTCCAATACATGCATCAGCAGAGCGAGGGGTGCCAGGCAGTCAGCACATTGTCCGCTCTATACGACCTGATACATACAGTGAGAGCGTGTGAATATGATGCTGCACATTGGCAGGAGATGAAATATAGGTTTAAACATCACCTATCACAACGTTATTCTTTTATATATCCTGCTGTGGCACCTCTCTCTTTGAAGTAGCTCTGCTTGTCTCCTCCTACTCGTTATCCTGATTACCTCCATGACTTCAAAACACTGCGAATGTCCCGTTCTGAAAAATCTGCTGCAGTCATGTTATAACTGGGGGAAGTGTATGCCTACGAGGAAGGAGATAAAAACCTGATGAATAAACATGACCCGTCAGCATCTCGGTGCTGGTTTCACCTCATTCGCTGCCAGGAACATTTGATATCATGTCTCTCTAGGTTGAGCTTTTTATTTCACCATTTAAAAACAATCCTCTCTCTCTCTCTGCAGCATGAAGCGCATCTGAAGCCACTCGACGGCAAAGAAAAAGTTCCTGTTTCGTACTTAACATTTTAAAGGAGCCTCACAGTCTGTCCTCGTTTCACTCCTTGTCCCTTTGTTCACGTTAATAGAAAAGCGAGTTGTTAGAGCTGTTTACCGACATGTGGTAATTGCCTTGCGAACACGAGGATGCCGTCCTTCTAGAAGAATCTCCGCTGAGTGGATAAATACGGCGACGGGATGATGACATCCATTTTCCACCAAGACATGGGAACAATGCGAGGAGGGCATTGAGTCGGGCGAGGTGGCTGCAGCTTATAAAGTAGTTTGGGCCGGACGGCAGAACGACGACCAAACCATTACTTTCTGCAACAATATTATCATAATAGAGGAATCCCACAAATGACTGACAGTATAACGTCTCTCAGGAAAGAGTAAACTGTGCAGCAGCTTCTATTGTTATCATGTGGAGGGAAAAACTGCATCTTGAATCTGCAAGAACTGATATTGATCTTCGCGCCTGCACCTGTTTCACTCTGTTCCCAGAGGTCTTACAATTAATTATCTGAATTTTAGCCGTTAAAAAGTCTGTAATGTTTCAAAGTGTTAGGTACTAGGACTTAAATACGTTTGAGTTGGTCTTATTTGGAGCTAATCTAAGAACATTGAGCATGTCTGTGCGAGACATTATGGAAAACTATGACTGTAGTTTATAAGATAATTATCTTCAATTAAGTGTTAGTACTTCTGAGACTCCCATAATCATTCATATCGTCGTATCTGACAAGGATCTCAAATTAAATATATTATGGTTTCTTGAAAAGTCTTGATTTTAACTTGTTGAATCCGAATCAAACCCTGGTTGCATCATCAACATGTTCATGGTCATTGTACCCTGATGTCAGCTGGGATTAATTCATCCAGCGGTGACTATCAAGTAATTAAGCTTTTGCCATTAACTTCTGCTAATCAGTCCACGGTTGCACAAAGGAACTGAGGCAATGAGACTCCACCGGTGAGAATAAGACACTTGTAATTGGTTGCTCTTAATGTCTCATGAGCGATAACGAACACTGAACACTTCCACACAACAGACACAGACTCAACAGACACAAAGCAAAATGCAACTGATCAGCAGGTGAATCACTGCACAAAGATAAGCAATAAAACTGATCACAAACACACACACACATGCATTTCACCTGCAGATGCCAATGCGGCACACAGGAGGAAGAAACTGCTGACATAGTGTGTGTGGTAGGGAGGGAATGTGTGTTTGTGAGAGTGTGTGTGTGTGTGTGTGTGTGTGGTGTGGTGGTGTGTAGCAACGTGGAAACACTCATCAAATCTATTAGCATCAGGGTGACCCCATTGGCTGCTGTGACAACAGAAGCTGAGCTTGCAATGAATGATCTCAGCTCTGCAACAGCACAAAGAGAGGAGATAGGAAACAGCAGCATGCGTACTAACATGCTAGTAACATGTTAGCATGGCCGCTGCACGCTTGTCAAATAGAGATGAAATAAAATATGGTATAATGATTATAGCAGTTGGTAAGATTAGAACTTATATAGAACTAAAGAAGTTGAGCAATGTGATTTGGCGTTTTCTTCAATCTGGTTCTTACTCGTAAAAAAAATGACGAAAAGACTAAATGACCGTGAACACATTTTGATGTTTCAGTGGTGTCTCATCATCGTGAAGCAAACCGACGTGTATATGAAAACGAAAAGTCGGCGAATCCCAGAAGTCATTAGGATTTATCCTGTTGTGATTCTGCAGACGTTGACCCAAATTTCAGGATGAAAGCAATGGATCCACAAACCCTGAGCCGGCTTCTGGAGAAAGATGAGACTGCGAGGAAGCTGTGTAACATGTGAGAGAGGAGAGAGAGAGAGAGGGAGAGGGAGTTTGGTGTGTTCGGGGAGGAGGAGGGGGAGGAGGGGTGAGGAGCAGACTGTCTATAATTAGCAGAGGAGGTATTGTTTACTGGCTTGTGGGGGTTGAGGTGTGCGAGTGCAGAATATCTCCTGGTAAACCAAACGGCACTTTTATTTATACAGACGGACCGGACCCTACGCACACACACAAACATGCACATTATATACATTACGAATATGTGTGTGTGTGTGTGTGTGTGTGTGTGAGAAAGAGAGAGAGAAAGAGAGAGCGCACCCCCCTCTAACCATTTTTACGCCCAGGCGATGTCAGCTGGCTCCGTCTCGTGTCTGGAACTCACCACATTATTATGATCATTATTCAGGCGCTGACCTTATCAGTGTGTGATTTATTGCTGACTCCCGACACAGTATTATTATCATCCCCCCCCCAATCTCACATATTTGGTGTCCTGGCACCTCTGTATCTCTTCAGCCGCATTTAATGAGGATCCCAGGACTGCATATAAACAACATTGGAATGGGATACGTGTGTCTATGTGTGTGTGTCTCTGTGTGTGTGTATGCAGTAAATGGCCCCCTGAACAGGTTTCACTGTAAACAAACACTGTAAAGCTGCCTTCAGACATTGCACTGGATTTTCTCCGGGGGAAGTGCATTCGTGAAATTAATTATGCAGATTCAAACTGACCTCATATTATAAAGTTCGTAGAAATCCAGAAGAAGCAGATGTTCACCAGGAGGTCATGTCTGAAAACGGCTTAAGTGACAAAAGTTTAATATATAACTAACTTATTTTTATGCAGGCGTTTCTTGCAGTTGTCTGTGTGTTGTTCAGAGCGTGTGCTGTGTGTTGTCTCAGAGCCTGTGTGTTGTGTGTGTCTCAGAGCCTGTGTGTTGTCTGTGTGTTGTCTCAGAGCCTGTGTGTTGTCTGTGTGTTGTCTCAGAGCCTGTGTGTTGTCTCAGAGCGAGACGTATAGAGTTTCACAGCGTCCAGGGATCAGGAGACGTCTAAGATGGATTCCCTGGACTCCTCCCCTGACGTGTTGTGGTTGTGTTTGCACATGCGGTGTCATTAGCATTGATCACAGTCTGCTGGTGCTGATGGCTGGTTTGGAAACCGTGTGAGGACGTAGCTCCGTGCCTGACTCCACGCAGTCCGCTGGAAGAAGTGATGGTCGACTCGGAGGAATTCCCCAGTGCTGCTCCAGGAAGCTTTGTTTGTTTTAACAGTGTTGTGTATCGACGTAGCACTCGGAAGTCGCCTCTGATGAGAGAATCAATGACAACTGAAGCCCATTGACTTTGCTGTGATTTGTCTTTCCTCTTGGAAATTTGAGCTTCAAGCAGAGGAAGTAGCTGTGTAGTTAATGAGCTACACAACTGTATGGGAGGAAGCCTGTTGGGTTTTTCTATAGGACCCGTTCAGAACTGGTCTTAACATTCATCTACTGTTAATACCAGATCTGAACGGGGTCATTGTGTTTATGACAAAGAGGAAAAATACACAAAACTTACACACTTCACTTATTTAGGGAGAATAAAGCCTTGAGGCAGGAAGTCCTCAACTTGTTCCCAACTTGTAGCCTTGAGGCCGAAGTTAAGCTGCACACACAGATAAGCTGTCAGTGAATTTAAATTAAAAAAATTAAATTTTTAAAATCCCCATTAACAAACACTCACTCATCTTTTTCATCTACAGATTTAATTTGGGTCAATGGCAAAAAATTAAGAAGATCAAACAGTTGAGTCAGAAAGAGAAAACAGAACATGACGCCGACCCTCATAAAGAGCGAAAAGAGTGAAGAGTAATAAATCACAGAGTAAGTGGACCTTAGAATGTCAGACAAATGCTGCAACACAAAATAATGCACATGCTTTGACAAATAACCAAACATTAGAGGCTGTCATGAGTTTGACTGAAGCTTCATCATGAAGCTGCAGCAGAGAGCGGAGCAGCCGAGTGTGAAGCAAACCCGCTGCTGTAGTTTTTTCTCTGTATATTTCTCCTGCATCCAGCAGGACTTTCTGACTGATGACACAAAATCAATCAAACTTGGTATTTCTGTTCTCAATCTGCAGGAAAAATAAACATCTACCGTCTTTGCAGCTGAGGTCATCCGGTGACAGAAGCTTCTCTCGCTCCCTCAAAGGGAATAAAGCAACGCTTCACTCGTTCTACAAGAGGCATATTATATTAGGACAACACCTTCAGCAGATGCACATGTTTATTTAAGGTAATATGGTAAATTATTTGCTACAATTCCAGAGCAAAGAAACTTAAGCTCTGGTGAAAGTTCAGAACCAAAAACTTTTGCAAAAAAAGGAAAGTTACTGTTGTTTCATTTCTCAGTAATTCTCCCAGTCTATTCCATTTTCCCACGATATCAGGGTCCCCATATTCATTTCCATATGTGTCAGATGATTGTTTATTGACAGATGTTTCATGTCTCTAACAATGTTGATTTCTCAGCCACAGTGCAAATTAAATATCTCAACAGCCAGTGAATTGACTGGTGAAAGCTTTCATAAGCAGGCGGCACAGTAGTCCAGCGGTTTGCACGCTTCCCAGTTTGTTTATGGATTCCACCGACTTCTCTCTCTCTGTGGAATTTGCATGCTCTCCCCGTGTGTTTTTTTTTCTCCACAGTCCACAGACATGGAGATTTGGGTTACGATAACTGGAGACTCAAAACAGAATGTATAACTGCTTCTCTCTATACGTTGACCCTAAAATAAACAGGTGACCTTTTCAGGATGTACCTGCCTCTCGCCTAATGTCAGATGGGATCGGCTCCAGCTCTTCTGGGACCCTCGAAGGATAAGTGGTGTAGATAATAGATGGATGGACGTTCATGGATATTCCCAAGATTTTGTAATCCACTCACTTTTTTCTGCAGCACCACCATGACCTTGGCATTGGTAGTTTTAAGAGAAATCTTGATCGCCATGAACACAGACGCTACCTTCAGGTGGAACTCTGCTTTTCAATTGATTTATGATAATCAATACCCTGATTATTGATTTCATTGTATTTTTCAATTGATTTCTGTCAAAATGTAAACATTTTCTTCCTCACTTCCTCACATTCCCATCAGCTGCACCGTGTTTTGTCTGTAGCATTTAAAGGGCTAAATAAAACCATGTGTCCATTCATCGTGTCCTTATTGAAATGTGCAGCGCTCGTCCGATCGATTCCACGTTGCTCCATGCGGCACATTGTGTTGCCAAGAGAGACGAGAAGCGGAGGGCGAGATGTGATAAAGAAGCAACACATTTTTACAGCCCTGTCTTTATGAGGGATAACTGTCGGTGCTGGGGGGGGGCCGCAATGCTCGTTCAGCGCCCTGTTTTCAAGCACATAAATTGAAGCGATTGCACGGCCTGTAAAGCAGGAGCCACTTTCTCCAACGAGCCCGTCTCCTGCGCACTGACCCGTTCACTCACGCCGACCAGGTTGAGTCGACTGTAAAGCAGCCGGGAGAAGGCCCCGCCGAGTGAGGGCCGGGGGAAATGAGATGGCTTTTAAAAATCAATGAGAACATCAGAGAGCCGCTTCTTTCTCTGCACTCCAATCTGAAGACAACAACACTGAAAAACCCTTGAATCTCCCACAAACTTTTTATTGGTGTGCGGGGGGTGAGGGGGTAGGGGGGGGGGTAGGGGGGGGTGGAGGAGGAAGAGCCTCGGGGTAACAGTTTTTAAAACGGCGTGGAAGAACAACAAAGAACAAATGTGTAACACCGCTGAAAGACCATTGGCGACTTCTACTGTAAATACCAGCAGGGGGGTGCGTGGGGCATTTCTGTCTCTTGATGTTGCGGATGAGATAAAAACATAGAGAGAGACGAAGAAAAGATAGAAGAAAAAACAAAGAGAGAGATTGATAGAATGGGGAATTCAGGAAGCATTTAATTGCTAATTAATAGGATCATGGTTGGGCTGTAATAAACTGTAAAGCCTTATGGGACCTCTGCAGTGGTTCCTTATGGCGCTGCCTTTAAACTGCCTTTGGAACACTAATTAATTCACACCCTGCTGCTAATTAATTTGCCACCGCTAATTAAACCAAAAAGGCACCTTCCCCTCACCCAGCCCTCTCCGTCCCGCAGCTCCTCTCCTCTCTGCAACTTTCTCCCGTCTTTGTGTTTCTGTTTTTCTTGCCTCCCTTGATTCCGCAGCCTCACCCGCTCTCCCCACGGTCTCTTCACGGCTGACAGCTGATGCTATTATTGTGTAAGATGCCCCGAGCTAAGAGTGAAACATCTTTGCTATTTGTACCTTTAAATGGTTTCACCAGCAGGGGGATTGTTAGCAGGATGTCAAATATAATCACTCTCTAAATCCCAGCACCGCATTGGGCTGATGGGATTCACCCCACGTCTCCCACTCGGCAACATCTGCAGTGTTCGTGGCAAATTGGGCCCCCCCGCACACAATTATGCATTTATATAATCACCCGATGCTTTTAATTTTAGCCTTAATAATGAGACACACTGCTAATCTCCTGCCTTAAAAAAGACACACAGCTGTTTCAGAGGAAATAACCACGTTCAGGCCTGTAATGGTTTAGTCAGACGCCAGCACCGGATGTGGTGGTTCTGCGTCGGAGTCACCAAGAGAGAGAGAGAGAGAGAGAGAGAGAGAGAGAGAGAGAGAGAGAGAGAGAGAGAACCTTGCAGAGGAACCTTGGAGCTCTGCCGCTGATTTGTGCCGTACGTTGACTGATGAGTGCAGACGTGTGGGAATGATGTGTGATCCCCGGCCTCGCTCCGATAAGCTCAGTGTGAGTTTAGTTCCCCGTGTGCACACACTGGCCTCGTGACCCCTCCACCATAACTCTGTCATGGAAATGATTTGCGTCAAATCTGACCATGCCCCCCCCCACGTCCATACCGGGAACTAATGTGCTCGACAGGTCAATCTCGCGTCAACTCGAATTAACTTTTTTTTTCCTACAGCATGGTTCCCATTATAACCAGTTAGTAAATTATTGATATACATTATATTGAGCAGACATAGTGTCTCATTAGCCTGAGGATCTTAACCCCGGGTTAATGGCCGGCTCAGGGTTTGACACACAGACATGAATCCATGGCTCACGGTCATTTCTGGTCGAACGATTCCTATGGACTCATGTTTTCTTTGTGTGTGTCTCTTTTCATGATGTGTGAAAACTATGAACAATAGAGCTATTCTGCATAAGAACTACTTAATACGCCTCGTTTTGAAATATAGATACTGAACACTAACTTGTTCCTGATGGCTCTACGGGCAGTGTATAGAAGTTTGCCTGTAGAGAGCTGTTGGGGGAGCTGTACTAACCAGAAGGTTGGCGGTTCGAATCCCATTATAACTTGTGTTACAACAAGTGTGTAGGTCCTCCAGGATTAAATGACTCGCCTTGCAGATTTGATTTAGGCAAAATGTTGCCGCCTTCAATTTAAAAATAAAAAACACCAACCATATCTAATTTTCACGCGACAGCTCCTTCTCTTTGTTCGGCTCAGACACGTTTAACTTCTCTTTGACCCAAAGAAATCACAGAAGACACAAACAGTGCCACAGTTTGTTCAGCCATGTAATTGAAACAGTTCTCGGAGCGGATCTTCAAAGTATGTGATCTTCAGAAGAGTGTGTGTGTGTGTGTGTGTGTGTGTGTGTGTGTATGTGCACGGCTTCCCTGTGCTTTAAATATCCATCCACTTACATCAGCAACAATTATGATGATGATTATGATGATAGAGGTTTGTGCCCCAGTTCTCTTGCACAACGAAGTGATTATATTACCAATGACAAAGATAATGAAAGTCATACACTGATGACTATAGCTGGTATAAACCTTTATGCTGGTGGTGTAAATATTAAGCCCCCCCCCTCCCCCTCTATGCAACACTCTTACATACAGGGTATGAGTGTGAGTGTGTGTGTGTTCTTGTCTTTCTATAGTTGTCGGGGACACATTCAATTCAATACAATCGCTCTGAGGACATTTTGGCCGGTCGTCACAAATTCAAATGGCTGTTTGAGTTAAGACTTGGTTTAAGGGTTAAGGGGAAAGGGAATGCATTATGTCAATGAGTGTCCTCGCAACTATAGAGAGACGTGTGTGTCAGTGTCTTCACAGCCTCAACGCACCTTCACACACTGTAGATATATATATAGAAACATTGTTGTGTCTGAGCGTCTCTGTGCGAGTGTGAAAACTGAGAGACAGCTTGTGTTGTCAGATAATGAGATGTGGTATTTAAAGATGTTGCAAGTACCTGAAGTCAGGTGGTATCCAAAGTTACACCTGTAGCACTGAAGCTTTCAATGAAGCACATCACATGAAGCTCAGCAACTAATCAGTTGTTAGATAAAAATGTAAAAAACTATGCCGATCATACTTTTCTGCTGTGGAGAGAAAGAAACCTGTTTGGACTTTGATGGGGCAAGGTTTTTCTTTAACTTGGGTTTTAGTGAGTAAGGGTTATTTTATATTTCAGAATTAAACAATTACCTGTTTATTCATAAAGCAGATCTTCTTTTTTGAATGGAGCGAGTACCAGAGGAACTAAAGAAGAATCCGACTGCACACCACCGCTCTGATGAGAGAGAGTTTTATGGCCGGAGCCGCTACGATAATGGAACCTGATCAGTGTTTGTCTCACAGTGCAGAGTAAATGGACTCTTGAACTGTAACCTTACACAAACCTGTGTGTGAGGTAACGCACAGCGGCGGCAGATTGAATGTCCCGGTGCAGCTGTGTGGTGGAGCAGGTCAATTACAGCCTCTCGTGAAGGTTCAGTGTCACAGGCCTGCTCTGGAAGAAGCTTCCACTCACACTGGAGGTCCGAGAAATAACCACAATTACACCTCAAGGTTTAAATCAGGTTTGGATTGTAATAATATCACTGATCCCTGAATTATTGTGGCACCTTCGAGCTTGTAACCTTCAAAGTGACATTAATTGTTGGTGAACTAAACCTAAGAGTGGTACAGATCTATTTTCATTTCCCGGCTTCAACCGGAATATTTATCCTTTGGATTCAGAACGTCTGAGATCGGTGGAGACAGATCCGGTGATGAGCTTTTTGAAATTGGAAATGAATAATGAGATAACTGCGGCGGGCTTTGATGATGGCGAGGAAAACATCTTTTGTAGGTGAGCTCTGACGCCTGACACCTTTAGGAACATTAAAGAGAAAAGGAAAATACCTCTTGTTGACGTTTAATTCGGTTAGCTTCTCTTTTCAAAGATTCTTATCTGTTGGGAGGAGGAAACAGTAAATGTCTACATCAGGGATTTAACAAAAACAATTTGTGGTTCCAGTAAATCTCTGATGCCTCACCGCCCTGGATGGTTCAATTACTGGAGAAGCCATTTTATTTTTTTACGAATACTATTTACGTCATCATCTCAGTATTTATATTATTAATTGGAATTAGGATTAGAGGTGTTGCGGTTTATACTGTGAGGGCCCCACTTCCAATGTAGAGATATGAGATTTACAAATAAAAGTTAATTTAATTGAATACCTTTACACAGAATGTGAAAATTACATATTAGGCTGTACAATAACTCACCTCAGACCCTCGGCTGCTGTGGGTCGATACGCTCCTGGCTCCTCTGCCTCCTGAGACGCTGCAGTAGAATCCCCAGTCAGAGCTTAATGTGCCCTTTAGATCCTGAATATGGAACCAGGGCCGCTCCGGCATGAGGCAGTAAATCTCTGCCTCTACTTCTCCACCTCCTAAAATGGGAAAAGCTCCTCTTCTTTTATCAAGTGAAGAGGGGGATGAGATCTTCATCACTGGATGTTTTGTGAATCCATCATTCTATTTTTTGAAAAAGCAGCTGGCACTAATTTATCCAAGCCTTTTAGTGAACCATCAGAAGAGTGTATCTGTGCCAGTAAGAAGAGTTTTGTTAATATTTTTTGTGTGCGAGGGCGTTTATGTGTGTTTGCAGCCATGCTTCACCCCCCCGCTGCTCACTGACTCTGCAAAGCATGTCCAAAATGTCTCGTTATGCACAAATGGTCACTAAGTCAGGGCCTGTCTGACTGAATTATGAATGTTGGTTCTCTCATGATAAATATTTGAATGGATATTATGAATTATTTTTGGCTGATTCTGAATATTTCAGGGTTCAAATTATAAAATAAACCATTAAACATTCTCACATTTCCCTCCTCCTCGGAGGATCCAGTAACTCAGGCATGGCCATAAGCCTCCATGACTCAACTTTTGCTTTGAAGGAGTTTAGAGAATCAAAGAGGAAGCCCTGACTTTGATACTGCCATCTCAGCGTGAACATTTTTTTAGATTAGATCAGGAGAAATATCCTCCCCGGAGCAATCTGCTCTCCAATATGTGTCACGTATTTACACGCCATGAAATATACAGGCTTTTATCCAGTTTGCAGCCCTGTGCGGAAGCTAAACGCTGCTCCATGGGCTATTCGTGGCGTGTAGGTAATCAACTGCACAAGTTAGAATGTGTTTCTGTGAGTGTGATACCAAGATAAATATAGAGTCGGATAAACAGCTCCAGGCAGAGGCGCTTTGAGATGTACGGTGATGTCATCAGCGCTACTGGACCAAATATGACTCATCCGCAAGTTTAGGAGCCTCGGTGATGAAAACCCTAAAGTGGGCTAATCCACCGACATCCACAGATTCACACTGCTCGCACAAACACACACACTCACATCTTTAACGCACAAATCTTTGAAAATGAACATGCAACGAATGATGAAACACTACATCTGTTAATAGACACGTTAGTTTATAAACCGTGCACTCTGCAGCTTATTAAACCCCCAAACTTTAAGAATCTACACTTCCCTTCCTGTGTGTGTGTGTGTGTGTGTGTGTGTGTGGTGTGTGTGTGTGTGTGTGTGTGTGTGTGTGTGTGTGTGTGTGTGTGTGTGTGTGTCTGTGTGTGTGTGTGTGCACACCCAGATCACTGAGCTGCACTAAAAAGTCGACTGGATTTAACAAATCCGCTTTGTGTCAAAAAACTTCCGCGGGCGGAGAAAGACGGAGCAGACGAGTGTTAGTGAGGGAGTGTGTGAGCATGAAGGTCTCCTCAGTGCAGCTCTGCTCCAACACTTGTCCTCCATCGCTCGCTCCTCTCCAGCATTGATCTGGATTTTACAAATCTTCCAGGGGCCAAATGGGTCAGGGGGACCTTGTGCAAGAGCCTGCGTCAAAACAACTGTGGAGAGACACAAAACGACTGAGCAAAAACGATGCAAAGAGCACAAAACGACATGCAAGACAACTACTAAGAAATGTGAACTGACAATAGAGATGCTAAATGACAATGGGGCAGAAAATTGTCCATAAAGACACAAAAACAAGACTCAGAACAGCTGAAGGAAAACATGCAACATGAATAAACACACACTGACAACCAAAAAGGCAAAAAGAATGACGGCAAAGATTTGCGACAAACATACAAGAAAAACCACCGAGAAATCTGACTCTAGATGAGACAAACACACACAGAACTACAACCAGGAGACACACAGCAAAAGCTGAGCAACACAAAACAGTCATAACAATAATTCCCCTGGAGGGTTTGTTTCAGAATCTGCACCTGATGTTTATACACCTCTTACGTTTCCCATATCACCACCTCCGCCTTTCCTTGTTCACCTTCGGGTGACCTTTCTGTCTATCTAACTTCTGTCTATCTAACTCTATCACACACAAACACACACACACACACACACACACACACACACACACACACACACACACACACACACACACACACACACACACAACACACACACTCTTCCTACATCTCTCTCCATCCTGTCTCACTTTCTGAGGCACAAGTGAGGACAGATCTCATCTCTGACTGGCTGATTGAGTTACTGCAGCTCGTTCCCTGTTGACACACACATACAGACACACACAGACACACACAGACACACACAGACAGTAGATGGCTTTGCGGGGGAACTGAGGCTGCATCAGGATGAAACCGAGACAGACAGTTAATAAAACCATGGACCTCCCTGGGAGACGCAGTGGGATAATCCTCTGTTGACGTGGACTGGATGACTGCTCGACTACTTAGCCGGTGGCACCTTGGGCCGATGGTGCTCCGGTCGGCTGATCGCTTCCTGTCTCTTAAGGAGTTTCTGCAGTTGTTCCACATGTAGCACATTTCCAAACGAGCAGTTTCTCACCTGCAGGACTTAGTAGCTTGCTTCTGTGCACCCTAACCACCACAGACCATGAACTGACAGATGTCCACTTCCTCCCACTGTCCAGAAAACCAAGCCAAACTATCCTGGATTCACAATCTGGTGCTTTGGGAGCCAGGGTCTGAGCAGGATGGAGCCTCGGCAGCCAGCCAGTCAACCAATCACGAGTCAGTCTAGCTGTCAATCATCACGTTTCGCCCTGTTTCAAAGCATCAGCCCTGTCTAGTTTCACTTCTACTGGTTTTTGCTGCCCTCCCTGGTTCTCACGTGTCCCAGTTGCTCCGTCTGCACCGTCAGTCTGGAAGAGCCTGGAAGAGCCTGATTACAGTTGAACTCTTTTTGACTTTTTGGTGCATCTGAGTCGTTAATGGGATTACGCCAAAGCCCCCGAAAGTGTAGAGATATCACCGGTTGACATTTGTCATTTTGATTTACCGTCAAGCTTCAGGGAGGAAACTTTCAGTAGTCAGAATCGGATCAAGAGCTGCCCCGACTCTGGAAAACATGTTCCTGGGCTTAATGGCTGATGGGTGGAGCTGAAATGTTGGCAGATAAACTTTGTCTCCTGTTTACAATCATCGAACTAAATGTCTGTTTGCATCGCTGACTGGAAAAAAGAAACTGGATCCCACTGGTTAACAATCGGCTAAAAGGAACCATCAATACTTAAGTACATTAGCATCAGTCATCGATCTGCCCTTGGAAGGGTGTTTGGTGTGTGTGTGTGTGTGCAAAAACAAATGGACCCACGGAAAAACCAGACATAATATGCATCCTATAGATTCACAGAGTTTGACATTACTCCAAAGTTATCCCCTCCAAAATAAACCGGAAAAGTCTCCAGCAAGGAAATCCAAGACTCCCGATAGATTCTCTTCTTCCCGTCTCATCAAACATTGTCTTACAGCGAGGAGGTTAGAGCCCGGCTCTCCTTTCACTGAGGGGCCAGTTCTGTATGTGCTCTGATGTGAGGAGGAGACAGGGTGAGCTGTCCGTCCACTGTTTGACTTTTTGAGAAGAGGGAAAGTCGAGAAGGTTACAGACAAAGAGGGATCACGGAAAAAAGGGAATTAGACCCAGATGAGGTGGAAGGGGGGGGGTTTATCCGCAAATGAAACCCTGCGTATAAAGAGCGCTGAAACGATGACAGCTGGGAGACATCTTTAATCCACCGGTGGGAGAGTGTGTCACTTTCGAGTAGTTTTTGTTTTAAGATTTCACCTTTTTGAAAAGATTAGACTCAAATCTGCATCTGTACATTTCAGGCCGATGCATATCTTTACATGTGAGTGTCATCCTCATGCACTGAGCCACAAATCAGTGGCACTTATTACATACAATCAAACTTTCATGGTTTATTCCCGTCTATAAGCTGAAAGATTTTACCAAGGGGTTTGTTCATATATCATTCATAGTCTGATTTATACTGTATAACAAGTTATTTATAAAACATGATATTATTGATGTTTTTCATAGCTGTCGATGATATTTTTTGCTCGACAGAGTGATTTAAAGAAATGTGCAGAATCCCCTCTGTTAAAACCATTGACTCTTATACCTTAACAAAATGAAAACAAATTAATAGATCTAATCATAATTTGGCCTTATAAGATTTCACTTGTCAAAGGTCAAAGGTTATGGCAAACTATTCTGAAAACACATATGGCGTCTTCTTGGTGGAAGTTAAAACCTCAGGGCTGTGATTCTAGTTCCTTGCTCACCTGTAGAGTTTCGTCTTTAGGGCAAACAACTCAGCCGATAAAAGAACAAACCTGTGTCTCTGCAGTGCAGCAGTGCCCAGGTGCGTATGAGGGTCGGATGTGTGTGTGTGTGTCTGTATGTGATTCTGTGTGTGTGTGTGAGAGGCAGGGACTCAGGAGGGTGCTACTTGTGAATAGAAAAAATAGTTTATAGATGACATCCAACAATTATATCCTAACTTGATCATTTTCTTTCACTTCTTGCTCTGTTTGATTTCATCTTTCTTCTAATTCCATCATTTATTTAATTTCTTTTGCAGTTTTTACTTTCTCCTAAATTATTTCTGCCCTCATCCCATATTTCACGTCTCCTTCACCCCCTTTCTCCCCCTTTTCCTGTCATGGTCTTCTCTGACATACCCTGACGTACCTCCACCCTTCCTTCTCCACCCTGATCTAATCTACAGTGAGTGACAGTCGTGGAGAACAGGAACCACGATCGGCTGCAGAGAGCGAACGGAAGAGAAAGGGAGCGAGAAAAAGCCACGAGGCAAATCAGAGCGGGAGTGACAGGTGTGGTGTGGTGTGGCCCATACGCTGGGATCTCAGAGACACATCAGATGGTTTGAGGAGAGGATTCCAAGATGAGGGGAGAAATGTAGACAGGCCGAGGAAAGGATGGAGCGGAGGTAAAGGAGGGGGAGGGGCGGGGGGTTGCGGTTGAAGGTGGCAGCAGGTGACAGAGATGAAAACAAAGATGGAGGCTGACTTTGAGGAAAACGTATTTACCCTCCTTGGGTTTTCTAGTAAAAATACAAAGCAAGACGGAGATTAGAATAAAGGAGACAAGTGTAAGAGAGGCAAGAGGAGAGGACAATATATCCAGATGTGGACAGTGTAATTAATTGAAACAGTTTAATATTCAGACTATTCACCTTATTCTGAATAAGACATGATCACGTACACTATGTCATTATTCCCACAAGAATATTAAAACCCCCCACCCGGAATGCTGGGAAAACTCCAATAGGACAGTGTAATGCGATTAAGACGTATACAGGTCCACATAATTTTGGAATACGCCAGTTGTCCTACTTTAATTATTGTTTATTCTGAGTAAAATCATATTCAGGTTCATTCAGAATCAGAATCAGAAAACACAGTCTGTTATTAGGACTATTGTCGGGACATTGAATTCATGGCGTCCGTGTTAACGTGTCAAATAATATTCACACACCTTATTCAAAGATGTGATGGTCAAATTTACAGTTGAACCCCAAGCGAAAATAATAAACATATAGGAAAAGTACTAATAAAAATTCTATTAAAAATAAATTAAATTACCACAGACGATTAAATGCTGGTGTTAATAAGTCCTCCATATTTCTACTATAATTAAAAAGCAAATGATAAGAGGCCTAATTTGTAATAGAAGACTATTCAGTCTAGACTGCTGATGTAAGTCCACTTGGCTTAAGAGAACAAGAGGAGAGGAGAGGAGAGGAGAGCAGAGGAGAGGAGAGGAGAGGAGAGGAGAGGAGAGGAGAGGAGAGGAGAGGAGAGGAGAGGAGAGGAGAGGAGAGGAGAGGAGAGGAGAGGAGAGGATGTTTGCTATTAGTCCACAGCCAAGCACAGAGAGAGAAAGGGGGAGATTGAAATGGTTCAAGACAGATCTCCCATTCAATCTGTTCTCTCCCCCAGGACTTCTCCTCCCATCCCTTTCTGCCTCTCCATCTTCCTCATCCCTCCTTCCTTTTTCCCATTTCGCTTTTCAGCCAACATCCTCTGCTCCCCTGTCGCACCGCACGCCTTCCTGAGCACCAAGATGCGGCGACTTGTGCGTTTGATGCTGCACAGACCTGTCTTCATTCACAGCAACTTTGATAGCTTCTCTCTTTCTAAACGAATGGCCTATTTTCCATTGGCAGGGAAAAAAAAGCCTCTTTAATGTCAGACTGGGGGAAAAGGGAGAAGGGGGGGGTGGTGAGGGGGGGGATTAGCTCATTTGTGGCGCATCGCATCGCTGTGGTGTGAAGTGTGTATCTGGCACAGTCGTTTGTGTGCATGTCGTAAACGTGCACGCATGTGTTTTCTTGACACAAGTTCTGACGCACTGTGCCAGAGAATTTAGCCTGAGAGGTTTGGACAGAGTACAAACAGTGAGCAAAGAGGAGCCGCAGGAAAAATACCACAACAAAAGAAATGTGGCTCAGACACACGCAGGTTCACATTGTGTGTGTGTGCGTGTGTGTGTGTGTGTGTGTGTGAGAGAGAGAGTGGAACTGAAAACAGAGAGGGGGGAATCAGAGAGATTAAAAAGAGAGATGGTGGCAGGGAAAGGAAACATTTTGAATATAATTTCAGCCCCTTAAACAACTGAATTAAATATATGAACAAAGCAGCTCAGTTTTCTCATGAGCGCCCAGGTCATAGTCAGACCCGGAGGCACTACTCCTTATTGTTGCAAAGGAGGAGGATTCTGTTTGTGTGATTGTCAGCAGGATTATGCTAAAACAAGTCGAGCAGTGGATGCAGGAGTGATATGATTGTGTTCAATTTGGTGCAGCGTGATTGAATTTAACGGGACGATGGGGCCTTGGCAGAGTTGTGCTCCACTGAGGGAGATTCTAGTTATCCTGGTGTTTGATCTGTAGGAAAGGGTGAAATGTAAAAACTGAACATTGTTGAGATACATGTGTGTTTCTTGTTGATTTCTCAGAGAGTAATTCTTGATGAAGGAGATCAGGCAGGCGTGTTTCAAGGGACTGATACATGTGAGTGGGTTCAGATCCAAATAAAAACCTGGATCGATACTGAATTTAGAGCTGGTTTCATCAGGGGACTGTTGCTCTTGGTGGAGGTATGTGCTCATACTGAGTGCTCTACTAGTCACACTGGAATTCTAACTCTCTCTCTCTCTCTCTCTCTCTCTGAATAATAATCCCTCCCTTCGCCCTCTGTTGAACCTCTACAGGTCTAATATGTCACTTTCCGTTCAGAGAGCTTTTCTTTATTTTCCTCCATATTATCATCACTTGCTTATTATCTCTTTCCCACACTTCCTACTACCCCTCCGTCACTTCCCATTCCACTTGCTATCCTTATGTTTCTTAATCCCCCCCCCTCCCTTCCCTGTAATAATAATCTCTTTCCCTCTCCCTGCTTCTCTCTGTCAAGCTCCCTCTCTTTCTCCCCCTCTCTTTGGCAGCCGCTCTGCTGTCCTCTCCTCTCCTCCACTCCCCTCCCTCTCTTCCTCCTTCCCTCCTCCTCTCCATGCATCCATCCCTTTCCTCCTTCTCTCTCTCTCTCTCTCTCTCTCTCTCCCTGCTTCCCTCCCTCCCTCAATCAGCACTGCAGCACCACACATGTTCCAGACACACACAAAGAGGGAGATGTGCAGGGGAGTTAGCTCATTAATTACACACAAGCCAAAATAGGAGACACACGTGCATGCACAAAAAAAAACATGCCTCACACATGCTACTGCTCTGTCAGCACTAATGCTCTCATTGGTGTAGGCTGACTGGCATTTTGGGATAGAAGCACAGAAGAGCTGCAAGCAGGGAGTCAGGGAGAAAATGAAAAGATGAGATGAGATGAGGATAGAATCTCCAAAATAATGGCAGAGCAGAAAAAAGACAAGGGGGGAGGAGGCAAAGCAAACTGAAAAGGTTAGACAGACAGGAGGTAAACAGAAATGAACAGATCAAAAAAAGAAAGAAGTAAGAGCTGGGGTCGGAGATGGAGAGAACGGGAAGGAGAAAGGACAGGGAGACATCGTGAGGAGCAAAAAACAGAAAAACACAAAACTGAGAGGAGAGAGTGTCGGTGACACATGATGATGGAGAGAGGAGGAGAGTGAAAGCGAGAGTCAGCAAGTGCTCATTTACCCACAAAGGATGAGTGTGTGAGAGGAAGGGAAAGGGAGGAGTGAGCGAGAGAGGGAGGGAGGAGTGAAGCTGGTAGAGGGAGGAGAGAGAGAGGAGAGAGAGAGAGAGAGAGTGTGTGTGTGTGAGAGAGAGAGTCATTGTCATCCAGTCCTGCCGGAGAACAGCAGCAGCAGCCGGAGCCGAGGAGATTCAGACGCACTGAGCAGAGCGAGGAAATACGAGGAATACACACTGACGGAGAACAACAGCCACAAAGAGGGAGGATGGAATAAAACAAAAAAAAAGAGAAAAAGCATTTTACTGCTTCTACCACCCTCTTCTGTTTGGAGCATCCCACAAGCAGAGCACCAGTGAAAACACATACATATGATATATATATAAAATTCCTATACATATATATCAAATTATGCCTGTTTTCAAAGAAGCTGCAGCCGGACAAGGACTGAATTGAGTGAATCCATTTGCCCTAAAAATTGGGAGCTAATATGCAGCAATTTGATTAAAAACTGTTGCATATTAATTCTTTGAGATTTTTTTCTTGTTTTTTTTTGAAAGCTAAAACTGGCAAGTGAGTTGTTGAGGCAACATCATCAACAACAACAACAAAGAGCAGCTGCTGCAGACAGTCCCACGTTTCCGAACGGGGGCTTCTTCTGAAAAAAACAGGACATTTTTTGATCTGCCCTCGGCGCCACACGGCTGCTGCGTGGCTGTCGCATCTCCACTTGTCTCTGGCGTCCGCCCGGGCTCCCGGGGAGCATTGTTCCCCCTGCTATAGGCTTGAGCGAGTGCATCGCTGAAAGTGCAGAGGGCAATCCACAGGCACTCTGACCCCCCCCCCGAGCTGATATTTCCTCAGGGCATGAGAGCAGAGGGTGAGGTAAGTAGAAAAAGAGGCAGGGAGCTCAAAGAGAGGATAGAGAGGGGATTGAGATCATAGTGTAAATAAAGAGGTTAAAAACAAAAATATTAAAAAAAAGCAAAAAGCAAAGCCAAGGAAAGAGAAAGAGAAACCATCAAAGAACATCCGTTAAACAGGACCCTCCACTCTGGTTTAGTAATTCCACCTCTTTTCTCTTTCTGTTTTTTTTACAGCTTCTGTTGGATGCAGCAGCACCAAGACATTTAGATTAGAGGCTCAGTATCAGCACATCAGCCCTCCCCTTCCTCGCTCTTCCTCCTCCCCTCGGTCTTCTGAGCACTTGTAGGGCAGGGCTGAGCAGGGGCTGATAGACTGAGTGCCCGGCTGGTGTCCTGGGTCCGCTCGAGACCCCGGCATCCACAGTGGGGGAGAGGAGGGGGGGTTCAGTGGAGCGTGCACGGAGAGCAGCAGGACCCCTGCAAACGCAGAGCACCAAAAAAACCCCATTGGACTCCTTGGGTGTTGCTTAAAACCTGCAGAGTGACACTGACAGAGCACTGTCATCAGAGGGATTGGAGCTGATTGTGTGTGAGTCTGTGTGTGTCTGTGTGTGTGTGTGGTGTGTGTGTGTGGTGTGTGTGTGTGCGCATGCATGCATGAGAGACAACACACCTGAGGTGCAAGAGGAGACGCTTCTGGACTGGAATAGGATCTCTGGAGTCTGGAGATGTGTTTTAAAGAGCAGCTGCTTTTACCTGTTGGCTGGAATTAGGAAGGAACTGTCCAACATAACCTTTTCAAAATAAAGGCTGAATATTTAATATATCGCTCACAAAAGACCTCAGGAGCTGAGAGACTTGGAACCAAACTTCTCAAAGAGGACCAAGGTGGCGGGGAAAAGATGCCCACCACCAAAATAAAAAAGCCTACTCTGAACAGTGACACGGAGAGCAGGAGGATGATAGATGCCAGTTAAACTCTGAGAGGGAGAAGAGGAAAACACTGCACTCTGGTTTCAAGTGTTTTCTTTTTTCTTTCCTGGACTGATTTGACTCCAGACTCGAGCATTAGAGCTGTGAGCCACTCAGGGATATGAGTCCGTCTGCGGAGTCAAAAGCCTTTCATGTGGGAGCCTGTGACAATCTGTGAGTTTGAGAGGAATCTGCCTTCGCTCTCTGCCGTCAGGAACCCAGAGTTCTCTCTTTTCACGGATTATTCATCCACTCAGCATGGGAGCTTATTGCTAGAAATGCCAGAGGCGAGTCCATTCGTGGGTAACACGTCCTCCTAAACTGCGTTTCCCTCCGAGCCAGCGGATTTGGATTTGTCTTCAGCCGCCTCCGCTGTCTGCTTGTGACATATGGCTTTGTGAAAGGTGACATTTCCCAAATTTTAGAATATTTAATTGCTTTGTAACACACACACACACACACATATTCAGTCACATACACACCTAGAGTACATTGCCAGGGACTGTGATGTGTCTGTGCATGTGAGCTCCTGCCCACGAGGGACTCATCCCCCCCCATTAGAAGCATGTTGAGATGAGAGATTGATTTCTTTCACTCACTTGTTTCTCTGCCCTTGGACGACAGTTTTCTGTAACTGTGCAGTAACGACTCCCACAGCACTAATTAAAGGCTGTTTTATTTCTCTTCCAGGCATGAATATAGACTAAGCTCCCTCTATTTGACCTCAGTGTTATCTTCAGTGTTTTCTAACAACTAACATATTGATTATATATAATGTAATATCATTTAAAGCTCCGGGCGTATTTAACTTTCTACTTCTTTGTTGTTTTCTCTAACCTAGGAACTTTAGCTTGGGCCTCTAATTAATAATTACACATCAGCTCCGAGCCACAGGACACTGGAAGTGTAAGTTTTCAAGATGGCCACCTCCATGCATCCACTCTTGCTGAGCGTGGTCCTGGCTGTCCTGCTGGGTTTGACCTCACTGGGCGGACTGAGCTCTCGGTCGTCCGGTCAGGCTTTGGCCCAGGTCCCCGCAAACAACCAGACCGAGTCCTCCATGGTGTCAGAGGTCGCCCTGGCTACGCCCACACCGGAAACCGAGGACCAAACGGTTCCGAGCGACGGCAAAAGATGCTGGGGCTACTATGATGTCATGGGCCAGTGGGACCCTCCCTTCAACTGTAACGCGGGCATCTACCTGTTCTGCTGCGGCTCCTGCTTCTACCGCTTCTGCTGCCAGTTCAAAATTCACAGTTTGGACCAGACGTCCTGTTCCAACTACGACACGCCCGTGTGGGCCAACACCGGGAAACCGGCGGAACCCGTCACAGAGGTCCACGAGGAACCAGACCGGGACCGGACCCACATGATCGTGTATATTATCTGTGGAGTGGTGGCCATCATGGTGTTGGTCGGGATTTTCACCAAGCTGGGGCTGGAGAAGAGCCAAGGAGGACAGACGGACATGACCAACTCCAGGTAGGAACTGAGAGAGGTGGAGGATAGTGATACTGATATTGATCTTGGGCTTGGGAGGGAGGGATCTTTAATACGAAGATAACGGGTGTGACTGTCATAGTTTAGCTTTGCATAAAGACTGGAGGCAGGATTGTACTGTATTGTTGAGGTAACTAAAACAACATTTAAACAAGAATAATCCAAAATGTAAAGTTGTATAAGATGTGCTTGTATGTTTGTGGTTGGTTTCCCCATTAGCCTGCATTGCTGTTTCCCTGTTTCCAGTCATAATCCTAGAATCAGCTAATTGGCTGCTGATTCCAGCTTCATGTCCCTCATGTCCACAGACAGTAAAGTGGTATCGGACTCACACGTGTGCATTAACACTTCACGGTGGTGAAGTGTGGCTCAAACAACATCCACAACCGGATGAACACAAACCAGCTACACCAGCCGTCTCTGCCTACTCTTGCGCATTAACGTGATTTGATTGGTTGGTGCCTCTGTCGCCGCAGTGAACAATTGAGCTCTGCTTGTGTAGCGCGAGCAACACGACACAAGGGAAGGACAATGCAGTACGACAACGCATGACACCGCCCTGTTCACAGTGGAGCTCTAGGAAAACTGATGAATGGTTAGAAATACTCGACTATTCTGGAAAAGAAGGAAGATGAGTCCTCGTTGTCTCCGGTTCAATGAGCTCATTTGAAAACAAACGTATGGAGCTGGTTTCACACTTTACTCTGCTGACCAGCTCCTGAATGATGAAGACGAGGGGAGGACAAGTTACTTAACAATTCAATAACTCATCCAAAGTGATTCACCACTTACTTTATTAAATTACTCTCATCATAAAGCATCAGGCTTCATGTCCGTCCCGGTGACTGTACGCTGAGTCTGAAATGAAGTCTGCCTCGTCAGGTGCACATCACATTAGTGTTTCTGTGTGTGTGTGTGTTTCTGTGTGTATGTGCACGTGTGGTGTGCAAGAACTCTTGTGCGCTTGTCTGCATATGTGCCAGAGGGTCACCGGCTGGATAATGAATCAAGTGTCTGAATCACAGTGAGGTGATAATGGCTGTGATGTCTGTTTGAAACCACGAGGGATGGAGGGACCGAGAGGAGGAGGAGGAGGAGGAGGAGGAGGAGGGGGGAGGAGGAGGAGGGGAGGAGGAGGAGGGTCAGGTGATAGTAAGGATGGAGGTCTGTGACTGGGGGGTGGAGCCACAGATGTGTTTTTCTCTGTATTGGTGGAGGCTGTTTCACATTGATGGGGGATTGATCTCTGCTGTGACACAACTCTGACTTTGGCAATGTGCGATGAGGAGGCAGAGGGTTGGTTTTTTTTGGGGGGGGGGTCGGTGGGATATTGAGCTGATCTCACTGGAGCGCGTCCAACGGCTAATTCTAGTGCTGAGGACAGGGGTGTGTGTTTGTGTTTGTGTGTGAGATTGAAAGGGGCTGGGGGGGAGGGAGTGTGTGACCAGATCATTGGGTGTTAAGAGTCCGGAAATGGTGTCTCCTTTAAAATCCTATCATTGCTGGATCTCCTGTCACGCGTCCAGGGAATGATGAGGAGGAGGATGAGGAGGAGGAGGAGGAGGAGGAGGAGGAGGAGGAGGAGGAGGAGGAGGAGGAGGAGGAGGAGGAGGAGGAGGAGAGGAGGAGGACAGCCGTGGACATGAGTCAACCATAGCACAGTGACTGCTGTCTGCTTTGGGACATTTTATTCCCTGAATCAAACAAATGTGTGAATTGAAATACCTGAGTCTGACGTTTGCTTTGGAGGAGCTCCTTTGTTTGCACAGTAACACACACAGCAGAGATAATAATTCAACACTATTTTATTTGTGTACCATTAAATCATAACACACCTTATCTCAAGGCACTTTACATAATAAGGTAGAAACCTGGAAATAAAAAACAAAAAATCCAACAGTTTCACCATGTGTCTGCGTGAGAGAGGAAATGAAGACCACAGCACTGAGGTCATGTGACGAGAGCACAGCTGAAGCATTACGAGGCGAGAGATGCGATGATGAAGGGAGAAAGTTACACAAGAGAGGAGGAGGAGGAGGAGGAGGAGGAGGAGGAGGAGGAGGAGGAGGAGGAGGAGGAAGAGGAGGAGGTGGCGCCGAGCGAAGGGCTGTTACAATCCTGCTGAATCGTCCAGCGAGCGCTGAGGAGGGCTGCTTGGCTCTGAGATCACGCTGGATAATGATCGTCTCAACAAGACTTTTGTGTGTTATTTAATTGCCTGAAATGTGAACGACCCGAAAATACGCTAATTACCTCCGACAAGTAAGTTGTGTGTCAGCCCCGGGATCCGTTGCTTTGTTTGTCGCAATGGTTACACAAAAACTACAGATTCCCACAAACCTCGGTCAGGGAAGGATCTCTTTTATTTTGGAGTGAATCTAGATCAGGGGACAGACCCAGGATTCTTAGATTAAAGACTTTATCTGGACATTTTTATAGATTTCCAAATTTTGGGATCTTGATGAAAACAATTAGGGGACTGATATCTATAAAAGGCCAAAACACCTGATGACACTAAGGTGCACAACTGACGACATGTCCCTACCATCCACTGGTAGTTGGTAACTTAAATTGTGTAGAAGACCTTCAAACTTAAGGGATTTTCACAGACATTGTCCTACATTCTGAAATGAGTGTATGGACGATTGCATTTAAAGGGGACTGCTGGGGCTTGGCTGAGATCTTGAGTGTGTCCACTTTGTGTCTCTGTGGATGAGGAGGTTTGTCACATCGATTTAATGACATGCCTTTTTTAAATTCATTCTCAACCTGCATACATTTGACAGTGGGACACATTCACCCAGCTGAGAGCGGTAAAATGAATTGTGAGTCTACGTGCAGACGTGTGTGTGTTTGTGTTTGTGTGCACTCGACGAATAAATCCAACCAGAAAGCAGCTAAGGTGGTAATGTGCTGGAACCTCGGGTCAGGCAATCACAACAGGCAGCGGCACAATGTTACATAGCACACGTGCACACATGCAAACACACGAGCGTGCACACGCCCCCCCCGTCACACTGCCTCTCACCTCCCAAGCAGCTGTTTGTGTGTTTATGTTGTGCTTTCAGTGTGTGTCTGTGGAAACCGCTGCAAAGCAGAATTAAAAATGAATTATATCCTCTGAAACCCGATCCAGCCGCGGGGGGAATAGATGTGTCGAATCAAGTTTTTAAAATTCTAGCTCGGCTCATGTGGTCGTTGACTGCAGCTTCAGTGGAGGTGTAGACGGAGGAGGAGGAATGAGGAAGAGCACGGAGCAGCACGGAGCAGCACGGAGGAGCACGGCGGTTTAAAGCTGACATTATGCATCAGTGACTTTGCAAAGTATATAGAAGGGAATTTCGCTAGATCTCAGTGGCGCACCAGTGTGATCCGCCCCCCCACCCCGCTGTGAAACAACTGTGCACACTGCAGCAGTGATAAACACAACCAGAGCAATAAAGGTGTTGGTCAATAAATATTCTGCACATAAAACCTCTGTAGAATATAGAGCATTACTGCGAACACAGCTACTGATGCATTAAGCACTTTAAAAGACAATGAAACAGACCAAAACACAAATTATTAAAAATGCCAGGCATGAATTCATTCCAGTGTGAGAAGAGTGAGCATCAAGTGAAGCAGAGTATAAATAATCATTTTTCTACAAGCACAATTAAATAATCAAGGACAGTGGATAAGCCTTCAACAATATTTACTGCAGGCTACTACTCTACACTGCGCAGTAGAGTTAGACAAAGAAGTGTTAGCCAATCAGAGGAGGAGTGGGATCGGGGTTTTCATGTGAAATTGAATGTAGGATTGAGAAGTTGCTGGGGATCAGTGTTGCATGTTATTGTTTGTGAGCTGAGAAGAGAATTGCTTTTATGAATATATTATTAACATTGTCTATGGTAGAATAACTGTTCCCTACCCTTAGCCACCCAAGTAAATAACACACATTATTTAAGAAACAACATGTAGCTCATCACTTTTGGGGGCAAACGAAAGTTCACTCAACCATAACACGTGGAAGTTAAAGCAACTGGACTCACATGAGGGATTATCAATGATAATATTGTGTTTGTTATCTTCCTGCAGTGACCTTTACCAACACAACGGTTTGTTACATCACACAGATCATGATGAGACATTTGGCCGATGAAGTGCTTCTGTTTTGGTTTGGTGCAACGAGCGACCGCTTCATTCCCAAATCTATTTCATCTGATACAGTGCACACACACACACACACAAACAAACACACACAAACACAACCAATCACACACACACACACACACACACAAACACACACCCCGTCCCTCTCGTTCCCCTTAACAGCATTGCACCACTTATCATAAGTTATTCCTCTGAAGGGCCGCGTGCTCAAGGGCACAAACGATTGAATGGCCCACCAGGGATCTAAACAACCGTTTCCAATCGGCCGTTCTATTCCTCCGCTGGATTGTGTTTCATCCACAGCGCTCCTCTCTCTCTTTTCCGTTATTGTTCAACCACGGGCGGCGCTTTTCATCATCGCCCTTGACAGGTGCGTTTAGAACCGAGAGATAAACATGTGCACGCAGCGGCGGCCAGATGAACATGTCGTTGGGAGCTTTGTAGTCAGAATAAAGGATATTTGTGTGTGTGTGTGTGTGTGTGTGTGTGAGTCATAACTTCAATTATTGTCTTTTTCATCTAGAACAGAAAATATCAAGACCTGCTGATTAAAACGATCAAATACAAAAAAATCAAGTAAATAACCCCACACAAAAAAAACTAACCCCCACATCAAACTATTCCTCAAATTGACTTTGCACTTCACAGAGAAACTCATCACTGATTTAAAATGTGTCTTCAGGCGTCAGTGCTGATTTTCACCTCTATTGTTCGAGTCGCTGCTTCTCTCACCTCGTTTCAGCGAGAGTCTCGTTCGCCCCGTTCATTTAACTTCCTCCATCTGAACCCAAAATAAACTCTTTGATGCTGCAGTGGGACGAGAACATAGACTCTCCCGAAGTGCAGCGTTAACTCAAACCGCTGAGTAATTACAATTCCTTCAGTGTTGCTCGTGGTGCCGTTCGTTAGTCTCTGTGCATAACTCAGGCTTAGAGTGATAATTGTGTGTGTTTTTTTCAACCTGGGCGTTATTTTTGTGCCATTTCTCACATTTGAGTTGTTAAAAACTTTCTGTGATCTTTGGCACTTTGGATTTTGAAAGGGATTGGAAATATTTTCACACACACTCACAAACACACAAACACACACTGCGGTTACTAAGCAGGGTGTTGGATTTCGGCCAGCTAACAGGCTTGAGAGTTTTCTTCCACTAAATTGACTTTTTGGATCGCGCACACATCCAAATGAAGGATTTAAAAAAGTTTTTAAAGTAAACAACTCAGAGGAGCAGCAGCAGCAGCAGCAGAGCTGTGGGACGGTGTCAGGTCAGGAGGAGTTTCATCCCGGGTTCATCTCCACTGAGCTAAACAATCTGATCAGTTTCACAGCTTCTTATGTGAACTATGACTGACTCACAATGACCTCACACATAATCAACATTTGACATCCTTTAACACAGACTAAGAGATGGACGACTCATCTCCAGCTCCACACGCTATCCAGACTTGAAGCTCAAATATCCAGAATACGAACGTTGGCTTCTCGAGCACTTGGCGCCTCATCATCCGAAGTTCTTGGATGTTTGATAAATTGTAGTTCAAGGTATTTGCCTCAGCTGAAGATGTCACAACTTTTCTAAACGGCTGCACCTGTTTCCTTTTTTGTTAAACAGCATCTTGATCTTAGTGACATTATATTTGAATATTTGAAAATAGAAACACAGAGAATCAAGGCGAACTAGCAAAGATGAATTGGAAACTAAATACTCAAAGGGAGAGGAGTCAGGTTCAGGTAATCAGGTAGAAAAGATAAGAATCTTGCCCAAGGACACTTCGGCACAAGGAACGAGGAAGAGTGAGCCACAGCCGATCCGGTAGAGTGCAGCTAACCAACTCACCAAACCTGATCCGGACCCCACAGGCTTTCTGTTGTTTGTGTCTGAACCTGAACACATGAGTATTAGTACAAATACTCATGGAAGATTGGTGTATTTTTACATTTAATATACTTGTTTAAAAGCTCCAGGCGTGTCTTTTCACATGCGTGTCCCACCGAGGCGGCGGCCCCAGTTGTTGTGATTGTGACTCCACACCACACCTCAGTGCAGCACAGCTCGGAGAGACAGATTGCTGCAGAGCGTCCGGGCTCCTCAGCTCATCTGTTGCTGCAGCGGCTCCACGTCAGCTGATCTCCATACGCTTCCTCTCCTCACGCTCCTGCTGTGCTCTGTTTTTCTATTTCCTGCTTATTTCCTCCCTTTCTTACATCCTGTTGTTTTCCTCTCCTCTTTATTCACCTCCGTTCTCCTCCGTTCTCCTTGTGACGTCCCTTTGCACGACAACACAGCATCTGCCAAAACTCGGGCTGAGAAGTGTGACAGATGGTCAAATGTAAATCAAAACGGTCTGATGTCATAAATATGTATTCAGTGTTTTCCCTGGAGACACTTTATGCACATTAATAAAACAGCGCACATTTGTTGGCAATGTTATTTATTTCACTTTATTTCAAAAATGGTAATAAATACCAATATTTTTGCACAATGTCCGAGTTTATCGTACTTATTTTAAATGTAATTTCAAAACGAATAGAACTTGTATGCACAATAGCCTGATGGCTTATTGTGAGAGGACAGAAGATGGAAGATGTCAGACATCTCCTGTTTGCTTTGATAATTTAAAGTTATTATTGTATTGAATTTAGCTCAAGAGGGTTTTCAGAGTTTACAATATTTGCTTCACTATAGTTGAAATCCTGAAAAGAGACACTTCAAGCAAAGAGTCATTGTTACTCCTCAAAGTAAAAAATGATTGTGTCCTCCGTCTCTCTATTATCAGCTTTCTTCAACAAAAGCACAATATATTCTTTTAACCTTCCTCACGTCTTCTCTTTCTCTGCAGCTGGTTCAATGAAATTTAAATGAAAATTCAAAAGCGAGGCTCAAACTCGCAGTTTCCGTGTCACAGCTCCTGTTATTTATTTTCAAACCATCCAAAAATTCCCAGAAGTCTCATATGCGCAACCATGATCATTTCTTATTTCCAATCTTTGCTCCGTATTAATATTTACTCATTCAATCAAGGGATCTGTTAGAATTACCTTCAAGCCTTTGATTGAAAAATAAATAAATCATCCCCTCAGCAGGAGGCTGGACCTCGGGGTCGATATCCACAACAAAATTGCAAAAAACTTTAATGTTTGTCTAATAATCTGATAACCCCCCCCCCACACACAGCTGTCAATATCCATGTGGGCTGTCAACCAGCATCTGTGTTTCTTCTGACTCTGTCGTGTGGAGCCTCTGTGGGAGGTTGGTGGGAGGGAACCATTGTTGAAATGCATCACCAGTCAATCAACTCTTTGCCATCTCCTGGGACAATTGTGTCAGTGTTGCTTTGTGGCTCTCGGTGTGTAAAGAGTGTGTCAACTTTGCATGTGTGCGGCATCTACTGTACATGGAGTTTGAGTACACGCCGTCCATCCGTGGACTCCATTTTCACTCCAGTGATCGTGGTAATGGTCTTGTCCCAGTGTGGATTGACGCCGGCTCCAACTCGCCCTGACAGGAAATCAAGTGCTTACATGTAACTGTGTGCTGGAGCGAGCAGAGTAACAAGCATCACCACTGTAGCTGGTCCTCTCCTCTTTCTGCTCGTCTCCTGTCCGTCCGTCCGTCCGTCTCTCTGTCCATCCGTCTCATCTTCATTCATCACCATGTCACCTCTCCCCTCTATTACAGAGCTCTTAATTTCTTTGCCACCTGCCCTTCGACCTGCCGGGTTCCTTCTCAGCTTTTTAATATCTTTCACTCTGTGGAGGGAAGGAAACTGAAATATAAAACCTGCAGGTGAAGCAGCTGATACCTGAAGAATGTTGAGTATCCCAAAAACTAGTCTTAGGAGATTGATGTATTCATTCATGCATTTGTAACGTTGTTATTGCAATCCTGCCTCCTCTATGTTAGTTGACGCGGGCAAATAACAAAATTAAATCAAAATTATAACTGATTTTGCATTCTACTTCTAAAACAGAAACCAATATGGAGTGCTGCGTATGTTTTTCTCACTCTCACTCTTTGCTGCTCTCTTCCCCGCCCACATTTGCCCGTCATGGCTGTGCCCCTCAGCTCTTATCTCTACACAGCATCATATCTGAAAGAGAGCTTATACTTCACACGCAGATTAAACAACAAGAAGAAGGATTCCTCCCCCCCCCCGCCCAATCTTTCCCCTATCCCTTTTCCCAATCATCCCAAAAAATAATTACCTGCTAGCTTGTTTTTCCCCAAACCATCGTGCATGTTCTGTGTTGTGGAACAGAGATGAAACGAAAAGGGGGGGGGTTGAGTGTGGATGAAGAGGAGCGGGATGGCACGGCGAGGAGGAGTTTTACTCTTGACTTTCATCCCTTACTGTTCATTTTACATTTGAAGGCTCGTGCTCCTCTCATTCCTTCTCCTGTCGCGTTGCTCCTTCTCTCGCTCGGTGACACTGATTTCCTCACATTTATCAGCGTGTTAGAAGAACATGCATCGTGAAGAATGCCGCCAAAGCCGAGAGACACATCGATGTCGCCGTCTAATATCACACGATGGTCACATAGTATATATATGTTAATTGATATGTTTTTTGTAGCATTTGGGTCAGAAAACTCAAGTTCAAAATGTTTATACAGCAGCAGAAGATAGTTAGTTTGGCGCCAAGGCTCCGACCACATATGATTCCACTGGTAATTGCAGGAAATATCTTTATATCTTTGGATGCTGGGGTGGTGGAGATGCTGAAAGTAGACAGCCACATTGGGAGGATGAACTGTATATGATGGAGGATTGTGGAGAGTGAGGCAGGTCACATGATTGGAGCAGTGCAGCTCCACTCGGCTCCTGAACTAGCTCCCAAAGCGTTTTGCAGCATTTATCCTAAAAACAATAGTCACGTTTTTCTGGGGCTGGTCTTTATCGTCCACCTCTTTTCCATCTTTTCCTCACCAACACACATACTCTCTTTTTTTTCACTGTTGAGGCCCAAAAAACCCTGGTGTTATTTATCTTCCTCTCGTACAGACAGACAAGAGGAAATGAGAAAATGTGCACGTTTTTCAAGTTGGTTCTTCTCCAACAGTAACAAAGCACCTCCCGTGTATCTACTCTTCTCATTACAACCCTTTATAAGTCATCATAGCGTCAGCCCTGTCTGAGCTCTTCAGATACACACCTCTTCACAAAAGGATGTAGATTTTTTTGTTATGCCCAGTTTCTATCCCTGGTTTGTATTTTTTCCTTCTTTGTAAAGCCTACATTGAAGATTCCTGCTCTGTTCAATGATAATTCAGAGACACAAAAGAGAGGTTTTTCTTTGCCCAGTGTGTTGCTGCTGTTCCCCGGCTGCTAAGTGGAGGTTTATTCTGTATGTTGGTGGTGTAACATGTCGTATAATTGATGAGACGGGACTCTGGGGAGGGAACCAGGCCCATAGTCGATAAAACCACGGTATGATTTTGTCTTTGGCTCGACTCCCATTAACCTCCCCCCTCCCAACCCATCCACACACACACACACACACACAAACACACACCCTGAGAGTCACAAACACCCTATTCAACAAAGGAGTGTTAACGGCATTAACAGCAGCACAGCTCTCAATTTTCACATTCGCAGTCTCAAAATAGACGTTTTTACACTTTTCTAAAAGGCGGCCGTTCGCTTCGGAGCAGACGGGAAGAGAACAAGATGTTTTCAGGGAATTGATGCTTTGGCAAAATAACAAACATGTATCTGATTAACACGCGCTCGGCCTCTCTCTCTCTCTCCTAATTTCTCTCATGCACACACACAAACAAACCCGCTCTCTCCCTGTGCCTCAAAATTAATTTGTTTTTGTTTATGCTGGAAAAATACGCCTGTCCACCGTCTCTCTGTCTGTCTGTCCCTCCCTCACTCGTACTGCAGATATCCTATAAGAGGACTTTGCATTGACGTTCATTGATTGTGGACTCATTAACCAAAACCCCTTATCCCTTAACCTAACCACAACACGCACACAAAACTTATTTGTATTTCATTGTGTTGCCTCATGACACCAGACTCTTGTAACAGTTTTAAGTGTTTCACGATATGAAGACACTAAGAAAACAACCCGTGTGCTTCACAGCAGCAGCATCAGCAGTAGCAGTGTGTATCTCTTCTATCTGTGTGCTGAACAGGATTGTGTTTGCTCTTTGTACTCAGGATTAATAATACTGCGTTTGAGCCACAATGAAAATCAATCAGCTTTCAGCCCTGCGGTCACAAACGCATGATGACACCATCGTGTAGCGCACGAGAGCCGCTGCGCTGGAGGAGTTGTAATGTCGCTGCTCTGCCCAATTTAAATTCAATAACGTTTCCTACCTGCGACTTCTCAGTACTTAGAAAAGCCTCTGATTATCACTGGAGAATTAGACTTTTCTAATTCTCTGTCAACCCTGTCCAATTTATATTTGAATGTTTTTCTGCTGTGTCAACGTTGCCAATGTTGTGTGAAGCACTGGCCGCAATTTTAGTTTTTCTACTCAAGTGAATGAGGCACTGTTTGTTGTGTTAACGTTCCAGCAATTATGGAATAAAACCAAATAAAACAGAATAATAATGAGTCAAGAGTGTTTTAAAGTAAAAGAAAAACAGGGATGTCCTTTTCTGAATGAAAGGATTGGAAGAGGCATATGCTGAAAACCGGCTTTAGTTTGTATGTGAAGCACACACACACAGACACACACAGACACACACTCAAACATATGCACACTCAAACATACGCACACTCTTACTTGGCAGCATGAGGCTGTCGATATGTGTGTTCTAATTATACTGATGTTGTATCAGTGATTCAATGTCAGGGTGACGCAACACTGACGCTGGCCGAGGGATCCCTGTCACTGGGAGGAGGAGAGGAAGAAGGAAAAGAATGGATGGACAAGGGAGCGAGTGAGGAACCAGAGAGAGAGAGTAGAAAGAGATGTCGATGTCTTGCCCTTGAGCCGGAGTGTGAAACAACACAGACGGGATGGAAAATGACAGCAGGAACATGGATTCCTCATCGCTACACGACAGCCCTGATGGTCAAAATACAGCTCACCTTACACATCCATTCCTCCCTCTCCCCAGGCATTAGTCTCTCCATCCATCTCCCTCATCCGTCAGCGTCAAGCCCTCCCTCCCCTGCTTCCTCTCCCCTCCCCCCGTTCTCTTCATTATTAACCTGAAGAGCTGTGATCCAGTCATATTTTTACACGGCCACAAATGTCGACACACCCTGTGGCTCCAAGTCACCGGCCGTGTGTTTTTTAGCAGATACTTTTGTTTAAATGGTTAAATCCAGATGTGTGCAGCTGAGTAAAGTGATGACCCTGTCGATTAGGGAGACCCCCCCCTCTCTGTCTGAGGGTCGCAATCCAAGATATTACAAGTTACGTCTTCTGCAAATCCTCGCCTGGAAACATTCGAAAGGCCGACACTGGAGGACTGAAGGGCCGTGCATGAAACATAATCTTCAAAGAGCACGTCTGGAACATACTCGGGCTGCAGAGTATGAAGCCGTTTGGAAAAGAGTTGAAAAGTGGAGTCGGAAATGTTTTTCAATGTTTTCGTTTTAAAACAAATAAGCTTTTTAGTTTGATCTCCGTCTTCATTGAAATACCTTTAAAACAAATGCTCATCCGTATCCACTGTGCACGCTGCAGCATATACGAGGCATATTGTCGTGTTCGGTTGCTCGGCTGCATTTGGGTTATATTCTGTATGTGTTGAAGTAAAGTTTCCATCACACTTTGTGGATTTTATGCAGGAAATGTTTATGTTTCTATGGATTCTGTGAGTTATGCCGTTAAGTTCAAGCGAAAACACTTTGGCTAATTGAAATGTGTTGCCATATAAGTGGTCAGCACCTTCCTGTCCAGAGTGTGTCCAGTAACAGCTATCACTGAGTTACTGTGATACTGAGGAAAACACACAGAATGTGAGGATTCTCAGGCAGAATCCGGAATTAGACTCTGAGCAGGAGCTGGATGTCTGAGGCAATTAGTGGCAATCAGGTGTAAAGTGACTTAAATACCACTGCTGCTCTTCCAACTGCTGTTTGTGTTCGTAAACAGGCAAAATCATTCTATAGTTACTGTTTTTTTTAGACATTCTCGGTTGTTATAATGGGAAACTTGGCCGAAGTGAACACACTGAAGACGAAAGTGAGGAGGACTGCAGAAGAGCCAGAGTCAGGTTTTTACTGAGGCTGATGTGAAACAAGCACTTTAGAGTCCAGCCACCGCTTCAGGAAACAGGGTCACTTCATCTGCTCTGCTCATCTTTGCACCCCCCCCCCTTGTCCTCAGCGATGGAATAAAGAAACATTAACCATTAGTCCTTACAACCAGTAACCCCAGCCCTGTTTCCCAGTGTTGTTTCACCACACATGCTCCTCGCACCCCCCCCCCGACGAGAAAGTGGAGCACGAAGGCGCAGAGCCGTGGTTACATAACGCGGCGCCGGAGAAGAGAGGGTGAGAGCGAGACAGTTTGGGGAAAAACAGAAACCCGAGAGGAGGGAAAAACAGAGAGCACGAAAAGGACGGGAAGGAAAATGTGAGATAAGCTTGCAGATATAAAAAAAGAGATCAAGGGAAAATGAGGCAGGAGGAGACCAATCAGACCTGTGGAAACCAGAGCTGAAGACGTGTTGTCCAGAAGCAGGGTTCGGTTATTTGCATGAGATTAAACTAAAATATGAGAAAATATATGAAATAAACATTCACAAACAATAACTTGATGAAACCTCTGCACCACTGTGGAACTTAGCAGAATATATTTACAATTTTCCACACTGAATAAATCCCATTTCTTCTTCTCTCCCATCGTTTCCTCGCTCATAACCTTCTTTTCTCCTCTCCCCACTTCTTTTGTACCTCGTCCATCCCTCCCTCTGTTCACTGTGTTGATCAGTGTGAAATGTATACGGGACATTTTACATTCCAGCCACGTGGTTTCCTCTCCTCCACACTTTTGTACAAATGAGTGCGATAAATCTTAAGGGAGGGGAGGACGGCTGTATGTGCTGCATACATAAACGTGGTTAGGAAGGTGTTCAGAGAAACCAGATGTTCAGTGTTTTTCAACCGTTCACAACCGTTAACGCTGAAATGGCCACTTTACTCACCGACCGTGTGTGGGGACATGACTTTGATATGGAAAACACACTGGAAGCTGAACAATCTAAGGAAATTGTGGCTTATTTATAGATATATTCATGTGAGGAGTGGTGGAAGGTGGCACAGCGGGGAAGGTAATTGGTTTGAATTCCAGTTCCTTTGCATTTTCATGTGTTTCTCTGGGTTCTCCGGCTTCCTCCCACAGTTTAGGTCCTGTGATGGACGAACAAAGTGTCCTTGGCTGTTTCCTGTCTTTTGCCCAATTGGTTTCATGACCACCACCCTTAAAAGGATAAGCACTATATATGGAAGTGTGATGAAAACTGGGAAAGAAAGAGAGGGAATGACATGTTAAAGAGGTTTAAAGATAAGAGTTCAGGAAGGAAATAAGATGCATGTAGGCCTACGTACATTCTGCATGTGTGTTATAGTTTCAACAATTATTTGTGCTGCTTCCCAGGTCCTTATTTTTGATTCATGGCTTAACTTCACTATTTGCAAAAAACAAATGCTTTGTTCTGATGATAGAAGACAGGTCTGTTGTCACTGTGGGTGTTTGAGCGAATCAATAATGGCACTATAATAAAGTAAGATTTTACCCATCTGAAATTAATGTGCAAAAATAGAAAAATCAATAAGAGGCAATCACTGTTGTTATTGTGGCGGGCTGCCATATATAAATCGATTTTTTGAGAAATTATGAGGAAAGTCAAACTGTTGCTAAAACTGAAACTGTAGTTGAGTAGGAGATGAGTGGACGTGGCCGAGGACTCGTTTGTGATCTCACTGCAAACATCCCACATGTGGGTCGAGGGATCAGATCTCAAGTGACGACACAAGTAAATAAAGATAATGATGATAAGCACAACAAAAATCTGAGGATATATTTCATGTGACTTGGTCCTTTCCACTAACATGAAGGAGGCAGGATTTAGGACAGCCAGCCACCAGGGGGCGATCAAGACACTTCGGCTATAGCTTTTTGTGTCGTCCATCTTTATGAACACTATAATATAAGGTTTGGATATAAAATATATTCAGTTCAGCTTGGTCGTGATCATCCCTTCATTACTTCTCACTCTGTTACAGCAGCTATCGTCACAGTTTGTTATTCTGCATCGTGACTGTACATTTTTACTGCAGAGCGCTGACATCCCACAAAAATGAAAATGCTCCTCTGGCTACAATCAGAATACAACTGTCTGTCCTCCTGCTCACTGACACGTCTCATCCCTCCACTCACTCTTCTGTCTACAGCGACGGAAGAAGGTTTTTTAAATAAGAACCAAGGTCCTTCTGGCCCGTTTGACACAACACAGCAGAAGTGTTGCACTTGCTCTCCACTCACATAACACACCTGCTGCTGAGAGAGAGAGAGCGGGGACGATAGGTACGCACTTTAAAAAGGTCCAGAACGCGAGCAGGGCAGGGACGGGGGGGGCGGGCGGAATAACTCAATGTGCCACGGTGAAGTGAGAAGAGGAAGATATCACATGGAGCCCAGCATGCACATGTACACACACACACACACACCACACACAGACACACACACACACCGAGAGTTGGCATATCAGGCAGGGTAGGTCATTACACGCTGTGCCAGTCCAAAGACCTCATGCTAATAAGTAAGAAGAGTGCTCATAGGCAAATAGCTGACTGCAGCATATTCTGTGTGTGTTTTAATGTGTGAAATGATCCAAAATGGACACCCACAGTGGACAACTTCATTGTTACGACTTCATTGCGAGGCCCATAGTAAATTAGTGAACATTAATATCACATGTTAAAATAATATTTGTTATGGATCCTGTTCCATCAGAGGTCATGAAGAAAAACTGGAATTTTCTTTGTGCCATTTCATTAATCGTCCTTGGAGACAAACTGATTTTCCTTTGTCTCTCTGAGTTCTTTCAGCTCTGCAGCAGCAACAAGGCTCCTTCACACATTCTCCTCGTTCAGCCTCTGGGTCGTTAGCTCTGTCACGACAAAACTTGTGTCTGTCAGAATGTGGATCTGGTGAAAGCTGCTCATCGGCCCCCAAACTCCATCGAGGAGCGTTAACTTGATCTGAGCACATTTGTCCTTCCAGCGCAGTAACGAAGCCTGAGATTTACATTTTTCATCAAGTTCCCTTCAAACTAGGCCCAAGAAAATAGTGTTTTTCCATTTCTCCTGAACACAATCACATTCCATATCTGCCCTGAAGATGTTGCTTGTGTTTCCTTCACCCTGACATTGACCTGGCAGGTACAGAGCCACTCGGGACGCCCCCTGCAGGACACTAGTCATCTGTTGCACTTTGTCTTTTACCAAAAACAATACTATAGCTTTAATGAGATGTATATAGGGTCTGGTTATCCTCGGCTTCTGCTCTATCAGTCAGTCAATTAGTGAGTGAAAACAGACGAGCAGTAAATCCTGGGCTTTGCATTTTCCTCCTCGATGCTTCTGTTTCATGTGTCAGGAGACCACAGGTTGTCTGTGCATGCACCTCATCTCTGTGTGCATGAGTATTCATTTACACAAGCGCATCGGCACTCTGCATATCATTAACTACTGTCTGTTGTTTACATCCCGTCTGTAAAGTGTGTCTGTAGTCCGTCTTCCCATCCATCTCAAAGTGATGAGCATCCCACCGGCTCAGCTCAGGCTTCTGTCTCCAGTCATTAAGTAGATTTATGGCCCCTTCTTTTCTCTGAGAGCTATAGGAACCTTTCAAAGGCAACCAATCAATGCACGCTCTCTGCCAACATGTCTGCCCAACCTGATTGCATTATAGAAAGGGGGTGGGGCGGGTGGAGGGGGGGGTACCAACAATGTACAGCACACGCAAGCATTGTGGTCATTTCATGGCAAGAAAAGCAATATTGGTTCAATATAAATCTCTTCAATAGATTAAATCCTTCTTTCAAAATTATTAAATGTATTTATATTTAATGTAAACCGCAGGATGTCGCTCGGAGGCATTCTGCATGTTTTGCAGTGACTGAGTGGAAATATAATAACAGCTTGCAGAGAGTTTTCCACAGTGCACAATTCTTCATGGTCACTTTAACCACTGCAAATACATGTTTTGAAAAGTCCTCAGTTTTAAATAACACTGTGTAGCTGACAATTTAGAACATGTAGTATATTAACGGGATCAAATATCAGCCAATAGCAGAGACAGGCAGCGGTTTACATTTAGTAAAGTGACTTATTTTTATTTTACAGCCATAAAGAATTAGTCATATATTGATTAAGATGATTTACTATTCAACAGTCGATTTTCCTCATGTTCCACCGGATCATTTACATCGTCTACAATCAGTCCAGGGTCACATGCGTTATTTTGTCGTCTGTGTTCAGATCTTAAGGCACAAAAGTTGGCACGAAGGAAACAGTACATTCCTTTAAAAGTGTTGGTATAAAGACAGGCCTGCAGGTAACTGCGAGTGTGCATGAACACAAAGCAATAAGCCAGAGAGAGGGGATCGGGGGATGAAAGAGAGGTGGGGAGGTGAAGGCGGGAGGAGAAGATGCTACAAGTGTGTGTGTGTGCGCGCTTGTATGTGTGTGTCTTTGTGCGTGTAAGTGAATCAGAGGGCAGTTTGTCATGTTGCTGCTCCACAGCCCTGATCCAAGCTGACAGGTGAAGCTAAGCGCAGCTAAACAGCACACGTAACACAGGGCGAGAGAGATAGAGAGGGGGAGAGAGGGAGAGGCAGCGGAGATAAGGAAAGACCATTAGACCAAAAAAAGAGAGAGAGAGAGAGGGAGATGAGAAAAGAGGGATGGACATGCAGTTGGGGGGAGAGAGAGAAATGGGGGGATTGGGGGAGATAGTCGTGAGAGAACAAAGAGAAGAAAGAAGCAGCGGAAAGAGGGAGTGAACATGAGTCAAATGGAAAATGAAGGAGTTCAGATTAACTGGAGAAAGAAATTGAGTAATTGACATTTAAATAAAAATAGACAAGTGGGCGAGTTAATTCTTCAAACCATCGCTCCATTAATCTGTCGCTCTCTCTCTCCGCTCAGTGGGAACCATTGTGCGAGTGTGCTGGAAATGACTGAACGATTAAATGTGAAGTATTTTCTCTGATTTGAGAACACAAGGATAAACAATCCAAAGAAGTACAAATAGTACACTAACCCTGAGTACAAAGGAGGACAAGTAGCAAGGTACAAATATACAAGATAATATCATATGAAGTGAATATTTACTGTATTCAATATATTTACGTTGTAGCCACTGGAGTAGTATATGTATGTATCTGTGTAGTAATGCAACTTTAAAAGGTGGGAGGAAAAGGTCAACCAAGTAGTGTAGGTTTTAAAAATAGAGAGAATACACTAGAGGATGAATACAGACTGAGGTCAGAAGTAAAATGACACAAGTGGGACGGACTGATTCAAAACCTCCGAGGAAAATCAGACGTAGGAAAGATGTGATGAGGAAGAAGATACAGGTGGAGAGAATGGCATGGAGGAGCAGAGGAAGAGGAGGAAGAGGAGGAAAGAGAGAGAGGGAGAAGTGTGTGTGTGTGTGGATGGAATTAGAAGCAGTCAAGCCAGACAGGTTGATAGATTAGAGTCATTGGTGTGATCCATCCTGTAGGTATATGCACTCACTCACGTGAAGGGAAAAGCCGACCTCAGGCTCATTGTGCGCGCCTGTCCGTGTGTGTGTGCACGTGTGCATGTGTGCGTTTGATTTCATGACAAATGAAGAAGTGAATGACAGAGTTGTTTATACATTCTGATATTATACTGCGAGGTTGTCCTTGCACACTCACTCGGTGTGAGTGTGTGTGTGTGTGTGTGTGTGTGTAAACGCTGTGACACTCTACATATTGTGCGCAGGTTTGATGTGTGTGAGTGTGTGTGTGTGAACGAGGCTGAACTTTGAGCAGAATGCAGCATGAAGGGATTATCTGTGCATGTGTGAGTATATGTGAGCTAAACACAGGTTGACACCTGGCTCCCACTTCGGCTGCGCTGCGTCGCTAAGCCCTTCTCTGAGTGTGTGTGTGTGTGTGTGTTTTTGTGTGTGTTGCTTTCTGTTGCATTCATTGCATTTCGTCAATTTGTTTCACTGCATATGCTGACAGATGAATTGGATTTTCGTCATCATCATCACAGGAGCAATTAACTCATCACAAAAGATGAGCTGAAATGCATCAAATTAGTAAAAAAAAATTATGTTTATTTGCGCTCACCATTAATCTACAGGGTTTTAAATAACATTTTAATACTCGAGTGCAGGATCTGAGCCAAAAGAAGGGGAGAGAAAATTATGCTCAATGTTCTCAGGCACAGTTTGCTGTCCTTCATCGGAATCTCTTCTTCTGGAGGCACATCTCCAAAATGTGATTCCCACTTAGTTCGAGTCGTCTTGTTTACAACCTCGGTCATTCGTCCCAAAGCAGTCGGTCACTGACATGCTTCCAATTTGCAAAATGCTGCAAAGTCTCCAACAGGTAATCATAATATGAAGATACATGTCTATATAAAGCTGGAATACTCCAAATTTCTTAATCTGGTTAATATTGGAATAATGCTACCTGGTAATATACTCTATGTGTACATTTACACTTTAAGAGGATCAGAAATATCTCTGAAATAAAGATAATTCCAGTCCAAGTCGAAATGGGAACGCTCCTGCCATGAGTCATGAAAACTCCAACATCATAATAAAAGACGTTTCAGCATCCGGATACGAGACAAAAGTTAAAACCTCCACACACTCGGTTACATAAAGCTTGAGTAACCGACTGTATTCTGTTCCGTTAGACGAGGAGCTCCCACGACTCCCCCCTGCACCCAGAGGTGCTCCAGCTGTTTGGACAGTCAATGATATCTAATCACAATAGGTCGATACCTTCCTGTCCATCTGGGTGTGGTGATGGACGAGGCTGAGATCAGAGCATACTGAGGACTTGTATGAAATCAATAACGTCCAAGGCTCCAACGGGTGATAGATACTTAGCAGACAAATGTGTGTGTGTGTCTGTGTGTAGGTGTATTCATGCATGGGTTATGTGTGCGTCACACTCATGACTGTTTGAGAACAAATCCCTTCAGGAGAATTAATCTGTATGTTTTGTGTGTGTGTGTGTGTGTGTGTTTCGTTGTTTCTAAAATAAAGACAGCCCAAAATAATGAGTGCAGGCGGTGACTCAGAGGTTGACATATGGTATTTTTTCTGTGACATCATCCGCCGCAGCTCCACAGCGTTAGCACTGAGATCCTGCCAGCGACTGGTTTATGCTTCTTCCAACAAGCTGGCTCTGATTTATTTATTTATTTTTCTATTCAGTCGCCTGTTTATTGCTCCTTCCACGCATCATGATATATAACATTGAGACATTAAAGCGGTTTGTTGAATTAACAGATAAAACAATCAGTCGACTATTTTGAGAACCAAATTTTGTTCAAATGATCTGATAGACAAGCAACCACATTCATGATCCCATACATTTTAAGGATTGGTGTCTATTTTTTGTTATTCAGAGTATTTTCAGGGACAAACTAATTCCAAATGACATGAATAAAGGACCAGTTTGAAACATTGATCAATGGAGGAGACAAAATCATTTATTTAATAGTATTTAATAAATTAGCATTTGTTTAAGGGAGTGTATCTGTGTCTGGGCTTTCCTGTGAGAGCTTCTGTTGTTATGATGAAGTTACATGATCGTCTTGTTGCTGATTCAGCCGCTTGGCTTTGGAATTATATTTTCGTTAAGATTAAAATTGTAGTCGTGGGCGTTTGACAGACACACAAACCACGTATGATTCTCTTAATTCACCTGGAGAGAAAAACCCTGTTTGGATAAAAGCTCTTCAGTCGACTTGAGAGTGAAATGTGAACAGACGAGTGTTGTGACGCAGCAGTGAGGAAATCCACTGCAGCTTTTTGTTGGCTCCCAGAAGACGAGAGGAAGCTTTTGACCCACAGAGTCCGAGCTGCTGTCGTGTTGTGTGTGCAGCGCTGCCTGAGACACAATCTGAACATGTGACCCTACTATCATCACGCCCTTTAACTGAACCATCTGAATGACCTCCAACGTTTCTCTGTGACCTCCAAACTTCATATCAAGCACCAAGACACCATTTTGTTCCAAATTTTTTAAGTGAAACTCCTCCGATGTGCGGCTACACATATTCAACGCACACAATGAGACTATGAATAAACGCACACAGGCCCTGGCATGGCAGGCACTCGGCCATGCCAAGGGACATTATTTGGCAGCTGTCAGCTCTAATCGGAGTAAGGCAGGGCGGGAGACAGATCCAGGCTCTGTACCAAGCCTACAAGGGTGCACTATCTGGCAGCTAAAACATATCAGCATGTCCGCTCCGTGTGTGTGTGTCTGTGTGTGTCTGTGTGCGCATGTATCAGTGCACGTTGTTTATGTGTCAGAGAGACTGGTGTATCCGATCCCCTCTGAGAAGATGCATGCCACCACTTGTGCCACTACAGTGCCCATTTAGCCTACTGTCTGTGTGTGTCTGTGTGCGTCTGTGTGTGTGTGCTAGTGTGTGTTGCAGTGGATTACTGATAAAGTGAGACTTCAAGTGTTGAGTCTGTCATTTCATAACGCCACAAGACAAAGAGAAGCAGGGAGAGATAAAGAGACAGATAAACTAACACAGAACGGGCACACACACACACACGCTATCTCTATCTGAGCATCTCTCTCTCTCTCGTTTCTCTTCTTACCTACAAAAGCTTTATTTTCACATTCTGTCTCAAACATCTCATTCAGAGGAAACAGCTTCACAACAATAACTCTGAACTTCAGCTTCATTTACATAAGAATCCCTCAGTTTGGAGAAGCTGCTCATTGTCACCGACATGTAAGTGAGTGAGTGCTGGAAATCCTGCTTAATCCTGCAAAGTGTAAAAAAACAAAACACATAAGCACAGTGAGTCGCGTTCCCTAAGTGGGCGGGTGATCAGATCATTTGGTCATAAGGCGATAATGGATTTTTCTGTTGTTGTTTTTCTCATTTGTCGTTTTTCCATTTGTAATCAAAGAGGGAAAAAGAGAAACCAGCCAACTCTCGTACGTCCTCCTGCTGCTTTACTCATGTGCTTGTTTTGAAATTCACTCTCCCTGCCCTGGAGGACCGCACACAAACACACAAAACCACACACACATGCACCCATACCCGTACAACACCCACCCAGTGTAACCTCTCCAAAGTACCACCCATGAGAATTTAAGGGGTGAGTCACACCCGAGTGGCATCAATTATCTCCCTCCAGGCACAACTGTAGGTAGGAGACCAGCAAGCTGTGTGTGTGTGTCTGTGTTGTATCTGTTTGTGTAGGCTGCTCGGGTGGCAACAAGCAGCGCTACACACATTTATACAGCATCAGTGTTTGAAAACAGCAGGGTTGTATCTGTGCGCTCCTCACTTGGTTACAGGCCCCTAGAATCATCCGTGGGGTGCCTCGTAATGTAAACTAACCTGCTGTGACAGTGGAGAGTGATTCAGCTACAGAGCACTGTGTTATAGAGCCAGGGGTGTGAATGTGCTTGTGTGTGTTTGTGTGTTTGTGTGGAGAACAATAGTGAGTGTCTTTAAACGTGACCGTGGAGTATTTTCTCACTTTAACTTTTAACGCTCTTTGACAATTGAAAAACAAAACGTGCACGTTGAACAAACACTGCATCAGTACTGAATCTGAGCAGGGAAACAAAATGGCAGTCCTATCAGGGACGCGGTGAAGCCAAATGTGTTTGAACCAACTTTCTCAAAAACTCTGATACTGAACAAATGAGCTTTGTGTCAATCATATTCAACTTTATTAATCCAGAAGACAATTTGGTTAAAGGCAATTCAAAGAAAAGCAATAACTATGAAACACCGTAAAAGAGCCAAGATAGGATTTGGTAAACAACACGTAAAAACATGCAAAGGTAAAATCACTTTTTTTAGTTTTCTGTCATGATGTGACAATTTTGACTCTTAAATACATGTGTGTGAATGTATATAATAATATGTGTAATTAATGCATATATAAATGTATTATTCATGTGAATAATTTGTATTATTTCACTCCATACAGTTAAATGTCAGTGAATAAATCTTTCAGGGAAGTTGAAGTAACTTTAGTAAATTACAATGATTCACATCATAAACTCCACAGATTCCCACGTATTATATTTATAGACATGCATTTGATAAACGGTATATTTCTCTCTGCTTTATTTAAAATATAAATATGAAAATTCCTCTGACTCTGGCATATTTGCAGATCTGTTATTAATCTGCACCGTCCCCGTCAGACAAAGTAATAAAATGAAGTAATAAAGACGTCCCTGGATTGTCACAGTCCAATCGAGCGCCACATGTTCAGCAGGTTCACCCTCACTGACTCTCAGAGCAGCTTTCACAGGCTAATTGTTTTTCCCACGGACGTCTGAACGATCGCTAATTGCGCCCGACTGAGACGACTCCGCGGCGGTAGACGGCCGACTCCATTTGAAGCAATTACCGCCACGTATTTAAAACAGCTTCACTTTGAAAAACGCACTCGTGCCCAGTCAGTGGACCCATGGGTTTTTAATTGGTCACTGTTATCAGTTGGAGCAGCACCGCGGCTGCCGGCTTCCTTTTTTAAGTTTTCATGTTTCATCAAATCAAGTTGTGGGCGACACGAGGAGCCGCTTGTCGTGTTGTGTGTTTTCTCACTCTGAGATGGTTCAGTCGGGAAAGAGCTGATCCTGAGCCGTCCGTCGAGTCGCCTGGAGATGAGTTCTCCAGACGGATTATTTCCTTCCCTCTCTTAAATATGTTTTGTTTGAGAGTTTTAAAAAGTACTTTCATTAATCATTTCATTCATGTCCTCTCCTGCATGGATTCCAGTTTGCAGTAAATTAACTGGAAATGAGGCTGATCCGAGGCTTTGTGTGAATCCAGACCTCGTGAAATTCATTCCACTGATTCCCAGTTCACAGCCGTTATTTATCTGGAGCTGCTGGTTGTGCAGCCCCTGCACCGCGAGAGGCTGTATGAGCTCCAGCCTTCAGAGGCCTCCTCACCAGCCCACTTTCTAGCTGACTGGCGGAGGATCTGAACGCCTGCTGAGCGGAGCCGGCTCTGCTTCATCCTCTCTCTGGTGAGGACTGTTTGAAGGCAAATTGTAAAACTCATTAATCACGGACGAAAACTAAAGTAAAGGAGTCTGGAAGAGAATTCTCATTAAGTACACACGGAGGCAGAATTGAAGAGGAAGGGTCTGTTTCTTCCAGCTCTGATTCCTCAACCACACTTCCAGTTACTTCTCACTTTAGCTGAGGGACTTTCTTATCATCCAGCCAATTGTGTTAGTTTGTGTTTTTGTCCAGATAAGGAAACAGCTGGGAATTGCCTTTTCTTTTTTTCCGTACTGCAGCCAGGTTTGGTCAGAACAGGTTTGTGTAGCAGAGGTCATTTAGAGGTCAACCTACACACAATAGGAGCGTAATTAGTTGGAATTGGCCACTTCTCCGATTCAACCATACATGGTCGAGCCCGAATGTGAATGTGGAAAGCATCAACACAGATTACAATACGCCGCCTGTTCAGTACACCTGATGCCATTCACCTGCTCATTATGAGACATGCCTATGGATTTAGTCTTCTCATCACAATCCGTGTATAAACTTTTCCATTCATGCCCCTGGAACATTTGGGAAATGCACTAAAACGCAAACTGAAGTGGAATCGGCATGTCAGGAAATTGTAAATTCAAAGTGGGATTTTGTCGTGTGCACTGTAGCCATTGTCGTTTGTGTGAGTTCTGTTCTCTCCTGGTTCATATATGTTTTGTTTGAAGCGACACTCGCTGCTTCACCTCCTATCATGAAAGAGCCAGACTTGCCTCGGCACATAGACTGGATGGATGCTATTCTCATGGGGGTTTCACACTGGATTCCAATTTCTCTGCAACTTAAGCGTTTGCGCATTTGCCTCATGCAACTGAATGAAAGAAAAGGTTTTGCTCACAGCCGGAGGAGGTGGAAGTTGTCTTTTATGACTTTTTTCCATATGTTTTTGAGTCACTCAAGCCATTTTCGAGACAAATCCAGAACATGTATCATACAGTTTGTCTTTCCATCGCACAGGAAAATATCCAGAAGATTGAATTGAGGTGTTGAATTGAAGCGACAATGACATTTGTATTCTCTCTCTTCTCTTTCTCTCTATGTGTGTGTGTGTGTGTGTGTGTGTGTGTGTGTGTGTGCGTGCGTGCGTGTGTGCGTGTGTGTGTGTGTGTGTGTGTGTGTGTGTGTGTGTGTGTGCTCTGATGTCACAATACCGCTCTACATCATTTCAATAATGCTAATTTTGCAAGTTGGAATAGTTTATGTGACAGTTTCCTGCGGGAGGGAAGAGAAGAGAAATGAGAGAGGGAGGCCTGAGAATACTACGGAGAGGAGAAAGAAAGAAAGAAAGGAAAGAAAGAAAGAAACTGGGCTAAAGGGTGAGACGCTGAGAGACGGACCAGACGCACTGATGAGAGAGTTAGAGGAGAGGAGTGAGAGGAGAAGAGAATGCAGAGACGCTGGGTTTGAGAAAGTGGTAACAGGGAAAGATAAAAGGCTCGTAGCAACGAAGATGACAAAGGGCAAGAGATAACAGGGAGGATGGAGTCAGACCCAGAAAGTTTAGAAGATAAGACAGACGGGTCAGAAGAGGAGAGAAAGAGAGAGATGGATGGTGGAGAGAAGTACAAGTACACAACAATAGTGCTCTTATACATTCTGCAGGGGTCGGGGGGGAGAGACAGAGCGAGGGGTGGGGAGACGAGGGAGATGCAGCTTCAGTCTGCTTTATTACCCACAGAAAAGATGGGGGCGGGGGGAGTGCAAGACAAATGAAGCCGAGCCATGGATGTGGACAGATATTAATGAGATGAGAGAGAGAGAGAGAGAGAGAGAGAGAGAGAGAGAGAGAGAGAGAGAGAGAGAGAGGAGAGAGAGAGAGAGAGAGAGAGAGTGGATTGGCCAGCAGGCAGAAAATGCAAGAGGTCAATTGAGATGCATGTGCGTGTCCAGGTTGTGTGTTTCTCATCCGCACGCACTCTCCATGTTTATACAGTCAATGGACGGTGACCCTGAAGTTTACATCACAACACACACTGATCGATCAGACAACACAACAACCAATCACCAATCACGACAGCAAATCATACAAAACAACATCCAATCATATAACACAACAGCAGATCATACAACACAACAACCAATCACATTACACAACAACCAATCACATAACACAATAGCAAGTCATAAAACACAAAAACCAATCACATACTACTACAGTAAATTACAGAACACAATGACAAATCAAACAACACAACAGTAAATTATAAAAATGACAGCAACAAATCATGAAACACAACAACTAATCACATAACACAACATTTTTGTGATTTTGAAATTTGTTGTTGAGTTTTCCTATCTGTGTGTGTGTGTGTGATTTTCACTTCAGGGCCACTGTTAGTATTTATTTAATTTTCTCAAGTTTGTGTTTTTACCATGAGACTAAATGACCTCACTGACCTTCCACAGATTTAAACATTTGTTTTGTGGGGGACGATTGAGATTATTTATCAATTCCAGCAGGAGACTAATTTCAAATAAACTTTCTCCCCGAACATTAATTTCCCCGGGCGAGTTTCTGCCGAGCTGAAAGCTTTTCAGCAACACCCAGTTTCCCACAGACACCAGTGAGCCGCCCGGAGCCCGACCACAGACGACTGACCACAGACGACTGACATGTGGCGGTGCAGCTCCACTGGAGCGGCGGCAGATTGCTTAATGGCACCTTCGCTGGGAGAACTGTGTCAAGGGAGAAAGAAACAAATTACCAGTATATTCCCCTGGCTGGTGAAAGCCCACACGGCCAGTTTTCTATCACATCACAGCATCTGCATTTAACCTGAGATAACTCCAATCACCTCCGAGCACATTGAACAACTGTTTCCTGGGAAGGGTGGGGTGTGTGTTCTCCTCATGTTGAGTAGATGAGTTTTGATAAGTAACGACGTGTCAGATTGTGATGAATTGGATTCGCTGCAGCCGTCGTCAGTCACAGAGAAACCTCGGGAGCACTGAGCTGCAGGCAGAGAGGTGACGTATTGATCCTGCTGAGGAGATCATGTGTTTTACTCTCTACAGCACAATCGACTCTCTGGTGTTGGCCTTCATCACCTGAGGCTCTCCTGACATCTTCATCAGTCTCTGCTACGTGTATCACACCCCTTCATCAGGGGGTGTCTGATTTCCTTTAGTCCTTTTTTATGAGTTTTGAGTCCCGATGTGCAAATGTCACATGAGCTCATTCAGACGTTTACTGGAGTTTTTACTAGGAGACAGGTGAAAGTGACGAATGTGACGAAGTGTCGTTATCCAGAGTTCAGGGTCTGAAAGCAGTGTATGTTGGAGCTGCTACAGGCATGAGCCAAAAGCTGCTGCTGAACTAATTACCATCGAACATTTTGTGCCTTCATTTTGGGAAAAAAATGACACAAATTTGTCCACGTATTAAATCCCTTTGTCCCCGGTGCAGATCCGCTGCTTTGTATTTAGCTGGTGTTCATGTTTTTTTTTATGCTCACTGCTCTCGTGACCACGGGCAGTCGTCTCACAGCGGGCTAATAAAAAAAAAGACAATTGCTCGGTTGCATTTCCGAAGGTTGTGCCAAGGTTTCCGCAGCGAGATTAACGGTGAGGGAAAATATTCATGGGTCTCTGGAAAGCGGCTCCGGGGTCACGGCTGATTTGTTGACGATGTTTTGCTGTAATTTCCTTGTCGACGGTGACGTGTTGATGCTGAGCCCTCACTTCTGCTGCTCCTCGTTAATATGTGCACACGCTGCAAAAGTTTACGGAGCCAATTAGAGAGTTTGAGGTCAACAGAGGAAATGAAATCAAACTTTTCAAACGAGGAGGGGGAGGGGGAGGGGGGGGGGTGTGTACAGGGTTGTTTTAGCTTTTGTTTGTGGTATCGGGTTGTTTTTAATCAGTGGTATTAGTCCAGTGTGGATTCATCAAGGCCTGTTGGTAGGGGGTGGGGTCAGGACCAGCGCCACGGATGAGCAATTTAACATGTGAGCGATGATTGGAAAACTCTCTCCAGGAGCATTTCGTTTTTTTAGGAGCGGAGCTGACAGTCTTAAAGAAGTAGAATTCATTTCCTTGTGTTTTTCAATGGGATGTTTATAGCAGAAAAACCAAAATGTGATCACTCAAACAGCAATGAAGCCGCTTCGTATGAGACAGAATCAGATTAACATGGCTGAAACCACCTTTTTTACACTCAATTACTGAGAGTTCTCTAAACATGTTGAAATGAGAGTAAATGACAACTTAGCAAATAAGTAAACTGAAAAATAAATCTGCCAAAAAACAGTGTGAATCCCAGTTTCCTGCGTCGGGGTCTGGGTGCTACTGAGGAGTGAAGTCGTCCTGCTGGAAGGCTGCTTCCTGCCCCTGCTCCAGTTCTGAGGAGGCATCAAACAATACAAAAAAAAATGGCAAGAGGGGATGTCGTTTTTCTTTTTATAAATGATTGACGCGACCAGTTGGGAAACATCCAGAGACTTATTTCTTTTTATCCTCGATTCCACTCCGAGCGTCTGGGTTTGTTTTTGTGGGCTCGATCTTCAATGATTCTTGTTTCAAACCTCATTTTTCATCCTCAGGTAGATGAAGGCTGATTGGATATGATTAATGTAGATAAACAAATTAATTTTCATGTGCATTTATTACCATCTTTCTCCCTCTGTCCCCGACTCAAACTCACATCTAACAGCTCTCCCCTCAGCCCTCCTCCACTTTCATTGTCTCCTTCCTGTGTGCTGAGTACACATGTGAGAATCCACAACGTTTCAAGTTGTGTCTTCTCAGTTTGTTTGCAGGAAGCTGTAAATGTGTGTGTTTTTTTTCTTTCTTCCTCCAGGACTCTGACGGAGCTTCTGAAGCAGCCGGGGGAGGCAGGAGTGGTGGACGGAACCGGGGTTCATCATCCGATCGGCACCAACGGCATCTCGGCCAGGGCGCTGCGCTCCAACAACGGTCAGTCCTCAGCGCACGTCTCAGTATCTTTACACGCCAGTTTTATTTAGTTATTACAGTGTAATAACTATTATTCTATTCTAACTTTTAAAGACCTCAATGATTATTTAAACTGCTTTTGTCAAAATCAAGAGCGAGTCAGAAACAAGGCAGCGGATTAACGAGCACGACCCCAACTATGTACACCCAGTGCCCTTTTTGTCGCCCCACTCACACTCACACACACACACACACATGGGTAATTTGCTGTCTCTCTGTCATAAACACACATGTGAACTCACGCACACACATACAAGCCCACATGTGTCATGAGGCGCAGGGACAGACAGGTCATTTTTAATCAGGATGTAATTAGCCGTGCTCCAGCTCCAAAACCACTGAGGGAACGCTGTGTGACCCATCTGTCTGGCTCTTCCTCTGGATGCTCTGACCACACACACACACACACACACACCCCACACACACACATGTACAACGTCAACACAACCCTGTGCGTCTTAAGTGGATTGAGACTCAATTAGTGGGCGTACAGTATTTCCTGGGGGCTCATTGTGTTGAGAGCGATGGCATGTTTTCAAGGACACTGGTCCCCGTTGCCTCACAATTTCATCCTCATCATTAAGCTCAACAGAAAACACTGTGGTCCCGTTGTACATGTGACCAGGTCGACTCATGTGGATGTGTGTAGCAGCTGAAGGAGTTCATCGTAAACCACTTACAATCAAGTTAATCATCAGCGCAGCCGCATCCAGGAAGTCGATCAATTATCATTTACCGTGTGCTTTGCTTCCCAGGTGAATCATTCAAGTGCAGATTTTGTATTTCACGCTCTTAAACACACACACGTGCACATGCACATGGACATGCAGCGTTTACACACAAAAAAGGAAATAGGCGAGGCTCATCCCTTCACTTTCATCTTCCCCCCAATTGCAATAAACATGTTTTTGGCCTCTTTCTCACCCGGCGCGCTGCTTATTAGCACTTTGTTGTTTTCTGCACTGCGTTCCCTCCCTCCCTCAGTTTCTCTCCACAGCCATTAAACCCTCCTCTGCTTTCTCACGTTGCTTTGTCTTGGTAAATTTTTTGAAATGATATATATATAATGCATACATGCATTTCAGTACATATGGAAGAAAGTCTAACAGCATTTTTCTTGATCTTTAATATAAATTGTATGTTGGGATAGATATATTTTATTTATAGAATCCTTCCCTGAGCTTTAGATCCGTGAGGAACAAGAGTCATAACTGCAAAAGGATAAGTTGGTAACGTTAGAAAGAGGAAATGAAAGTGGGATAGGTGTTAAATTAGGAATAAACAAGGCAGACATGTGGAGGAGAAGGTCTCAGTGTGTGTCGGGGGTTGGAATGGGGGGTACAGGGCGATGACAGTCGGGGACGATGGGATGAAGCCATCCTGATCCTGCTGTGTCAGCCGTCTACACATAATCACCTCTTAATTAAACACATTTAATCCTCCAGGCCAATTAGAGAGGGAGAGAGAGAGAGAGAGGGAGAGAGAGGAGAGTAAGCGGAGATGAGTGTGAGCAAGCGAGACCGACAGGAAGGAGAAAGCACGGCAGACAGATGGTTATAAATGCAGATGAATCTTTATCCCTTCACAGTTTAGATTAAAAAACTTTTCAGGGGAGATTCCGTGGCTGAATCTATTCTCCTTCTCCGCAAGTTGAATTTCTGGGTTCATCAAAAAAGACTTTCATGCTTCGCTACTTGTCGCATTAAGTCGGGATTCAAACTCGCATTCGGCGTCTTCAGTGAATGATATGAAGCAAATGTATCGTGTCTGCATAATGATGTCGTAAATGGGAGAAAACACTATAAGACTATTTAAATACATAAGTAAAAGCTTGGAAATATATTCTATGCTGCAGCAGTTTTATTTGTATGTCAACTTTTATACCGACTACAATGAAATGTGGTAAAACTTATCATGACTCCCAGAGGACAAATCCTACTGACTTTGGTGATCACTTATTCCCTTAAGTGGAAACAGCAGGTGATTTAAAACAAACTTTCACTTTCACATTCATCACTTACTTTATCACCCTCAGCTAAACTTGGAAAATGTTACTATGCTAAAATAAGGCAGCGTTTTCCTATTATGACAAAACTATGACAAATAAGGTCGTGCACAACATAAATTTCTAATATGATAAAGTCAGACGATGGTAAACATTTTACTTTACCTGCTGATCATCAGGATAATAACATTATTTTCTTTATTTCTGTTCCTATCCAGTGGATTTTCAAACTAAAGGAACAATCTCTAGCACAGCATTAAACAGAAACTGTTATCGTGCATATTTAACAGTTTTTTCCCACTTATCGTTTTTCACTGCTCTGTGGCTGTCGCTGCACAAGTTAGAGAGCAGTGAGAGGCGTGAGCTGATTAGGATGAAAATAGACCGAACAAGTTCTGAGCTCTTTCCCCTAATGAAGACAGCAGCCAAATCCTCATGTTCCCTCTCTGGGAAAAGAGGGATCTGCCTTCCCACTTCTCTCCTGCCCTGATTTCCAAGGCAGATACACTTTTAATTCCATGTAAGAGTATGTATGAACCTGGTTTGATGTAAAGTCTAAAAGCTGGAGAAAGGGAAGAAGAAGAAGTATTGAGGTCATATGACGGTTACAATGACTCCATCAGGGAGACGGGAAGACCAGAGATTTCTTTGTGGTTTCACAAGAAGGGTGATGAGGAGAGAAGAGGGAGGAAGAGGGAGGAAGAGGGAGGAAGAGGGAGGAAGAGGAGTTGGCAGACGGACGTTCTTGAGCACGGTCGTAGGACGAGGTTTACGGGGGAGAGGAGGGAGACAGGAGGGAGGAGATGGAGATGAGGTTAAATTAGACAAGTGACAACAGGGATGTGGGGAATGGGAGGTGGAGCAGGCGAGGCGTAGAAGATGGGGGAAGGTTGATGATAGTCTATGGAGGGAGGGTCCGTCCCAACTGAGATGATGAGGTGATTGAGGAATACGAGGAGGTCGTCTCTGAGGAAAAGGGGGAGGAAAGAGAAAGAGAGGGACAATGTGTGTCAGAGAGAGGGAACGACCAAGGAATAAAAAGGGTGAGAGAGGAGAGCTGGAAATATTAAAATAAGACGTGAATAGAGAGAATAGAGAGAGGAGATAACATGCTGCTAGCTGTGAGCGGGACAGCTGGTCAGATGCTGCTCGGCTCCGTTCTGGTGTGGAGAGCTGGCCTGAGGACAGTCAGGGCGCCACACACACACACACACACACACACACACAGACAAACACACACACACACACCAGAATGCAGATGGTTGCATGTATGAAAAATTGCCTGTGTCACCTGAGTTCAACACGGGCTGGGAAACATAGAAAGAGAGCAGGGACTGGGGGAGTTTTCCCAAAGTGGTAGAGAGTGTGTGAGAGAAATATTACCAGCTGATGTTAGACGTGCAAACATTGCATCTAACTGAGGCACCGACTGAAGCACAGAGCGACACAGAGCAACACAGAGCGACACAGAGCGACACAGAGCGACACAGACACTGTCTCTGTTCAGTCGAGTCTCCGTCAGGTGAGTTCAGCAGGGGAGTGGAAAACTTCAATCCAAGTTAACTTTTACAAAAATCCCGTGAGGACGCGTGAAATATCAAATCAGATGAAATCATCGTGTGAAGTCTCGTTCACATGACGCAACTTTTATCCATATTTTCTAGTCACAGACGAGTTTTGGAAGTCGCACACATTTGGGAAGACAAATTCCTACCAGGTGAAAAGTTCAGTTTTGGTTTGGACAGAACATTTTGGCCAGTGTCTCCTGGTGAAAGATCATTTTGTGTGATGCCCTGTTGTTTATCGTGTAGATTGGAGACGGGCAACGAGTCATGTTGTGAGAAGGGTTTAAAATTATATTCCTTCAAAATCTATCGGAAATTCAAATCCAAAAATCATTATTTCGGTTTACGATTATAAGTTTTAAGTTGTAAATTATGAACAATTCACAATTTGTTAAAGAGCACCCCCGACACCTTAACCTAAAACTGTAACAGTAGAAAGTAGCAGCGTCTTGCATCTGCTGAAATGTTCATTTTGTTTTGATTGGGGCTGCTGTTAATGCAACCTTCATACTAACAAAGTATAATTCTGTAAAGTCGTCCCCCTTTTAACTCTGCTTCTTATTCATGCACAAACACACACACACACTCATATGAATAATGCAAGCCGGCTGCAGCGGAGCGGGTGTTGAAACAGCATAAACAAGGAGTGAGGTTTACTGGGACACTAACACAAGCGAGCGCGGCTAAATCACATCCACTCAGGATGCAGATGCTCGGCAGCCAAGCTGGTAAGCTCCTGATCTCCAAGTGGAACGCAGACCCAACAGCACAATGCACCGTGTTTCTAAAGGAGCACAACCTGAACACAATCAATGCTTTGTGTGTTTGCTGTCTACGGGGAGAAAATCCATCTTGTACCCATTTTTCTAGGATGCATGACGGTGATGTCTACATTGAGGAAACATGGAAACTGATGGCTGAAAGTCAAAGGGTTGTCTTCTCCCAAAAACTAAATAAGAAATCAATATAATTCATATTTCCTTACACAGAAAGTGCAAGAGAAGTTTTATTTGCATTCTGACCAAGTAGAAATACCATGTAGTCATATCAATGTGAACATTAGCTCTTAGACTCTTTTGATGGCTACCTGCAGTAAATGTAAACCAACACACACCTACATGGATTATTATGCAAATACAACTACACAAATCTCCATACATTTTACACACACACTGAGATATAATACAACGGACTGTGTCAATAATGGAGGACTTTCTTCAGGAGCTGTCACAGGTAGCCTTCAAAGATGTGATCGCCCTCTGGTAGGGAAGGGAAGAGGATGGAGGGGGGCGGACTCCACCGGAGGTCTCCTCTGATAGGGAAGGATTTGCATTTGTGGGGCATAATTTGCATGTTGCTGGCCTGCGAGAGAGAGAGAGAGATGGAAAAGAAGAGGAGAGAAATAAAAACATCAGAGCACGAGAGGGAGGAAGGGAGGCGGAAGTGGTGGAGCGGGAGAAAAAAGAGAGAGACAAGGAAGAGTAAGAGAGAGAGAGAGGGAGAAGAAATGTGTGTTTGGTGCAGAGAGAGAGAGAGAGAGAGAGAGAGAGAGAGAGAGAGAGAGAGAGAGAGAGAGAGAGGAGGGAGATAGCATCAGTGTGACATTGAAATCAAAACAAGGAAATGAGTATCATGGGAGCCTGCAGGACGAGTGTTAAGTGAAAAGACATACTACATGCAGGTTGTGCGTGTGTGTGTGTGTGTGTGCGTGTGTGTGTGTGTGTGTGTGTGTGTGCGTGTACGTGTGTGTGAGAGAGAGGGTGTTTGTTTACATCTGTGCGCCCTTGATTTCTGCGGCTCGTCACTACAGTGCCACATGAGGCCGGTGCCAATTATATCTGCATTGACACCCCACCAGAGACCGAGCGAGCGAGAACGAGGGAGGGAGATAGAGAGAGCGGGAGGGAGAGAGAGAAATGTTAGTGTGTATGTGTGTGTGTGTGTGCATGAGTGTGTGTTCACACGAGCATGAAAACACGCACTGAACCATGAACGTACTGTACATCAGGTGGCCCACTTGTCTTCTAATTCAGCTTCAGATTGACTCGGCACCAATCAGCTTGTTGTTGAACGGTGAGTGTGTGTGTGTCTGTGTGTGTCTGTGTGTGTGTGTGTGGGAACCAGGAATGGTGTCAGTGGCGTTGTGACGGACGCCGCGTGCCCTTTGTCTGACCCTCGGCGGCCGGCCTCGTCCAACCACGCTTCACATTGCAGAGTCACACATTTCAGGGTGATCACAGGAATGTGCTGAAGCCGACTTGGCAGCTGCAGCACGTCAGACCAGATGCCAGTGACAGGGCCGCGGTGCCAGAGCCCGATCGCCTTTAATGTCACTGTAAACAAGTGGGAGCCACCCACAACGAGGGGGAGGGGCCGGCCAGGAGAGCTGATGTGTGTGTGTGTGATGTTTATCTGACCAGCTGCTGGGGATTTGTTATGTTTTAACCACGTTCACTCAACCTAACACGCTGAACGGGTTTTATTAAATCTCTCTCTCATTATCTCCGTTTCCTTTTTTCTTTCTAGTCACGTTTTGAACGCTCCCGACCTTTGTGTGTTCTCGCTCGCTTTTTCTTTTTCCGGTCGACTTGAGTTTCCTCCTCTGGGTCTTTGTTTCTTTCTCATGACCTTCAGAACAGAGGAGAGATGTGAGTGTGCGTTTCCCAACTCAACTTCAAACTTCTCTCTTTCTCTCTCTCTCACTCTCCCTGGTCCATCCTAACTACTGACTGAACTACTGACACACCACATAACTCAAAAGGCATTCTGAGAGCACATACCCCAAATGCCCTATCAGGACATGTCAAAGCTAGTTTCATAATGTACCAATAAGGAAATGTACACTTCTGAAAATAACATCAGGGAGTTCGGCTTCGTTCCTGCATTGTGTAGCTATCGTCCATAAAGTTGTAACTGTCCACGCAGACGGACTGACCTCATAGTTTCAGCTGCAGTTGTGTGTGCGTACAAGTGACGTGCATTTCGCTCTGAATCGCGTCAGAACCCATTTGTGTAGTAAACCTTCAAGTAGTGTTTGCGTAATCCTGCCAATTAAAATACAAACAAACCCGTCTCCTTGGCGGAGGTTATAAAGTGTGTTTTTCTTTTCCCTCAGCGAGTATTTTCACGCATCTGTTGTGATGATCTCCGCGTTTGTCGTTATCTCTTCCATACACGACAAATGTGTCGCCCCCACTTCTCCAGATGTACCGATAGAGCAGATGTAACAGATACACACGGCAGCAGGGAGATGTCCTCCCTGATTGGTCGTCACTAAATCTGATGCAAACCGGTTTCTTCTCCCGATGCATCTTTCCTTCTCCACTTCCCTCTCATTAGCTGCCGATCTCCTCTTATCTTCTGCCCTCTTTCTGCTCACAGCCCTGCCTCCCCCGAGGTCGCTCTCTGTCACTCTACCCAGTACCCTCCTCTGCCATCTCCCCTCTTCTCCCTTTCATTCTCTAAATCATCGCCTGAGTGTCTGCAGACTGAACTCTAAAGTCACCATGAGATGATCACAGAGCTGCAGCAAATAGACCTGATGTTCCTTTTGGTGGTTTTAGGAGTTCAAGAGTTGAGTGGAAAGCAAACTTTTTGAGCTACAGGGACAAAACCTGGAGGCAGAATGATGCAAATACAATGAGAAAGCACCAAATAGAAAGTGTTCAGAGTTAGAAGCTAAACTAGTTGACCTTATTTTGTATCGACAGAAAGAAGATGAATACGTAAACATTGCCCGAAAAACAATAGAATCTAGAAATGCACATTTTGAGACGCAATTTACGGACATTCAAACACAAGAAGCAGGGATAGCTCAGTTCTATTCATCCTAGTTCTGTGAGGATCTGCAGTCGCTGCTGAAAGTCAGGCGGCTCCGCAGAGGGGAAATATCCAGAACAGTCTTGTTAATAAGCCGGGGCAGCAGCAGATTACAGCTTCAGTGAGCCGCCGAAACAATGACGGAGGATAACAAACAGTCGGACACAAAAGGAAGAGGGTCGGGGACACATGTTTTTAGAGAGACAGGCGAGAATACTGTGTGAATATCATATTTAAAAGACTTTTTAATAGTCTTGACTGAAGCCACATTCAATTATTTCACAGATACATTAATTTGTGAATCTGTTGAGTTTTGTTTTTTTCAGGTAATCTTGCTTACAAACAAATGAATAGGTGTTTAAATATAACCAGAAGGTGATTATGGGATAATTTAGGTTAATACAGTTTATTCTGAGGAGATGAATTATACGAATATCCATTAGAAACATAAATATCCACCTCATGGTGACACTAAAGGAAAAAGTGAGAAGGATTCATCCAACAACCATACATGTCCGTCACTGTCCCTTTAGTTTCCCCACTCTTCTGACTGGTGGGCGGTTCATTTTGTGACAGTGACAAATGAAAAATTAAATGTGTTTGGACAAAAAAAACAAAAAATATCCACCAGGGCATCTCACCGTGCTTCAAAGCCATCGGAAATCATTACAGGAGTATTTGTGAAGATTTTGTCCCAGTGAAACACACTGGTTTTTCAACATTCTCCATGAACCCAGACTTTTTTCTGCTGGTTGATCTCATTTCTTCAGATGAAGGATTTCCAGGATCATCTCTGGGATGCTCTTTCCGGTCGGGGTGAAGTTAATGTTTTCTTACAGTCGACCCCTCAAGGTGCTGCAGAGGACATTATTGTTGACAAATGTATACAGCCTGCATACAGGGGTGGGGTGGGGGGGGTGGGGGGGGCAGAGTATCTTCAGGCATATTGTGTAGTGTGTCTAGATGTGTGTGTGTGTGTTTTTGTGTGCTTGCGTGTGAGTGGGCGTGCATTGATCCTCCACGGTGCGGGGGATATTTTTCTCTAAGTCATTTGAAGGACACCAGACGTGGCTCTGCAGCCCCACGCATCAAGCATGACAGCCACACTACACACACACACACAGACACACACACACCCACACAGACACACACAGAGCAATGACAGCCGTAGCGGATAGTGTTGACAGGCGACTTATAAATTGCAGCTCAATAGAGACAAATGACGGGGCGCGTTGGCTAGACGATTGCCGCTGTGTCGACTTTGTGTGTGTCTGTTTGTTGAACCGCGTGTATCGGAGATGTGGAGAGAAGCTGTGCGAGGCTTGTTGTGTGTGTGTGTGTGTGTGTGTGTCACCTCCTGGGCCTCCAACCACCCGAGGGTCAGCCCGTATGGATTGACACATTTTTAAGCATTTGACCTTAAAAAAAATACAGATGTGTGAAAGAGGGAGCGGAAATGTGGGCGTGCTGCTGCATGGGGGGGATTTGATTGCGTTCACAACTTTTTGTTGTGTGTGTGTGTGTCTGTGTGTGTGTGTGGCCTAAATATTTAAGATCATCCATATTTCCTGTATTATTCCGAGCACTGCTGGATGAGAGAGCAGAGGGTGCATGGTATTATGTATAAGGAGAAATAAGCGGCGGCAGTTCAAAGGGAGAATGTGGATTTCCATGGATGTGAAGATTGTGTGTGTGTGTGTGTGTGTGTGTGTGTGTGTGTGTGTGTGTGTGTGTGTGTGTGTGTGTGTGTGTGTGTGTGTGTGTGTGTGTGTGTGTCTGTTGGATACTGATATGAGCCGCCGCTGAGCCCCTGAGTGAGGTGCAGTGTGTGGCTATACATTAAATGGCCAGGATTAGCCCCGGCTGCTGCACACTCGCTGATAGTATTACTGTTATGGAGCGACTGGGAGGGATCGGGCTCCATTTTGGCTCCGTTATTCTGTCATAATGAGGCATAACCCCTCTCACAGAGGACTAAGTGGTTTCCAGGTTAAAGCGCCAGGGCCAAAGTTGGAGCCCTCGTGCTGACTAGCAGGGTGAGAGATGTAGAGGCTTTAAGAGCCGGAGCTGGAGAGCGTGAAGGTTTTAAGTATATGAGGAAGAACTAATCTTCAGCAGAAGCAAACTAACTTCTCCTCATAAGCAGAATATGTTTTACAACTTCAAACATCCACTTGCCTCTTAGGTCAAATCTAAAGGATATAACATGACAAATATTTTTGATAGATAATGTTTTAATAGAGAGTTGGTTTCTGTCTATTGTTAATATTTGTTATTTTATATCTGTTGTTGGGTTATTGACCCACAATTAAATGTGTTTGTGAAGTTAGACGAGTTCCATTTTGGCAGAAAGAGGCAGAGGAGAGTTTAAAAGCGTTTCTCTGTCTGAGCCCAAGAGAAAACTAACTGAGCCAACATCTATATTGGAAAATAAATATGTGAGAGAGAATCGTCAGAACATCAAGAATTCTACAGGGAACTTTTAAAACTGTAATTGTTAGTTGTGCAAAATGTGTTCATAACAGCAGAGAATGCACATATTCACATTATATACACAAAGTGACAAGTTTAAGAGCTGCAGTTTATTCTATGCTGTAATTTTTTACAAATAACCCCACAGTCGTAAAGGATAACAACACAGGGTGTGAACAGAGCCGGGTAAATCCATTTTTTGTGATTGTGTTATATTGACTCTCGTTGGCTCAGTGATTTTTACTGCGTAAGATAAATATAGGATGAAGATGCAGCTCAGTGGAACAGCGACGCCTTCTGCTCACACGCTCGCCCTGACGCTCAGTACACGTGTCCTGTCATGTTCCCTGTCAGCTGAAACCAGGTGCTACAGGCTCAATCACAGAGTTACAGGTTCTTTCACGATGAGATCAGATCGAGGAAACATCTTGTTTCTCCACGATGGATCTAAAGTGACGTGTTACAGGCGAGGAACACATCACGAGGCTTCGAAGAGTTCTGTTGAAGCTCCAGCAGCAGATTGAAGGTGGCAGGTTTTCACAGGACACGAGCGATTCATTAGCTTCACAAAAGGAAACAAATGTGAAATACACGAACAACGATTTACCTTTGATAGCAACGTGTCCTTGTGCCTGTGAAGGTTGCACTGTGACAGTAGTGAGCACTAGAGGAACAGCTACTGTGCGTGTGGGCGTGCACGTGTCTAAATTAAGCCAAACAATAGTTTTACATATCTGAGTAGAATCAGTCTTGGAAAGCAGAATTGAAGGATAACACTCAGACACACACATACACACACACACACACACACACACACACACATACACATAGAAGAACGAGGAGCCATTCACCTCAAGAGTCACAGACACACAAACTCTCGGCTGCACACGGCACAAAAAAACGACAAACACGTAAAAATGACACACATACAGTACATTCACTTTATTTTTACCCTTTCTGTCCACACAAGCACACACACACACACACACACACACACACACACACACACACCATACCATGCCACATCACATCACGTCATTTCAGAGAGCGTGTTTAACCTAATCACACTCAACCATGCGTGAGCCTCAGAGGGAGAGTCAGGTCTGTTATGACAGCTGATGTGCTGTGTGACGGCCATGGGGGTTTGGAGAGCCCCGACCAGCAGTCTGCTTTTAACCCCACACACACACACACACAAACACAAACACACACACGTATGACACAGACCTGTGCAGGATGTGAGGAGGACATGTGGACAGACGGGGCGGAAGCCAAACAGACGACACTGCGAGGCGGTGACTAACCGTGTGGTTCATTTCCATATCACTGACCTGTGTGCAGACGCAGATCAGAGCTGCAGCTCAGACGTCCCATCACATTTGTCCCATTAAACCTTACTGGGAGGGGTTGAGTGTCACTCAGTGTTTACCTGTTGGGAGATAATAGCACTGAGATGGAAACCTGTAACCCTAGAATCTGAGAATTTGATCCGGGCGTCAAATAGATAGAAAATACATGTTTGATTTCTTCCCATAAAAACATCAAAAAATGTTTTTAAATTCCAACAGTTAAAATAACCTTATTCTATAAAATGTTTTACAGCTACTTAAGACCCGGCTGGTCAGCTAAAGCATATTACACTGCTTTGTTCTAAACATGGAGAAAGTTCATTGTTTTTTGTTTATTAGGTTTTATGTATGATTTCTGACTTTGATAAATACGCTGCATTAGGTTTCTGCAGTTTAGCCGAGAGATGTTTCAAACTTTAAAACCACAAGTCTGTGTTCTCTGCTTGTAAAAAGGAACACTGAGTTTTCAACATTATAGTGTCATATATACTATAGTAGTAACCTCAATCTGTGGGGGTGGGTGTGTGTATGTGTGTGTGTGTGTGTCTGTGTATGTCAGACAAAGTCGAGATTGTCATGTAACAAAGTGAAGCCATATACTTCTGCCAGTATACTGCTGCGTAGGTGACAGGTAACATTTATCTAGCAACAGCGGAAGGAGAGAAGTGCTCCCCCTCTCTCTCTCTCTCTCCCTCACTCTCTCTCTCTCTCCTCTCTCTCTCTCTCTCTCTCACACACTCAAACACACATAAAAACACACACTGTCACTATTAATAACAAATTTTCCTCTCTTAATTGAATCATTAATCCACAAACATTAACATAATCCCACGTTGGATGTCATTCAACGCGGTGGGCCGGGGGAAGTCGTCCTCATTCCGACACTCTCGGCATATGTTGAGCGGCTCTGCGTTCGATCACGGCCAATTACAGATCTGCGACGCAAGGACGAAGCAAAACATAATTTGTACCTCACGTTAAACTGATCTGTGTTTGGATGCTGTCTGGATAACTAGCTATTTGAGAGGGTCTTGGTGTTCACACCTGGAAATGACATAATGCTGCTATCCTTGTCATTCTTGAATGAAACTTGTAGTGGTGGTTTTCTGTCCCGTGGTACATCTGTATGAGTCACGCCTCATGTTGCAGCTCCAGGGACAAGAGTTGCTCCATTGTGCTGTGAGCGGAGGCAGTGGCCATCAATTAACCTCCTTTTGTTAATGAGATTTCATAAAACTTAAATTGAAAAAAAAAGAAAGATCTCAATTCAACAGATGCTGAAGTAGAAAGGTTTTTTTTATCACCGCTCACATATCAGAGTTTTTTATTATTCATGTTTTCCACAGTCACACCCCACAATAAGTCAATAATCCAATCACAACCCCAGACCATAGCCCCTGCTGGGCCACTACACAGAAGTGACTGGCAGGTGGCGGAGCAATGGGTGTAGGGGTCGGAGAGGATTGTGTCTTTTACCTTTGCAGAGGTGCTTGATCATACACTGTGAACAGAAGGACAACACATCTCCATTTCCTCCCACTTTCAAGAGAGGAAGCCAATATATCCAGGACATAAACAAACAATGCCATCCTGGGCATTTGCAGTCTGCACAGAAGTGATCGGGGGATGGAGCCTCAGAAGCGAGATCCTGCAGATACACAAGCTCGACCGTCAGTCTCAGCTGTCAATCACCATGCTTCACCCTGCTCTTATAGCATCAATTACCCGTGGCAATGTTTGTGCTGCCAGGAAATAGGTGGTATCATTTGAGGGGAAGAGAAAACAACCTGTAAACACACATTTATCCAATTGAGCTCTGTAATCAGTCTCACATTACCCGCAGAAGACACAAACATAAGAAACACAGCAACTGTTGCTGCTGGAGCACCGAGACTGAATATTTGTAAATTTTTTATTATACGACCATTTTTAATGTGCATTGAGGCGTTTCCTTCCCATGCGTGTGTGTGACAGGGAGAGAGAGAGAGAGAGAGAGAGAGAGCAGAGAGAGAGAAGAGAGAGAGAGAGAGAGGAGAGAGAGACGAGAGAGAGAGAAGAGAAGAGAGAGGAGAGAGAGAGAGAGAGAGAGAGAGAGAGAGAGGCAGAAAGAACAAGACAATAAATAAATCACAGAAAGACAGATGACAAGATCGCAAGAGAAGGCCCAGTGAACAGGGTGGAAAAGGTTGCAGGAAGTGACAGAGAGATAACAGAGGTTGGCAAAAAAAGAAAAGAGGAGGATGTTAGAGAATAGTGAGGGAATGAGATAATCAGACAGATGGAGAGAGAGAGAGAAAGAGAGAGAGAGAGAGGAGAAGGACAAACAGAGACAAACAGTTCCCTGGTGACACAGCGATATTGATCTGAGCTTGTTGCAGAGAGAGTTTCTTTGCGACCAGGGTGAGTGCTGACACAGCCATCACAATGCATTATGGGGGATCAAAGAGGGGCCACTGTTGGCCACTGTGCAGGGGATGACGCCTGAGGGCAAGGAGGAGAGAGGAAGGAAAGAAAGGGAGAGGGGAGAAAAACCAGGAGGAGGAAAACGCACTCTGCTAAACAGGATTTTCAATCACCGCCTGTCATCCAGGAGGGACGGAGGGGAAGGAGGATTAGAGGAGGAGACGGGGTAAACACGAGAGGGGAGAGAGTGAATCAGGGCACAAGCAAAGAAGAGAAATGAGCGATATCAAAAGATCTTAAAAATAAAGAGATATCTGAGAGAGGGAGAGAGTGTTTGAGTGTGTGCGACAGATGGAGGCAATAGGGTGAGGATGAGGTGAGAAACATGGTGGGACTCGGGGAGTGAAACCTGAAAGAGGGAGTGAGAAGGATGTGAGTGAAGCTGCTTCCAATAAACAATATACAGAAGTAAACCTGTTTAAACGTCTCCATCATATCCTTCTTCTTCTTCTTCTTCTTCTTCTTCTTCTTCTTCTTCTTCTTCTTCTTCTTCTTCTTCTTCTTCTTCTTCCTCTGACTATTGTTCTCATTTCCATCTGTATGTTCTGCTCTGTCTCTCTCTCTATCTCTCCATGCACTGTGTGAAATGTCACTGGACAGCTTCCATGTGCTTCAGAGTGAGAGAAATGTCAAGCATGACAAAACTGCTGATGCAGATTATTACATGCAGCATCTATGTAAATATCCATGGTGTAATTACAGTGTCATATGGCTCAGGGTTGGAACATGAGGAGATAGAGGTTAGATTAACATTGTGTAGTTTGAATCTCGGGTTATAGTGTTGAGGTTAGCCAAGTAGCAGACACTTAAATGAATGGGTTTGTAAAAGGGCCAAAAGTCCTCACATGTCATGCATGTGTAATTTGTTGTGTTGGTGTGTGTGTGTGTGTGTGTCTTTGTGTGTGTGTTGTACATCTGAGCTCAGCAGAGCCACGTGGCGCAGTGCAAGTGTGTTTTATAGCACGCCCTGCGGTGGTACACTTCACCCAGCTTGTCTCCACCAATGACAGGCGGAATCACAAATGTCAGCGTCCTGACCTTGGCATATGAAGTCACTTCTCCTCCTCATGGAGTCGCTGGGAGATTTTGATGGGTGTGGTTCAGCAAACATGGGATTTTATTATTGTCATTAGTCAAGTCAAGTCAACTTTATTGTCATTCATGCACATGCACACAGGGTGGAAGTGGCGTTTCTCACAGGTCAATGTGCAAAAAAGGAAACGATAACAAAGGAAAAAAACACAAAGTGCTGCGACCGTGGGATGGACGACAATCACTACTGTTATTATTCTATATGCACATGAAGGAGGCAACATGTGTGAAGTATCAACAATCAGACCAGTGGGGAAAGCGGGGCCAGGGAAAGTTTCTCCGGCTGCAGCAGGAGGAAACCCGAGTCAACTGACCTCCACTCGTTCCCCCTCAGCTGATCTCTGCCCACACTGTCTGTGCTCGCCGGCTCTCAGCAGGGACTGCACCGAAACCTAGTGAATGGAAATGAGCAGGAAGCTGAAAAAGATGGTCACGGGTCCGCCCCTCAGCAAATAAAGGTTACACAGAGGTTGGCGAGCTCTGTTTGAATCGTGTCGACGTGGATTGACACTGAAGTTGATGAAGAGCATGAGCTTTAAACAAGCAACATGTCGGTTTCAAATAAAGTTCTGTGTGCGGGGGATTTTCTCAGGTGGTGTGAACACTGGCTCAGTGGAGCGTGGCTGCTGTAAGAAGTCAGAGGACGCCTGTCAGTCACTCGAAGGGAAAGATGAAGTCAGAGGTCACCTGTCAGTCACTTGAAGGGAAAGAATGACTCCATGTCCAAGGGTTTATGTTTATAATGTGATTAAAGATGGACGACTTTCAATAGAGAGAAGCCAGAATGTTCCAGAGTAGGAACGCTGCCATGTCGCTCATTTAGATCCAGAGTCTGAGCAGCAGCCATGTGATGTTTCACGTCATGTTTATTTTCATCAAATGACTAATTATAATTGTACCAGACAAATGAGCAAAGTGCTCAGTGTGATAAGAACAAGCTCGACCTACAATGACAGAAACCGTTTGGGGTGAACTTTTCTTCTTGTCCAGGTCCGGTCCACTAACCTGGAGGAGGAGGGGTTTATGACCTGTAGCCAGACATCAGACTCTCTAGCATTCATCAGTAACTTACAGATGTTTGCAAAGTGCAGCTTTAAAAATGTAAACTGGGGGATTTCCTGGGGTCTGAAGTGACGCTTCTTGAAATTAATTACTAAGGTTAATTGTTTCGAGCAAAGTCAGTTTCAGCTCAGGGAGTCTGACAGGATGACAGGTTTACAAACCTCTGACCAAAAGGACAAAAGACACTCTGACGTTCCATTGTAGTGAAGGAACAGGTGTAATTAATAAGAGAGTGAGTACAGTGGGTCTTCGGCCTGATAAATAAATGTTATTCACAGAACAGGAAACACGTGCTGCACATGTGTCACTCAAGCCTCTGCTCCTAATAGAGATAATGGCGGATTTAAAAGAGAAACAACCATCAGGTGTGTGTGTGGAGCTACGAAAAGACTCGGCCACATTCTGCAAATACAAACACGAGAAAAAACAAAATGCCATATGTCCATCATGTCTATTCCCTGCTTTGTTTTCATTCACGCTTTGACTGGTGCTCTTTTAATTACCTCACCTCATTACTCCCTATTCTTCCTTATGGTTTCATTCACCTGTGAGATAATTAGAGCCACAAACTAAATGCATCTACACTCAGTGGATCATTTGAGCTAAATTTA